>CM076570.1:257671401-258151401 GCA_034641835.2 Pinus albicaulis
TGAGCCTTGGTCCCAGTATGATCCCACAGACTATCTGATTATTTCCCTTTGAATGTGTCAAAATTTGGCTAGTTTCAAAGCACTTACCAGATCTTAGGCCATTTTGTTGTCATATTTGTATTTGTCTTGAAAGTAACCAAGTAAAAGAAGAGCTAGGAGAGGATTTGTGGTGAGCCGGGCCCACTAGTTTCAACTCCAAAATTTGCCTTCAAGTTTCCCTTTGTTTTAAGATGTTTTCTATTAAAAGTGTATCAAAGGCTGGCTAGTTTCAAAGTACTTACCAGATCCTAGTTTACTTTTATGTTTTTCTTGAGTCCATGTCAAAGGCTGGCTAGTTTCAAAGTACTTACCAGATCCTGGACTGCTCTTATTTCTGCATCTGTTTATTTCTCCTTCTTATTGTATCATTCCATTCCATAAATCAATCTTCAAAGAGATCCTTAGACATAGATGACTTTCCCCATGGACCACTCTTCCTCTTTCTGTTCCAATTAAACCCTATTATGACTCCATAGCCCAATGGACTAAAACCTACAATTTTCTACCTTTTTGGTTGAAGCTTACTCTGATTGCTTGCAACTTCTCACCTTTGGGAAGTTTTTCACTCAGGACTTTCTACCTTGAACAGTAATCATGCTCAACCATCCAAAAAACAAACAAACCCTTGGCCTTCATAACTAGCCTAATATCATAACCTCAAACTTCAAAGACAAATCCATCTTTATACATATTGGAGAGATCCCTCTCCGGATTCAGGAGGGCTAGATCCTAGAATCCCAAAGTTGGTTGAAACGATGTTGTTTCTGTAATTGGACTCTCCCAATCTTGCTAATAAATTACAGATCCCTAACAAATCTGACATTTTTCATTGCATAGTTGCACAGAACTGAGAAATATGTAATGAAAAAAAATGAAAATTGACAATCCCAAAAATATTCTAAGATTATGTCAAGACAAATTAGGGGTTTTTGAAAATTATACAAGTAAAATTTAATAGATTTACCAGCAGTTTGGAAATTGTAGAGTTTTCTTCCCTTTATCTTGGAATCTTTGGGTTAGCACCTCTACCTATTGCTTTCTAGACTAGCTAATCAGTGAAAAATATATCGTTCCTATTTGTTTCTCAGTACAAATATATGTTTTAGGGGTTGGTATCATTAAAAAGCATACATTTAGGCACTTACTCAAACCAAATTCTGCTAATCATTATCTTGAAAAATTTGTTATCAGTGGGCACTGAACTTGAAAAATAACGAGAGAGGAACTTGAATTTCTTCCATAAGGCTATGGTGAAGCACATACATAACAATAGAATATTTTCTCTCACCTCTTATGATGGGCATGAAACATGAAAAATTGGAACAATAAGTTGTCTCCTACTACCACTCCTTATTAACTGAGTCGATACCCTGTAGAGAAGAAGCCATTCAAAGATTTACATCTCACATTCTAACATTAATACATTTAGCCCAGAAATGAAGCCTTAATGTGGACAATCTCTTTCAAAAATTAGACAATTAATTAATGAATAACACGACCATAGCAACAGAAGCATCAAGCAGAGGCTATAACAAGATTATGTGAAAGTGAGAAAGAACGCCCATCATGAAAAAGGAAAATTGATATCTCAAAGATTGAATTAAATCAAACAATCATCATGATACAAGAAAAAAAATATCAAGTGAAAGAGTTAAGGAAGTAGCATCTTCGTGTTGGAGGAGATGTGAATATGTAGCCTTAGATGCTAGATGAAGTGTTTGGGGTTTGGTATGCCATCATTCATGTTTTTTCACTTCCACTCTTGTCACCAATGTTGTTGCACTTCACTGCTACTTTTGTCCACTCTTGTTGTCACTGTTGCTGCACTTCACTGCTAACATTGCCACGCCTGCTGCCACTGCTATTGCACTTCATTGTTTCCTCTATCCACTCCTGCTACCACTACTAATGCACTTCACTGCTACCTCTATCTACTACCACGCCTGATACTATTGCTGGTGCACTTTAGTATTCATCTTTGCTCAATTTAAGTAGTTGAAAACCAATTTGACTTTTGCACATCTATCTACAAAATTTTCTCTGTGATAACTCTCTGTTAAACCCTAGTTTTCAGTTCTGTAATGACATGAAGTCAATATGAACTTACTAAAACACTGATATTCAATCTCAAACCTTGACACTGTCATCTCACCTTTCACTATCAACCATATCAAGTCTTCATTGTTTCTACAATACTAGAAGAAGCTTAAATTGTCAACACTAGCATCATAATTATCATCATTGGTACAAGAGTATATCAACCTGCTCTTTATCACAACCATAACCTTATAAAAACTAAATATGTCTCAACAAGATTAGTTCTACTCAATGGATCAACATTGCTTAATATTCAATTGACAAATATCAATCATACTAGGCTCTGTCTACAACATGTAAACTGTGCTCTATTTGTGCCCACGGTTCAAATTATCTCAAGTCCAGAAGTAACATTAGTTCTCGTGATAATTTCAAACACTCTGAACTCCTTTTCTAACTAGCCAATCCAAATTTTGAGTTAATAACTGTGATCAAGCCTAGCAACATCTTAGGCATTCAATGATAACTCTTTCTGCTTCACATCAAGTATACATGGCATTTTGTCACAACCTGCAATTGCCACTATTGTACTTTAAATATGTTGGTTGTCAAGGATATGCAATATTGATCTTCATTTTATCGATGAATTTTCCTCAAGTGTCTAAAAAGTCAGAGTTGAATATGGAAATAGGTCACTGATTATCAAGGTCTTCACTAATATTCCTTTGGTACTGATGCACAATGTGTCACAACTATCCCTGGTGAAACTTTCAAATTCACTGATGTACTCCAAAACTTTGATCAAAGATGCACAATTGGAGAGGACACTTACTCTAATGCAGGCTTGGTATTGGTCAATGTTTACATGATTTTGTATGTAAAAATGACCCATTAAAATATGCTATGATTTTTTTCCCAAGAGATGCCACAGGTAGATCCTATGATATATCACTTAAGTGTCATGCCAAAACTATTTTCTAAGTTCAATAAGAGCATTCCAAAGAGGGACGAAAAGGATACAAGTTCTGAGGAATCTTTGAATACATTTAAGCTTCTTCTCTAGTTTGCATAGGTCTTATTTGAAGTCTGTATACCAACTTGCTAAGCGATTTGGACTTCTTCAACAAGGTTGAGGCTTATCAAGCACGTCTATCTTGTCAATTTTCTCTGCTCCAATCTTTAAACTTTAGAATCCAATTATCATAAAAATAATGATACTTATATGAGGAATACAAAACAAACTTCCCAGATATAGGCCTTGAAAAACTTCATGGACGATTCAATTCTCAGTTTGGTGTGCTAAAGTAGGATGTATAAATATAAATTCCAGAAAATTTTAGATAAACCCTCACTGCTATAAACTCTAGGACTGCCTTCAAAACATACAAAACCATACCCAAGTAGATGTAAATGACTGATTAGGGAACATTGAGTCTCACGTAGGATCAATAATTAAAATTCAGAGATACATGTCAGAAAGGAGGTCACACTCATATATATGCATAGATTTGTTTGAAGAATCAATTCTAGGGCATCAAAAAAGATATTAAGATGATTCATCAAGGTAGAAATTTGCTTCAGATCTTTCAAAATTGTGTCAAATGCACCTTCGCTCCAACCTTCAAAATTGTCTTCTATTATAGGGATAAACATTCTCCATAATTTTCCTTACATTTGTAAAAAAAAGTGTGTGCTAATGATGCCAATATGCTTTTCCAACTATGAGTGTATTCCTCAAGAGGTTTGCAATAAAATAACATGTGGATACTGCTTCAGGATTAGTGGACACAAGTTCAAATCAGATCTCCTTAACAAAACATCACCATAGCTCAACACTTTTTCATCATCTCCGGAATCCATATTTCACTCTTTCAGCATCTAATAGTCTTGCCCACCGAAATTCCTCAAGTTTTTTATAAAATGGAAAATGATTTTCCCCGAGCTACTGCATGCAGTCACCATTGCAAACTTGATTTTGAACAAAGCAACAAATAAAGGTAGTTTGAACTTTGAATGACAATGTGCTAACCTGCTAACAGAAAACGAAGATAGATATCACTAAATAAAGAAAACCATAACATGAAGGAAGCTATCAGAGAACTGCATTAACCCTAAAATATTATATCCCTTCATTAATTTCTTGTATGAGAGTTAATATAAACAAACTTTCAAAAAAAATTTGCATGTCATATTAAAAACAAAGTTATCAGAATTTACTTGAAGAATTACTTGGGAGGCTGGAAAGTTTGGAAAAATTTGGTAATCCGGTCGAGAAATTTAAAAAAAGAATATGATCTGACTGTGCTGGAGGACTTGGTAAACTTTTGGATTATGAGTCAATAAATTATAAATAAAAATTGCACCAAATTTGGAGGCAAAAAGAAAATTTACTTTTCACTAATATCATGGTATGAAATGATCATCTAATGTAAAAATTAAATAAGAATCCTTAGATTACATACATGATGTTTTTTTCACTGGCCTGGGACGCTGGTCAAATTGATGTTGTGATAAACAATCTACGAGGATTCCATTCTTGCCAGCGAATGCCCTTTTTTTTAACATATTTTAAACTAAAGGGAACAAGAATTTAACCCAGTGCCAATATTAAGCAAATTTTGGTGGAATAGATCTGCCTTACACCTAGCACCTAAGCTAAAGGAAGCCAATATCAGACACAGCTGCCCCAAATGGCATGTTTAAATAATCAAATTCGAACCCAAAAAAATTACATAAACGATATAATACATGCTATAAAATGCCATGGGAAAGCTGACGTGCCTGTTGACTGGCTGCTAGGAAATTGGGTCAGCAAAAAAAGAAAAATGAGTGTTCCTTTTTCTCAAACAATCCAGTCTCCCTATTCAATCTCATTCAGTCAACTAACTAGGTGTTTGGCTTGGTAGTCTGAGTCATATAGTCGAGTGAAACACGAGTATAACTAGGGGTTTCGAAGAGCTGAGTCAAACAATAGAGTTAAACTCAAATTCAACTGCGACTCCTCTGAGTCTACTAATAGTAATTGAAAAACAAGGCCAATCCCATCCAAAACTTAGATGTGCAGAAAAATGTGCAATAAATGAGATGATCCCAAGTTGGAAAGAATCACTTATGTGCCCTCTTAGCTGGTGATAAATATACCAAAGAATCAGGCCAAAAAAAAAGGGAAGTTACCAATAGATAAATGAATCAAAACCCATAAAAAACATCTTTAAAACCCTTTCAAATAAACCAGAAAATATTTTAAAACCCCTTCAAATAAACCAGAAAATATTTTAAAACCCCTTCAAATAAACCAGAAATTTTTTTAAAACCCTTTAAAAGAAACCAACAAAACCCATATGTATGAGGTAATCCTTCTGTAACAAATCAAATATACCGATTGGCCTTGGCTTTTCCACTCATTCAGTTAAATTTAACGTAGATGAGAATTGCACGAAGGAATTCGAGAAATACCAGTCAATCTAATTCTCCTCCGGACCGACACAATGTCGAATTCTCAGGCAAGCGGGGATATGTGCTTAATTTGGATATGAAATTTTAGTAACAGTGAGTGAGTTCCTCAAACAAGGCATGGCCTCAGATATAGATCGAAAAACACCATGTCTTAGCAAAGTGAGTGCCCAGAATAGTAGCCTAGCAAATCCCCTTTTCTCATAATTTCAACTTGGGATTCAAAAACTCATGAAAGCACCTGCAAACACAAGAGGGAACAATGAAACCACTTACAAAACCACAAGCCCAAAACCCTTTCAATGCAACTGTCATTGGTCAATGTGTCCAGATCTGTAAGTTTCCACCTCCATCGATCTGACCTCCATCAATCTATTAGGTTTGCACCAATCCAGCATTCAACTTCCATGTCCCTTCCAAGCCCCAACCACCTCTCCCACCCAGTAAATTCTGGCGAACCAGCGAAAAATTGGGGCGAATCACTCCAACCCCTCCCTCCGACCCTGTAAATCCAGGCAAAATCTGCTCCAAACAAAGAAAATCGAGGGCGAATTCCATTTTTCCATTTTTTGGGCATTTATTTTGGTCAACTATTATTTAATAATTAATTATTTAAAAAAAAAATATTGGGCTAACTTTATAAAATTATAGAAAATGGGTTTTATATAAAAAATTAACCTTATTAAAATTTAAAATCCCTTAAAATTCACTTTTGGGCTAAAATTCGCCCCTAAAATTTTCCCTGAAGCTGCTGATGGGAGTGTCGAGAAGTATAAGGCAAGATTTGTTTCCCGGGGCTTCTCACAAATTGAGGGGATTGACTATGAATAAACCTTTGCACCTGTCGCACGGTATTCTTCCTTACGAACCATCCTTGCTCTCTCAGCACATATGGGTTGGCACATTCATCAGATGGGTGTGAAGACTGCATTCCTTAATGGGATCATTGAGGAAGAGGTGTACATTGAGCAGCCTGAAGGATTTGAGATCTTCAGCAGCAATTCGCATGTGTGCAGGCTCAAAAGAGCGTTGTATGGGCTGAAACAAGCACCCCATTCTTGGTACACTCGGATCGACAGCTATTTCACTGGACTTGGCTTCACCAAGAGTGAGGTAGATGCAAACCTGTACCAAATTGTGGTGGAGGGTAAGCTTTTAATCATTGTACTTTATGTTGATGATTTAATACTAACAGGTGATGAGAAGTTGATACACTCATGCAAGACAGATCTTTCAAAGGAGTTTGAGATGAAGGATTTGGGCCTCCTTCATTATTTCCTTGGATTGGAAATATGGTAGTGGGAAGGTGAATTGTTTGTGTCTCCAGGAAAGTATGCCTGGGAGATACTGGAGAAGTTTCACATGCAAGGCTGCAAGGCTATCGACACTCCTCTTCCAGGAAATTATAAGAAAGAGGATGCTACATCGGTAGAGGTAGTGGATGCCACTGTTTATTAACAGTTGGTGGGTTTGCTCATGTATTTAGTCAATACAAGACAAGACATATGCTATGCGGTGAATCAACTTTCACAAGCAATGGTTAAGCCTACCAAGCTCTTTTGGAAGGTAGGCAAGCATGTCCTGAGATATCTCAAGGGCACATCTGAGTATGGTTTATGGTATAGACAGATGGATGAGGTGAAGTTGCATGGCTTCACGGATGCAGATTGTGAAGGAAGCCCGACAGACAGAAAGAGCACATCAGGAGGGATTTTCAGTATCAAATCTATGGTAGTTTCTTGGTACAGCATGAAACAAAGATCTGTGGCACTCAGTTTAGCGAAAGCAGAATACATGACAGCAAGTCAAGCTGCATGTGAGGCTATTTGGATGAGGAAGATCCTAGTTGGTTTGTTCGGTTCACATTTAGATCCCACAGTGATACATTGTGATAATCATAGTTGCATTAAAATCTCAGTTAATCCTATGTTTCATGATAGATCTAAACATATTGATATTTGGTATCATCATATCAGAGATTGTGTGCAGCAGAAGATCATGTTGCTTCAGTACATTCCTACGGAAGATCAGGATGTAGATATTCTGATGAAGGCACTCACCAGGAGAAAATTCGAATACCATAGAGGTAGGATCGGGGTGAAGGATAATCCCTATCCTGTTGAGAGGGAATGTTGAGATTAAACAAGATGATGAGCTTAGTGAAAAGAGTCACCTTCACTAAGTGGGCCCGTAGGCTATTTTTAGCGCAAGTCTATTTTTAGACTATGTTTATTTTTGAACAATGATGATCATATTTCGAGAAGTTGCGAGGATGCTATTTGTGGATAGTTGGATCAAGTTGGAAAAATAGATGAAATTCTATTTTTAGAATATTGGGTGAAGTCTATTTATAGATCGCTAATCTAAAAATAGATGAATGTCGATTATTATTAGCTCTTAATAATAATCAGACACTAAACAACAACTTATTCTCTTGGAGCACTTTGTTTCAGTGCATAGATGTGGCACATCAGTGGACTGAGGGAATTACGCAATTCCCAAGGGTTTAGTGGAGCTAATGCATGAAGGACTTAGTTATAACTCAAGTGGCATAGTTATGACACAATTGGAAGAAGTAGTTATGGAGTTGTATTTAGTTTAACTCAATTAGACTCAGTTGAGCTAGTTGTATCTAGTCTAACTGATTGATACACTAGTGAGAGTGGAGTGAATTAATTAGTTAATTAATTCACAAATAATAACTCATTAATTAACTAAACAATACAACAGTTAACTACAGTGCATGTCAGTTCTAGTGGAGACCCAGTGGAGAGATAGGTGAAAGGGAAAGATGGACTATCCGTTGTGACTATAGTGATGCATTGATTGCATCACACACACATTGGAGATGCCAATGAGGATTGAGCAGTCAAGGCAAGAGTAATTCGAATTCATTTAGAGCTATTCCTCAGCAGGGATTGCGCAGTGGAGGCAGGCTAGCAGGAGGGCAAGATCGGTGCATGGATTTGCAAGATTGTTCTTGATTAGTGTATGACGATTGTACTATATTGAGAGCTTGATAAGCTTTGTATGAGGATTGTCATATGATTCCATGATACATAATATTTAGTTGGGTTTTTCAGCTGCAGGCTTTCCCAGTTAAAAACTGTGGTATGTGCGATTGTTTTTATTTATGCTTTACATGGGTGTGCAATTAAATTTTCCGCAAAAGATTAACAAGTGGAATAGATTCAGTATCTTGCATAAAGTTAAATAGTGTGAGATCAGGTGGATCTAGGACATATGCATGCTTAGTGCATATAATTTCTACAAGATGTCATATAAATAAAATAAAATATGGTATTATAAATTGTATGGCTAGTTTTTATATAGAAATATTTGGCATTTTATATATTGAAACATATCTAATATAGTATGGATATATTCGCTACTCGATTAAGAATTATATGTTTTAGTTTTCATGGAGATGCTTTCACTTTAGCAAAACATTGAGTTATGAATTGGTATGAGAAAAATATATCAAATACTTATGCATAAGATTAACACATTATTGATAATAGAATAAAAGATAAAAAAACCAAGTTTCTAATGATTCTAGGAAAACTTCAGCCCAAGTTTAGCCCAAGAGGAGGTGACACCTAGAGAGGGTGATTTTGATGGTGTATAAAGATTATATATGTCAAAATTATGTATATGCTTGTACATTATAGACCTAGTTTGGGTCACATGGTTGTTGCATTCTTATGATAATATCTATGGTTGTGTGTATAAGAATGATTTTGGTTAAGTGCATATTATTTATGTTTCTCTTTTGGCATCCTTATTTTGACTTTGGTGCATGACATGAATGATGTTCAATGATTGTGACACAAGAATGGAAGTTACTATGTGGAGTAGTGAACTGACCATAATCTTGTTGATGACCTATGAATTACATGATTATGTATGCTTAACCATGTATTTAGTAGGAATTGGCAGGGAACTTAGTTACTTGTCGAGAAGGATGCTTGGATAATAAATGATTGTGGAAGTCATGTATATAATTGGGTAAAATGTGATTGAATTAATTCATTACGAATTTTAATTGATATGTTTAATATACAAGGTTATGATGCATGCAGGTATGGGGAAATATGACCTTTCCAACATATCATCAGATGCATATGATATCATAAACAATACCTTGAGGCAAATCATGAAGCTTCAATGAAGCATATATGAGAACATATGGAAAATATTAGCATGGATTCTTGGATATTTGCAATAGATCAAGGTGTGGAGTCTTGATTCTACTAGGACTTGAAGTGCTAGGTATTGAGCATGGGCGCGAAGTCCTAACTAGTTAGGAGGTGCACAATAGGGGTGTGGAATCCCTATTCTCTTACTAAAAAAAAAACCACTTAATGGCTTACATCAACCATGTGAATTAATATAAGTTAAAATTTGATTTGAATTAACTCTAACTTACCCACTTTAGAGGGCCATTTAAAATAAAAATTATTTTAATACAAAATAATAGTAATCTATTTTTGAAAAATAAATAATATAAAATTATCTAGAAAGGAAACATGGGATGATGAATATTAGATAATTAAAGTAATTGAATAATTAAAAAAATATATATGAGAGGTCTCCACCTCATGGGAGGGTGGTGAATAATATGAATTATTATAAATTAAAAATAGGTTAATTTTTGCATGAAGGGGGTGCGGTGTAACTCCAATCAATGCTTATAAATATTGAAGAAATTTCCCAATGGGGAGAGACCTAGGGAAATGCTGTCAAAATGACTACCCAATTCCTAAATTGAAATCCCAATAGTTTTTCATGGTTGATGGAGACTAAGTGGTGTGAGAGGAAGATAATATATCTTCCTTGGTTTGCCCAAAATTTCTCACTTTTGTTGAAGTTGGTACTGTTTGTGAGCTCATAGAGCCAGAGTGTTCCAAGGAAAAAAGTTTCCTTTGGATATAGTTGGGTGGTAAAAATGACTAGTCTATTGGAGTTGGCAAGTGGAGTTGTTGAACAAAGTAGAATGACTGGGAAAGAACATTCCCTTGAAATATAACATTTATTATTTTTGCAAAAAAGAAAGTGTTCTTGGAATTTTATTTTACCAATGTCAATGTGCTAATTTAGGGTGTGGTATCATTAAATACAATGGTGGATGATGCTTTTAGTTTGATGGGTGTATATATTGGTGTGTTACATTTACTTCGGTTAATGTGTGATATACCTACTCATTTATGAGATAAATTAGTGTGGTAATCTTTTGTAACTTTTACTATAAAATTTTACGAGATAAATTAGTTATACATTCTTGGAAAATATGAGTTTATGATTCTTCCTTTTGCAATATGTAGTTTGAATTTTTCATTATTGCCAAAAGTATTGGTCTGGAATAGTTTCTTAAATAAGTTAACCTTGGTAATCTTTATAATGTTGGTAATATTTCATAACTTTGGTAATATTTATATGCATTCTTGGAAAATTAGACTTTATGATTTATCCATTTGCATTATGTATTTTAAAGTTTTTATTTTTGTCAAAAATATTAGTCTTGAATAAGATTTTAAAGAAGATAAGATGTGTAATGTTATATAATGTTTACTATTAAATGTTTTATAGATATTTGGTCATTTTACCAATAGTTGATTTTGGAATGAGTTTAAATCATTTATTATTATTTTAATGTTGCACTTTACATAACACCAAATCTTAGTACATGAGCTTGTAATTTTTTTTGGGATAGTGTGAAAGAAATTTTGTTTGTTTGTTTGTTTGGACTATCCTTGAAAATAATACTTCTAAGTCTTGTAGGTTGGCGAGATATACTTTGATTTTGTTTCATGCAACATGCAATGGTAACAATAAGAATCTGAGATCTTTGTTCATTTTACCAATAGTTGATTTTGGAATGACTTTAAATAATTTATTATTATTGTAATGTTGCACTCTACATAACACCAAATCTTAGTACGTGAACTTGTAATCTTGTTTGAATAGTGTGAAAGAAAAATGGGTTTGTTTGTTTGGACTATTGTTGAAAATAATACTTCTGAGTCTTGTAGCTTGGCAAGATATA
This sequence comes from Pinus albicaulis, assembly GCA_034641835.2. Lineage (NCBI taxonomy): Eukaryota > Viridiplantae > Streptophyta > Pinopsida > Pinales > Pinaceae > Pinus > Pinus albicaulis. The sequence goes on from CM076570.1 coordinate 257,682,977, forward strand.
CTTTGATTTTTTCTCACTAAACATGCAATGGTAACAGTAAGAAACTTTAGTTCAAATAGTATATATTTTGGTAATTATGGCCAATCACTTATGGAAACCATACTCTGGTATCCTTCCTTGATAGGGATGATTTTCGAATATTAAATTGACTTTATTTTACTAAGCTTGAGATTCAATGGCATGTCTTCTTTTTCATGTTTTTAAAGTAATATAAATATTACCATATTATTAAGTAATTGAAATTGTATGTAATTTATTAAGTATTGGAAATTGTATACCCTTTAAAAACTAAAATAATAATTATGTTGAATTTTTCCTTTTAGAATATATATATATATATATATATGTGTGTGTGTGTGTGTGTGTGTGTGTGTGTGTGTGTGTGTGTGTATATATATATTCCCTTGAAATATATATACAAATTAATTGTAAAAGAAAAATAAAAAAACAAACCTATAACTAAAGTTATAGACCTACTTAGCAATCGAGGGATCTTATAGCCAGTGAACCCAAATTTTGTGCCACTTTTTCAGGTTCAGGACTTAGGCCACTCCCTAGAACTTCATGAAAATTTCAGGAATAATACACACCAATGGAATAAGGCTACTAATGAAAACATTTTTACAAGAACTTGATTTGACCCCTACTAGCCATGACATGCATTTCGTCAAATATATCATAAATATGTAATCTACAGGTCATAACAACTTATATGAGCATATGGGTCTCATACTGATTTGAGATTCGTAAGGAAGCATTGATGCCTTATCACAATAGCTGAATTACCATCTATTAGGTCATATAATCATTCACATTTCATATACTAATCAAATCATGATGAGATTCATACATCATAACTATCATAAAACATGCTCATAACCAGCAAATAACTAGATATATATCAATGATGAAACCACCATAATATCCACATAACAACAAGCATATTTACTCATGAAATACCAAAGGGGAAAGAGCTATTATTAACATATGAAAAACAAACCAAGTCTAGATTGGGTTGAACCAAATCTCTCTTTCATTCAATCACCCTCGTGCCATATTCCAATCATGAATGTGGGATCTCATGAAACAAATCAAACAAAACCAAACCAGGGAATCCTAAGGCCAAACCACCTCAAACCTCAACCAATGATTCCACCCCATGGTCGAACATCACTAACCATCACCATATCGGTCTCTACCCAAGTTATCTAGGGCTTCAGAGTGTTTGTTCCAACCAAGGCTTCTAGGACTAGTAACTCAATCCATAGTTGTTGTCGGGTTGCATAGCGTTTTTCCAACAAGGGCTTCCAGGACTGGTAACTCAACTCATCAAGGGCTCAATATCATTTTTTCAACCAAGGCTTCTAGGACTAGTAACTCAACCCAAGTTGTTACAAGGCTTCGAGAGCGTTTGTCCAACCAAGGCTCTAGGAAATAGTAACTCAACCCACAGCCATAAGGAACATGAGAACCAACCAGAAAATTAAAAAAAAGGAAAGGCATCCACAACACCATGGTTATCCAGGAAATGGAAAGGCTAAGAAAAAAAAATTCAGTCTAGGCAATCCTCCATGTCAATGACAAATTGTGACCAAGAAACCACATGCATGCAAAAACTAGCAAGGAAATCATACATGCAACTCGGTGCCTACACGAAAACTCATTGTAGTTGTTGATCCTGATTTCATCTTTTGCATTTTCCTTCTCTTAAGTTTCCTTCTTGCTCCAAATCCCAAGTATGAAACACTCCTCCAAGAATGCTCCAAGAAACTCTAAGTGTCCAAGAGTATGAGAGAGAGAGGGTAGAAAGTAAGAGCTCCAAAAATGAACTGAAAAAAGCCACAAACTAATCCTTAGAATCATTTTTATTAATGAGGCTTCTATTTTCTTCAATTTTCCATTATTTTCCTTCATTTTCCTCCTCACATGTAGCCTGTGACCTTTCACCTCCATTTTCCCCTATTTTCCATTATTTTCATAAATAAAATTCCTCATGTCTTTCCAAATCCTTTTTCATTTCCTTTGCCAATTTCCATAGGCATTAATTAGTCACAAGTGATCCCCATCACTATTTTTTCACAACATTCAGCTTGGAATACGTGTCACATGACCTTCGTTATTATTTTTCCTTTATTAACTTTATTACATGGATTTTTGACAAGGGTTGTTACAAAACCCTCCCCCTTGGGGGAACATCGTCCTCGGTGTTCAATGACACCTACAACCAACAAGACTGCTTAAAGAAAAACACACTGCCCATGGAGATTTATAACTTAGCTCGTTGTAGTATTTACAATGATCATCCTGTTGAGAAGCAAACCAACATGATAAACATAATAGCAGGACAACCATAACGACATGACACTCGTACCGCTTATTAGATATTTATAACACAACTCATGGTAGTATTTACATCCACATACATATATATACATATTCCAAAACATTACACCAAAACATATGCCAAAACATTTGCTCAACCAACAAATAGAGAAGGATACATATCCCACATATGATCAACCATCTCCCTTGTAGCTTCATCGGGTCCAAAGTGCTTCCACTACACTTTAACCTGCTTGATTTCTTGGTTCCATAGCATGAGCATATTTATCTACAAAATGCGCTGAGGTTCCAGTTGGAATTTTCCTTCTAGATCCACCTACAATACAAACTAGTCAATCACATGATCATCATTTTTAACATATTTTTTAAGCAATGACACATTGAAAACATCATGGACTTTCATTTTCATAGGAAGTGTAAGTTAATAGGCTACTAGTCCAATCCTCTCAATTATCTTGAAATGTCAACAAAATCGATGTGTTATTTTGGCACACGATCCAATCCTTAGGGAGCTCATCTTCATTGATGCACAAGTACACTTGTTCCTCGACCTGAAACTCCTTAAACATCTTGTTTGGATCTACATAACTCTTTTTTCTATCATGTTTTTCCTTAAAATTCTTCTCGATTACCTGCATTTCTTGGTCCATCTCTTTTAGCATGTTCAATCCAATCAATACCATTTTAATTGTATCACTCCAAATGATGGGAGTGTTACAACTCCGCCCATGGAGTGCCTCAAACAAACTCATCCTTAGATACTCCTAATACCCATTGTTGTAAGAGAACTCAACCAGTGGGAGATATTCTTCCCACCTTCGTTGTTGATGCATGACATACATACTCAACACATCATCCAATATCATGTTGACCCTCTCTATATGTCTATATGTATGTGGATTATAAGCTATAGTGAAGGCCAAATTTGTACCCAAAACTGCAAATAACTCTTTCCAGAATCTAGAAGTGAACTTGGTGTCCCTACCTGACACAATATTTTTCAGAACACCATGCAATCTCACTACATCTCTAATGAATATGTGCGCTACATCATTAGTTGAATATCTAGAATTCACTAAAATGAAGTGTGTTACCTTTGTCAAATTATCAACCACAACCATGATAGAATCATGTTGCCTCGATATCCTCGTAATACATGTAATGAAATCCATGTAAATGACATCTCATTTCCACTCTGGAATCGGAATAGGTTGAATTAACCCACCTCGATGCTTACATTTTTCTTTCACCTTCCGATACTCCAAACGTCTATCCAGAAACTTTTCCATTCCCCTCTTCATATTTGGCTAATAAAAAAACTTCTTCACATTTTTCAACGTCTTCTGATATCCCGGGTGAGTTGAGTATGGTTTAGCATGAAATTCCCTCAAGATAAGCTTCTTGATCTCACTGTTGTCTGGGATGTGTATCTTATCCCTAAATCTGACCGAGCCATCTGTTATAAGATGATAGTCTACATCCTGATCACCTGTACCCTGTTGTAACTTGTGCATGAACTCCCTATACCTGTCATCATGTTTTCCTTCCTGCAAGATCTGATATTTTAAATCTATCCCATAGGAGCTCATAGTCGCTATATGATTTACATATACTCTCCTGCTAAGAGAATCTAAAACTCTATTCTCCTTACCTTTAATGTATCTACTCTCAAAGTCAAAATTAATGATCACGGTCAACCATATAGTTTGCATGTAATTAAGATTTGGTTGGTCTAATAGATACCTCAATCCATTATGATCAATCATCAATATGAACCTCCTGCCAAGAAGATAGTGCCTCCACATCTTCAATGCATGGATGATCGCTACCAACTCAAGATCATGTGTCGGATAATTTTTCTCGTCTTCATTCAATTTATATGATTCGTAGCATACCACATGTCCTTTCTACATAAGGAATCCACCAATTTCTCTCTTGCAATCATTTATACATACCAAAAAATCTTTGTCCAAATCTGCAATCTTTAACACTAGAGCATTCGTCAACAACTAGTTTAACTAGCTCAAAACTGGTTGCACATTCCTTTGTGCATTCAAATTTCTTACCTTTTCTTTACAAAAATGTAATAGGATAAGAAACATGTGAGAATTTTATGATGAACCTCTTGTAATGACCTACCAACCCCATTAATTATCTTACCTCATCCACATTCCTAGGAGTTGTCCACTCCATGATATCCCTTATCTTTTTCGGATCCACGGCTACGCCTTCTTTGGAAACCACATGTCCCAAGTAATGTACCTATGTCTAGAATAAATTTCATTTAATGAGCTTAGCATAAAATTTATGCACTCTCAGCAATCTCAATACTCCTGCTAAGTGTTCGACATGTTCTTCCTCATTCTTAGAATATACCAATATATCATCAATGAATACAATAACAAACTTGTCTAGATAAGGATGCAATACACTATTCATCAAGAACATAAAAGTAGGTGGAGCATTAGCCAAATTGAAATTAACTACAAAAAACATATAATTTTCATACCTGGTCCTGAAAGAATCCTTGTAGATGTCCACTTCTTTGATGTGTATCTAATTGTATCCTGATCACATATCAATATTTGAGAACACTAATGCTCCCTTAAATTTATCAAAAAATTCATCAATCCTAGGTAATGGATACATGTTCTTGATGGTCACCTATTTCAACTGCTTGTAATCAAGGCATGACCTGAGAGTACCATCCTTCTTCTTCATGAAAAACATCGGTGCACCCCAAGGTGACATGCTTTTCCTAATGTATCCCTTGTCAAGCATTTCCTTCAATTGTAACTTCAGTTCCACTAACTTCTGTGTGCTCATCTTGTATGGTGCCTTTGATGTCCCCTGGTACCAACTCAATAGAAAATTCCACTTCCCTGTGAGGCGGAAACTCAGAAATCTATGTCAGGAACACAACCTGAAACTTCTATAGAACTGGATACCTGCTCAAGTCATTGTCATCCTCAACTTCCTTACCTTTGTTACTAGAAATATGTACTGCAAATAACACACATCCTTTTCTACGACTGCTCTTCACTTGCATATTTTTCACCATTCTAATTAAATTTGCCTTCTTCTTACCTTGCAATATTCTTTGTTCCCCATTGTCATTCAAACACTCGATACCTTTGTCATAAAAATCCACCTTAGCCTTTTGAAGATATAACCAGTCCATACCCAAAATCTTACTATATGACCCCAATGGTAGTACATTAAAATGTGCTGATGTAGGCATACCATTCAACTCAAATGCACCAGCTCTTACCCAATGATGAACTATCTTCTTTGTACCCATAGCCAACTGCACTAACCAAGACTCTTCGTGCACTTATTTATTCAAACCACACTTATCCATCAGGTCAGGATGAACATAACTATAATTAGATCCAGGATAAATCAAAATAGAAACAACTTGATCACAAATCTTACCGTTCATCTCGATGATAGATTCTTGGTGATATACCTGTCTGTTATCCAATGTTGCATAAATATGAGGAATACTTTTTCCAGCATCCCCCACTGTCTGTGCCTCCTGAGCATTATAAATATGCGGTTTACCACCCTGATGTTGTGGAAAATCTCACCTACGATGCTCTCCACCACAAGTCCAACACTACAAGGGATTCCTACCATCACCCTTGTTCTGCTCCTTAGGTTGAAATCCATGTCCTATATTAGATGCAATGAAATTCTTAGACGGTGTTGCATTCTCTTTGTTACATGTGTCCTGAGGCCTTGTCTACTTCTTATCCCATTTTCCCTTATTCTTATCATTACCTATTCAATCCTAATTAGTCTTAGATTTGCACTTTTATTTCTCATAACAATGCTTTAGCTTCTTGATGCCTTCATCCAATGATCTAGGCTCATCAAACTCAATATTTTCATTGAATTATACCAGCAACCCATTAATGAATCATTGAATCTTGGCCTTCTCCTCCTTGAGGTAAGGCACATACCTCAATAACTCCAAAAATTTTCTAGTGTACTCCTCATCAGTCATAGATCCCATCTTAATCTCATATAATTCTTTTGCCATGTCATCATAGTATCTCTCTAATAGATACTTCTTCCGGAATAGTCTCTCGAACTCACTCCAAGTAACTCCTATTCATGAATACTTCTAATGTTGTTTACATCTTCCCACCAGATGATTTCTTTACCTTTAAGACTGCATGTAGCTATTATGGCGTTCATGTTCACTGAGTAATCATGCAACTTGAATAAATTATTCATCCTGAGCAACCACACTTCTACATCCTATGACTTCTTCATTTCTCCATCAAATGTAGGTGGCTTTTATTTCTTGAACTCATTTGGAAAATATCCCCTATTACTCCTACTGTAAGGGTGATAGTGATGATGACCATGATACCTGTCTGACCTAAAAATAGAATAAATCACATGTCCATTTCCTCATCTATTAGGTGTATCCAATAATATGTCATCTCTAACCATGTCATCTCTATCCAACATGGGCCCACCATGTGACCTGCTACCATACACCCCATTAGTCCTATCCTCTTATCCATGACTAATTCTGAGCGGTCCCTATCTCTTCAAGTCTGAAAATATCTGAAGGATAACTGCATTGACTTTTGCTTGTTTCTCCTATGCCCTAGCAAGTTTCTCTTGTGATTGAATGATTGATTCATTATACTCTTTGAGACTCCTTGTTTCTGCCTTCAAACTTATCAAATTGTCTGTTATGCAAGGGGAGTACTCATCACCATGTTGCTCATTTGATCTACAGGGAGAATATCGTGAACTATAGTCTACCATATTGGTATTTATCTTTGTTATTCTCTTCTTGCAAGGTATATCATGTCAGCTAAACTAAATCATAAACAAACCAACGTGCCTCAGTTTAGTTCAGGGGAGGATATCTCATCTGCAAGACCAACCAGATTAGTGCAGTACATATATAAACATAATCATATCAACATATAATCATCATTTCAACCATTATCCAGTCATCAATTCATGACCATACCAACCACATACCATGACCTCATGCACGACAACTATCACAATGTCAATGTATGCATAACAACATATAAACACTGACATGCATGACCAATGCATAACCGAAATGCATTCATGATGACCACATCCAACAGCAATACCATCAACTTTCACATTGCGAAACCATTGCAACCATGACCAACACCATGAAATTCAACAAGCATGTAGACCACAAGCATAAGAAACACGTGTAATCTACATGTATGCATGACACACCGCCCATCTAGTCCAAGGGGTAATCTACATGTATGCACAACACACCACCCATAAGCATATGTATATGTTTCATGTTTCATTGATTTAACTGATTAAGATAAATATCCATCTGTATATTGCAATCTCTTTGTTGTTTAGGGTTTATACTTGCAGCAACTAGTCTAGTGATCAAAGTTGGATTGGAAGCTACGGCAAGAGCGACAGAAGGAGAATAGGAGCCGCTTTGACAACAAGTAATTTCCTCCATCTTTCTGTGTGACTATTTACTCTTATAGAAAGTGTCTGCAAAGTATTTGACCTATTGTTCTAAATGCATAGCACCACATTTAGGGAATTTATTTTTATCCATAATCCATAATTCTGCATAACAATTGGCGATTGCACTGGGGAGTTTCCCTTCATCCTTGGTGTGTTTTTGCCTCTGTTTATCTACCCAGTAGCATCTACTCTAAATTATTAGACTTTTGAAACAAATAATTGCATTAGAAGTGTGTTTAGTAGCTTGAATTTTGTTCTTTGTTTCACCCAATGCACTGTTGGTCAAGACATAGTGCTTTGCATAGCACTATCTCCCACTCAAGGGTGCTTTGCAACACACTGTCTCCCCTTAGAGACTGTGTTGCCCCCTAGCCAATCAAATTCCATTTTAATTTGTCATTTCCATCACATTCAGCCTTTTGTTTGTTGTGTTTTCAATTTTCTAATAACTCATAGAGACCAGTAAATTTGCATGATTATTCCTCCTTTGAAAATTAAGTTTGTTCAATGTCTCTTTAAGTGTTTTTCTTTATCATTGACAAATCAAATTCAAAGTATTTTTATTTCTTCATTAGATCCATTTGTTTTCGTAAAGGAAATTGTCATTAAATTCTTCGTTTCCTATAGGAAAAATTGTAGTTCTATTCTTCATTTTTCCTAAAAGAGAAGTGTTGTTAAATTCATCATTTCTCAAAGAAGAAAGAATTTGTTTTTTGTTAATTTGATGCATATAGTTTCCTTTTTGCATTCACATTAAGGGATTGAAAATAAAAACCTGCATTTGCATGTAGTGGATTGTGTGTTTTTCATAGGAACAAATTAGGAAAGTTGCATATTAGATTGTGCACTTTGTTGTTTGCTCTCAAAACTGATTGCTCTTTCCCTTTAGTAGCTAAGATTTTCAATGAAAAAGCTAAAAGTGAAAATGTAATATTCCCAAATTTTCACCTGATATTTGGAATATTAGAGTTCTTAAATTTCTTAATGAAGTAAGTAAATAAAAGGGTGGAGGGACCCATAATCCTCAATATGAATAAATATCCACTTTTTATGTGTGAATGTGGACTAATTAAGCCTAGATCTACATAATGAGGTAGTTGAGCAACTACTAATGTGAATGAAATTGGAGATCATGTCTCATTAATTGAGATAGATCATGGAGGTTGATACAGTCAACTAAGATATTGACGATGTCAAACAGAAGATCATGAAGCATTCATGATAAAGTGATGGAAGATGTTGTGAAATTAATGCACATGTGATGGAGAGGGTGTACATTGCACCTAGACATGATGGATGACTTGGTAAAACAACGTAGTCAAACATGGAGGATCTGTTTCACATGCACAGTGCAATCTAGATGAGGGCCAAGGCATGGGAAGGCTCAAAAACTATATAAAGAAGATGAAGGCAACAATGGAGGATATGCTTGAGATTATTGATGTTGAGGATCTGTTTAGATCTGGAATTGTCATGTGACATTCCATTTCTTTCTTCGGTTGTTTAGCAAAGATTGCAAGTGATGTTTAGCACAGGGTGTTCCTGGTTGGGAATCCCACCTCTTTCATTGAGTGATATCTTGGAAAAGTATTTTACTTCATTCTAAATTAGGTTTTGGTGCCACATATATTTTCCTACTTTCTACAGAACATTCATATTCAGAAATAGCAGATTTCTGAAGATCAATTGGAAGGTGGAAGTTGTCTTCAGTATTTCAGCTGGAGAACTAGTGAAGGTTTATTCCTATCACTTTGGGCTTAAATATCAGCATTCCCAGAGCTTCATATCAGATTTGGAATCAGGCCAAAATTTATTGACCTCCTAGTAGTAGTAATCCATTCAGGAATTATGCCATCCATTTTGTAGATCCAAAAGGAGGAAGGAAGTTGCTAGCATTTCAGTTAGTAATCCTGTGAGGGATCATCCCCTCACCTTTCCATCATTGTTTCCATCATCCTGGAGCTTATTGTAGCATATTTTAGCAGGAAGAAGGCCTCTCTTTCCCTCATAGTGAATTTTCTATTGGTAGTTGTGTTGCAGCAGCTGTAATCATCATTGGAGGATTGAGAAGCTAGATCTAGAGCTTCTATCTTGTAGATATGAAGGAGGGATCAACCCTTCAAGCTTAGATCTGATCTTGTGACATATTTCAGCCATCTATTTTTCAAATCTAGCTTCAGATCTGTAATTCCCAGCAGATCAAGGATTAAATCCTAGGAGGGTGATTTTCCAAAGTTGTAGATCTGGAAAATCCTTTCTGGGTTATCTTGGGAATCCATCACATTGGACAGATCTTGAATCTTGGCATCATCTAAGCTCCAAATTTGAGTAGATATACATTTTCCTTTTCAGCCTGTAGTCACATATTCATATTCTGCAGAAGGGAAAACACAGTATTTTCTTCGGTGGCTCTCCAGTTACGTAGTGCCTATTGTGACATGATTTCAAGGTGATTCTAGGCCATCTCTTTGGCTAGATCTCCTCATATTTTGTACATTGTGTAACTGAAACTTCTCCAATATAATAAAATGGCTTAGCTTCTCTATATATTCTATTGTTGTCTTTAGATTTATTTTTAATCTTGCTACAGTTCTCATATTGTGTTTGAGTATTGTTGCATTCTCCCTTTTGGGATATTACAGTGGTATCAGAGCATGACCTTTGGCTCAGCTTGTGGACACTTCATCTTTTGCATCAAAAGAAGAAGCAGATAGATGAGATTTATCATGAAGGGGGATAATTTTTCCACTCCTCTCTTTAGATCCATGCAAGATCTCTCCAAGGAGGTCTATCAAATGAAGAAGGAAGGGCAAAGGAAGGATCCAAGAAGAAGATTTGAAGAGGGAGGTCCAAGCAATTCCTATCAACAGAAAAGAAAACCAGAGAATCATAGATCTCCTCATAGATCTACTATGCCCACTTTCTTTGAAGAAGGTGAGAGGTATAGAAATGAATAAAGAAGAGAACTCGAGACTCATGAGACTTTCAGTTTGTATCTTAAGGAGTACAAGGAATAGTCTAAAGCCTTCAAGGAAAGTCTAACTCTCCAAGAATTCTTTGAACTCAAGGAAGAAATAAGGTCCTATAGCAGAAATATAAGGAAGAGGCACAATAGATTCTATTTGCCTACATTTGATGGATCTTTTTCAAGAAATGTTAAGGCTTGGAGGAGAGAGTTGGATACATTTTTCAAGCTACATCCTGTGGTTGAAAAAGAGGCTGTCCAAATTGTATCACTTCATCTTTTAGGTGGAGCCAAGGATTGGTGGTTTAGTCACATGGAGCATGAAAAGGTGAATAAATATTCATATTTCTTTCAGAAGTTGAGGAAGAAGTTTGATGTGAAGAAGATAGAGATGTGCCACAAAGAGAAATTTCCTAAGGAAACAAAGGAGGATGTCATTCTTGTCACTCTAGACAAGAGGTCACCACATTCACCACCAAATGCAGAAGTACTTATATCTAGAGAAGAGACACTTGCAACCTTGCAAGGTAGTCTTGATCTCTTAACACATAGAGTCCCATGCATGATTCAGGAGATGCATGAGGAAGAAGAGGAAGATTCGAGTGCTAGTACATTGAAATAAGAGCAGCCATCTCTCTTACCAGCAGTTGGAGACACCATTGTCGCAGTTGGAGGAACTCTTTTTTTCTGTCAAGAGGTTCCCACATATCAGTTGATCCAAGGTATGCATACACATTCATTACCTATTGTTTCAATATATCTTATTGAAACTTATGGGAACATACCATCAGGGCCATTTCATGACCAAGGGTTAGGTCCAAATGCGTGTTTGAAGCAACAAACTATCACAGCGCAGAGGACCCTTAATCTAATCAAGGAGGAGATGAAAATCTATCCCAGTTTTTCATGGATGGACTACATTCAACCTCTTGAGTTGAAGTGTAGAGTTTCAGAAGAAGGGATGAGCATGATCCTATGTACAATGACTGGTTATGAGATCAGTATTGTACCTTACTTTGAGACAATAGATGTATTACTTTGCAGATCTACAGCGTTGTCACTTAGTAGCAGTGATAATAATGAGGCCCCATTATTCTTGGAGCATTATGAAGATAGCTTCACTCATGAAGCAATGGAGGATAAGATGATTAATGGTAGACATCTGGATATGAGAAATATTTTCTCCTTTCTTGATGACACTTTCTCAATGAGCATCTCACAGCTCAAAGAGAAACTTCTACCTGCAACAAATCTAGAACCTCATTGGTTTTGGAAGGCCATGAATGAGAAGAAGATCTCATCAAGGGATCTCATTGGAGGTGCACTTCAACATTTCATGGAGTGCAAAGATCTTCATCAGTTTGAGGATGTTGGTGTCCTACAATGGGAGGATACCAAGTTTTTACAGAATGAGATCCATCATCCACATTGGGATGAATGGTTGATGATAAGGAGCAAGGGGTTGCCACACCACTTGCAGATCTATGATACCGGCCATCAAGAAGCATCGCTACGTTGGTTTCTCTTGGGTGAGTATGGTTACTACCCAAAGGTTCATATTTTCTTGTCTCATGCCTTATGTCTCAATGATAGAATGCATAAGAAGAAGGCATGGTTACTTTGGTTGTTAAGAAGAGAGTTTGGACATCACATGTTAAATCTTATGTCCATGTATTTACTCTTGTTTGGGGTATGTCTCATATATCTACATGTATTTCTATTGGGGATGTATCTCATGTTCATGTATGTACTTGGGTTTGGGAGAAGTTATCACTCTCACATGATGTGGCATATAGGAGCTTGTTTGTATTATGTTGATGAGACATCTCACATGTCCATTTCTTTATTGTTGCTCCATGATTTGAATCGTGATAATGCAAGAGGCATTAAGAATCCTTGTTTCCTTGGTTACTATTGAGAGAGTATGGGCTGAATTCTTCCCATACATTGCATGACATTGTTGGAGGATGGAAACAGGAGGCCTTACAACATTGGCTTCTGTTGGGTGATTATGGTCACTGAATTTGGTACAATGATGATGTGGTATGGCAATAAGAGGCATTGCTAAGATGGCTACTTTTGAGAGAGTATGGCTCTCATGTTCTCATTGATGACTTGGCATGGAAAAAAGAAGCATTTTTGAGGTGGCTTCTTTTGAGAGAGTATGGCTCTCTTACTTATTTTCATGATGATCTAGCATGGAAGCAGAAGGCTTTGCTACATTGGTTGTTATTAGGAGAGTATGGTTTGACATTGTACATGTTTTCCCATATGTCTCTACTTCTTGATTTGCACTATGGTGATGTGATGTTTGATTCCTACATGGCCAACATGGCTAATGATGAGGGCATTGATTTATGTAATCTACTCTATGTATCATGGGTTGGAGAGCTAGTTCATGAGTTGGAACTTTCCACTTTGGGGATGAACCACTTTATCTTATGTATCTCATGTATAAAGGAGAACTTAGATCATCATATGGTTTCCATTTGGATATTCATTGGTGAAGAAGGGTATCTAACTTTTCAGTTGGAGGCCATTCTAGACATTCTAGAGAGGCAGCTTTGGAGCTGGACATGCATGACACATTGTGACAGATGGGAAGGACTTCCACATGAGGATGCCATTTGGAGGGAGGATGTTTGCTGCAGCATCCAATTTTGTAGTTGCTTGAGGACAAGCAACATTTTTCCAGGGAGGACTGTAATATTCCCAAATTTTCACCTGATATTTGGAATATTAGAGTTCTTAACTTTCTTAATGAATTAAGTAACTAAAAGGGTGGAGGGACCCATAATCCTCAATATGAATAAATATCCACTTTTTGTGTGAGAATGTGGATTAATTAGGCCTAGATCTACATAATGAGGTAGTTGAGCAACTACTAATGTGAATGAAATTGGACATCATGTCTCATTAATTGAGATATACCATGGAGGTTGATACAGTCAACTAAGATCTTGAAGATGTCAAACAGAATATCATGAAGCATTCATGATAAAGTGATGGAAGATGTTGTGCAATTAATGCACATGTGATGGAGAGGGTGTACATTGCACCTAGACATGATGGATGACTTGGTCAAACAACGCAGTCAAACATGGAGGATCTTGTCCACATGCACAACACAGTCTATATGAGGGCCAAGGCATGGGAAGGCTAAAAAACTATATAAAGAATATGAAGGCAACAATGGAGGATATGCTTGTGATTATTGATGTTGAGGATCTGTTTAGATCTAGAATTGTCATGTGACATTCCATTGCTTTCTTGGGTTGTTTAGCAAAGATTGCAAGTGTTGTTTAGCATAGGGTGTTGCTGGTTGGGAATCCCACCTCTTTAATTGAGTGATCTCTTGGAAGAGGATTTTACTTCATTCTAAATCAGGCATTGGTGCCACATATATTTTCCTACTTTCTGCAGAACATTCATATTCAGAAATTGCAGATTTTTGAAGATCAGTTGGAAGGTGCATTGGGGGAATTTTGAGGTCTACAATGGGCCTCCTAAGAAAAATGTATAATCAAAATTCACTTTATGAGAACCAATCACATTTTAAGGGATGACATCATCCCTAATGGTTGAAGTGACATTGCTTGAGTTAAATGTACTTACTTGTCACATTCTCAATGGTGGATAAAAACTCATGGTTAACCATGGTAGTGCTCTAAGTACTTTTAAATTCATAGTAAAGTACTCATAATAAATTCAATTTCACACTTTTTAAATAAAAATATATTATTGTCATTTCATATTTCTTGAAAGAAACAATACATGTCCCTATACATTTATTATATTATTTTATTTTATTTTATATAGTATATTATTTACATGTTATTATGCAATTTAAATAATATACATTTTAATTAACAGAATATAATATAATTAAGAATTTATAAATTTATATTTATATTTTATTTTAAGTTATTTAAGTACAAAGGACAAATGCATTAGTTGTTCAATGATAATGAATTTTTCTTGAAAAGCTCATTTTTATTTATAGTCACATCAATACAAATTTTTTATTAATTTTATTTTGGTACAACTTTTGAATTGTATTTAACTATGGCTATATGGATTGTAATGCAAAAAGTGATTTGAAAATTCATAAATATTATTTTATTGGTTTAGCTATTATTTTATTATTTCCTTAGGAGGCCCATTTTAGACCTCAAAATTCCCCTAATGGAAGTTGTCTTCAGTATTTCAGCTGGAGAACTAGTGAAGGTTTATTCCTATCACCTTGGTCTTAAAGATCAGCATTCCCAGAGCTTCATATCAGATCTGGCATCAAGCCAAAATTTATTGACCTCTTAGCAGCAGTAATCCCTTCAGAAATTACGCTGCCCATTTTGAAAATCCAAAAGGAGGATGGAAGTTGCTAGCATTTCATCTAGTAATCCTGTGAGGGATCATACCCTCACATTGCCATCATTTTTTCCATCAGCCTGGATTTTATTGTATCATATTTCAGCAGGCATAAGGCCTCTCTTTCCCTCACAGTGCAGTTTCTATTGGCAGTTGTGTTGCAGCAGTTGTAATCATCATTGGAGGATTGAGAAGCTAGATCTAGAGCTTCTAGCTTGTAGATATGAAGGAGGGATCAACCCTTCAAGCTTAGATATGATCCTGTGACATATTTCAGCCATATATTTGTCAAATCTAGATTCAGATCTGTAATTCCCAGTAGATCAAGGATCATATCCTAGGAGGGTGATTTTCCAAAGTTGTAGATCTGGAAAATCCTTTCTGGGTTATCTTGGGAATCCATCACATTGGCCAGATCTTGAATCTTGGCATAATCTGAGCTCCTGATTTGAGTAGATCTGCATTTTCCTTTTCATCCTACAGTCACATATTCATATTCTGTAGAAGGGACAGTGCAGTATTGCTTCAGTGGATCTCCAGTTACTTAAAGCCTATTGTGGCATGATTTTAGGGTGATTCTAAGCCATCTCTTTGGCTAGATCTCCTCATATTTTGTACGTTGTGTAACTGAAACTTCTCCAATATAATAAAATGGCTCAGCTTCTCTGTATATTCTGTTGTTGTCTTTAGATTTATTGTTTATCTTGTTGCAGTTCTCATATTGTGTTTGAGTATTGCTACATTCTCCCTTTTGGGATATTACAGATTTTTTTTTTTATCATTTTAGCTTGCATTTTAGTAATTTCCATCACATCATCACAGTGAACCTTGAAAGGAAAATTGATAAATAAGATGAACTTAAAATTTACATCAATTTACCTAAAACAGCATTGGAACCATAACGATAACATTTAGAAGATCTAGGCTAGAGACATGTTCCAGCATCGTAAAACATAGCAGTTGTCGTTAATTATCTGTGATACATTCCGAGTGTGATACCTCACTCCACATACTTAAGTATATCGTATCTCGTCCACGTACCTTCGGGTATATCAGGTGGTGTCACAGTACGAGAAGTATAAAGGGGTGCTCTCACTGTGCGGTTTTGCATTAGACAATGATAATACAGAGTTAGGCCTCCACATACCTTCGGGTATATTTGGGAGGAAAAATTTAGGTTTCTATCCATCCATAGTGAACCGAGTTAGCCATCTTGGAAATTTTGATACACCGAACACAACATTCGGGGAGATTTCCTGCCCGTACTTCTTGGTTCGCCAAGAGGTATTATGCAGTTCACAGTTTCTTGGTAAACCTTTTACCTAGCATTACCCTTTTATTTTGTTTTTTTTGTTTTTGGTCATAAAATAAATCAGCCATCATGGAAGAAGAAAATCCATTTCCCCATCGTTCGCATAGACTTGCATTGAAACCACCTTTACCACCAGAACTCACTTCTGGTCGGTGAAGGCGACATCACTGTACCAAAACCAATACCATCAGAACCTCTGGTGAAGTACCATCTTAACATATACCAAAGTCGACACAAGTTGTTTCTACAAATCCTAGTTTGTCTGCTATTGTCGAGGGGGAGTCCTCATAGCTACCCGTGGTCACGATCCATCCAATCAGTGAGACCATACCTCCCGAACCCAAAATTTTCCAACCAGAAGTCGATCCAAATCCTGTCTATTTTTTCCTAGAACATCTGCATCCCGAATTCGAACAACCGGAAGTTGTTCCTATATTGGTCATACCACAATCTATTGTAGCCATTGAGTCTCTTATATCATGCAGTCAACCTCCTAAAATATACTTTGGGCCTGATGAAAAAATCCTTCCTCCTGGTTTAATTTTGATTGAAGAAATACCACAAGACGAAACACCTTTAAATCCAACCCATTTTGGGGAGGATATTTACCTGTACAAGTATTTTCCTCAATCACCACCCTTTACTTTTGTTGATCCTATGCCTATTCAAATTCCCGTCAATTCAAAAGGGTATACATTTGGTCAAGTAACCATGCCTGAACCAACATCTTCGATTGGACCTTATGTTTCGATTGTGTCAGCACTTTCTCTCGCTACCTCGTCAATGTTCACAACTTCACCGGAGTCATATTTACATGGTGGCCCTATGGTCCCATCAGGTTATAAATATTTATCTGGAATTTTCTCTGGTGCATCTTCAAATCCATGGATTTCACCAATGTCATCGTCTAGTATTCTAACTGGTAAAACTATAGTGAGTACTAAATGGCTTGATCCTTTATATCCATCATCAGGGAAATATCAAGCTGGTCCATCTGGGTCTATTCCATCCAGTACCATCTCAACTAGATTCCTTGCATTTGGAGAACAATATTTTCTATCTTATTAAACTCCTCATGCTGGGGGAAAAACTATGGTCACCCACTTTGACAATACTCCATCTTTTTTTGGTCAACCTAATGTCGAAATGAATGTTTTCCAATGGTAGCCCACTCTGCCTATCCAACCACAAACGGTTGTACACTCGTATCAACCGGTTCAACCTATTGCACCCACATCAATTCCACTTGTTAATACATATTTACCCTTGTTACAAACTCAAACTGTTTTACAACGACCGTTTCAGGCGGGTCCTTCAACTCAATACCCTCAAGTATTGGGCCCTCAAAATCCAACTCCTTCGGATAATTTACAACAACATGTACACATAATCATTTATTCATAAGCTAGATTACCATATTATGGGATGTCGTAGCCACAACCAGGTTATACCTATCCTCAACCAAATCCAAGTTATTCTAATTTGGGTTATAACATTGGCGGACAGACCCCTTGGTAGCCTCAGGTGAAAATGTCACAACCTTCATTTCAACAAGTATCGTACCCAGGTTTTGGTCAACGGAATCCTCAAGCATTTGCCTATCAAAAAAACCCCTATCTAGGTTACCAACAACAGATTCCTTATGCTGGTGCTCAAAGGCTTGTTTCCCAAGTAATTCCATCATACCCTGGCTATGCTCAACCTGACCTCAATCGACAGTTTCCCTTTGTTGAAACTTCAGAGTTACCAGATTTAAACCAGCTCACCAATGATCCAATCAACTATGCCCCTTGGTGGCCGTTGATACCTCATAAATTACCCTTAGATATTCCTAAGTTCAATGGAAACCCTGGGGAATACCTGTCGACTCATGTTATGACTTATCATTTGTGGTGTTCAACAAACTCCCTGATGATGACTTTGTTTGACTACGTCTTTTCTAACGTACGCTCACTGGTCCGATTGCAAAATGGTACATTGAGTTACCTAGAGCTTATTTCGATAATTTCACTGCCCTAGCTACTGTCTTTTTGACTAATTTCTAGTTACCCATATGATATGAAACTAGAACAGAACTCTTGACTAATTTTAAATAGACTAATGCTACTCACATTTCTGATCATATTCATAAGTGGCATCGTCGTCGTAGAATGGTTAAGACATTTGTTCCTGATCAACTTCTTTCTCGGTGGTTCATTAAGTCCCTGTTACCATCTATAATTGAGGATGTGGCTAAGGGTGGCGTTGTCACTGAAGAGAATATTATTGCTCGTGCCCAATATTTAGACTTGATTTGTACTCAGTCTGGCATGCTCTACGAGAAAATTCCTAATGCACCGCGATCTAATTTTAATGTTCCTCCATCAAAGGAATCTCATGCAAAGACGGTATGATCGGTACTTAAAGCACACATCATACTACTGCATTGATCCTGCGCCTTCTTCAAAAATCAATGACGTGTCATTTGAAAAAGGAAAAAGTGACAAGAAACTCAAAAGTAAGAAAAAAGGGAAATCAAATAAAAATCAAACTTATACCCCACAGGAAAGATCATCTGATCAATCGTCTGGAAATTGGAAACCTCATTATCCATGCATGATATGTAATGAAGAACACTTTGTTTGGGATTTTCCTCACCGCGCTGAAGTCTCAAAAATGGTTAAGACTTCACATGCGTCAGTTGTGTTGATAGATCTGTTTCTGAATCCGGACACAAATTTGGTTGCTTTATATCCAGCTTCTAGTTCCAAAGCGCTTATGCTATCTATCACAAAGTCATCAACATATGTTTTGGTGTCAACGTGTAATAAAGAATACAATAGTCAGGCCACTTATCAACCTACTACCTCGACCACAAACCCGTCTATGGAATCAATACCGCCACTTGCTATTCCTAAATTGAAAATCAAGCCACCGAAGGGAGTCGTTCATAAATCGACATATAATACTCGAACAAGAGCTACTCAAAATTATAATATAGTTGAAGATTTGGCTCAATCCCCTTCAGCTATGTCAACTCTTGAGGTGTTACAAAATTGTCCCTCCCAAAAACAGGCTTTTTTCTTGGTAATTGGTTGAATTGATCCGACTGATTCTAATCTCGTAGTCTTTAATCATATGGGCTATGTGCCGCAATTACCAGCATAATTGGCATTCTCCATCCAAGTAAATGTTATCAATCACCTTTTTCATCATACTATTATTGATGAGGGAGAATCTACATGAATTATGTCTCTAAACTGTTGGAAGTCACTTGGCTCGCCACACCTATCTCAATCATCAACGACGTTGAAGCCTTTTGAAAAATGTACATATAAGCCTTGCGGTATTATCAATAACCTGCATGTTGAACTAGGGGGGAAATAGTGAATGTTGAAGTTGAGGTCATTGACAGACCCATTGACTAAAATATTCTACTTGGAAGACCATGGGTATATGCTATGATTGCAATTGTTTCTACATATTTTAGAATGATCGTCTTTCCACATAAAGGTGTTACAATAGTCATAAATTAGCTATCCTTCTTTGCCTCTAGTTCCCAAGTAATTGGAAGTGTTTCATTTGTTCACGCACCCCAAATCGCGCTTAAGAACATTGGTGTAGGAATCTTAAAGGATTCCACTCTCATGGGAACCTTTGCATTACCGCCGCCTGTGATGTCGGCATAAATTGCAAGAATAGAGACCTGCTACATGATCTCTTCCACTCCATATGGCTTAAGGAAGAGTACGTGTGATTATGAAATCAATCTTCTGGCTTGGGCGGCGAATCCAAAATCATCATCGCCAGTTGTTTGGGTTGATCATTCCTTAGATTTTGGTACTCCATCTAATCCTATTTCCTCAAATTTCTTGATAGATGAGAATATTCTGGAAACCATGATGTCAGAAGGAGAACCATGGGAAGATTATCATCATCATTCCCATCTTCCTGATTATGAAGAAAATAATCTTAGTGAACTATATCACCCATCGATCAAAAATTTATTTTCGAATTCTTTTCCTATTAATGCAATTGATTCTGAGTGAAATTTGTCAAATATTGAAGAAACCATTTCTATTGATATTTCTTCCTTCCTCCCTTTGCCTTGTTCAATTGTTTTTTATTTGAGAAATTAAAGCTTTAGACCAGTTGAAGACTGTCGGCTCCATGCACTCTAGCGCATACTGCATATAAGATCTATTTGCTACATGTAGTGTAACGGTGCTAGCAAGCTTAGCAATCGTGAATAGAATGGTTCTCAAAGGAAAATCATGAACGTCACGAATGTTTATTTTCTCATCCTTGCTTGGCTCTGCCCCTAGATAGAAATATTTCAAAACATAGCCTCTCACTGTCTCTCCTCCAAGAGCAGACCCTGAGAGAGAAATGGGCAAGCCTCTCCATGAAAAGCCTGTTAAAAAATACACATCCTCCACTGTAATAGGAACCACTTTGTTCCTAATGTGAAATGCCTCCATCGTCGAATCCCATGCATGAACTAAGAACTCCAAAATTTCTATTTTTTGCCTCATACCTGACAAGTGGAAGTACTTTAATAACCCACAATCTCTTAGGGCTCTTACTATACCCAGATCATTAAGGGAAACCATATTTTGTTCTTCATTCTCTCTTTCTCTCCAAGTAATCGTCATTCTAGTTCGATGAATCCTTGAAACATAACCATAAGACTCGTTAGACTCCTTTTCATGCAAAAAAAAAAGGCAAAATTTGGGTACAATGCAAGAGTAAAAAATGTGAATTGTGCTCAACGCAGTCTTGAACCATAGACGGTGTGTTGCATATGCACCTAGGCTTCATTTTAGGTGCTCCACAATGCAGTTTTCGATGCTCAAGGGTGCGTTTCCCTCTTTGGAAAAATAATTTACCCTAAGGGGCCCAAATCCCTAAAAATTTTCAGTGAAATGAAATGAAATGACTACTAAAAGAAAGATAGGGTTTATGGCACCAAATTGGATCAAATGGTGATGAAAACCATCCACAGATTTGATCACAATCAACGAATGAATTTCGGGGGCAAAAATAGGTTCAAAGCTCCAAAATGCAAATGGTGACTTTCAAATGGTAAAATGAATAGTAAAACTCTTTTAATTAGTCATTTGATTATTTTCAAATCATATTTATTGTTGTGACTATGGTTTTTTTCGATTTTTATCATGAAACAGGTATTTTTAATCCATTTGATATTGTTTTGAATAGGTTTTGCAACTGATGAGCATATTTGTTGTGCACATTTATTTCAAGAATGATTTTACCACAAGTCATACTTTTATCCTTATTTTTATAGCTTTGATAAAAATGAAAAATGACTTGAAGCGAACTTTTATCTCTTTTTCGAGCTTCGATAATAGTGAAAAAGGAACCCCTGGAGTCTTCTTTTAGCTCTTTTCAGACTCCGATAATGTGAAAATATTGTCGAGCACTTGTCTTTTCGAGCTCGTAAAAGTAAATGAATTGATATCTACTCAGGATAAGTTTAACCCTTTTCCCGACTGAGATAGATTATTTACGAAAAAGGAATGCCTTAGTCGAACATGGCTAGGAGGTTCTCTTAGATATTATTTTACAATTTTTCGGATATGATCGACAAATTTACGAAAAAGTACTTATGGATTTTTCTTTCGTCCTATTTTTCAAACTCTCTAAATATGAAAAAGGATCGGGTTGTCACCGTCATTAGGCTCGTTAAAACATAAAATAGCGACGGGCTTGTAGATCATGGCAAGAATCGAGTTTCATTCATCGCTAGAATCGTTAAATTATTAAATAGCGATACATTATTCACCCGAAGGGTTCAATTATAGATCATGCACATGAAATCCTTCTTAATATTGTTAAAAAATAAAGAGGTACTGGTCGACAGATGACCGGCGAAAATTTTGGAAAGTGAAAAAAACTTTTTATGGTAGTAGGTAACTCTTGAACATGACACTTCACTCCATCATCATGACTGTTTGGGTTGGGTAATATTCTTGACGGTTCATTCATACCTATGGTTCATCATACCTTCACTTTGGTTTTGGGTCAATGCTTCCAACTCATCTCAGTGTCACCAATATGTTCAAGAGAAGTCATTCAGTGAATACTCATCCTTCTGCAATACTCATAAACCTTCATTCTCATGACAGTCATCCATGAATATTTCTATATCAAGTCACATTTTGTCTCCGAAATCAGTGACTCCCATTTCGCAATAAAGTGGCTTCATGTTGACGTCAAATCATCATCCAGGAAGTTCACTTAGAAACATCATCTTCCAGTACCATGAGGCTTGTTACAGCATCCAAAATATCCTCGCTTCCGTACTTTTGACTGAAAGATTTTGTTTGGCATTTGACATCAAATATTCTATTCATCCCTTATGAAATGTATTATAGTACCTTGAGGGCCATTAAAATCAATGGTGGTTCTCTCTCATTTGTTAACAGCTCACATCATTGGCTGGTAATCAAACAATGTATTACCATGTTCGACTACAAATCATATATTCGCATGGCTAGACTTGTACCTGAATGATCAAGTGAACAAGATAAGAAGAACCCGGATCTATTTTCAGCCATTTGAGCTGCAATTTTAGGATTTTTGTGCACATCATCTATATGATGACCTTACATACAGGTCGTCATCCGAACATGGATCTATATTTGTAGGAATTTTTGTATTGGGCAACATTCCAATGTAGATGACTTTTTGCACTATGTACATGTTATTAGATAGTTTATGTGTTGATCATGGGAATGCCTTCCCTCAACAATTCGTGATCAAGAGGATATATCATGATGTAATGTATTGTAAGATTGATGCAGGTCGCTACTCCGCTTCAGTTCCATCCCATCACAATATAAAACATCTCATTCAAAAAATATTGTTATTATTATTTTGACTTCATGCTTTAGGGGGAAATTGTTATAGGTCAATTTGGGCACCATTCCAAATGACCTGATTAAACTGGACATCATCCCCAGAACCAATTAAATAGGGTCTATCATCCCCTATCATTTCAGTTGCTACAGGCCCTAAGACAAAGAACAAGAACAAATCATCCATGACTTCCATTGCAAGGTTTCCAAGATTTGAAGTACATGTTAGATAACCTATGAGCTCACCAACACAACCTCTCAAGGGACTAACTACTTTTCATATGCAGATACCTCCATTCAAGGGTGCTCTGCAAAGCACTTCCCAACATTCAAGAGTGTGTTGGTCAAATGGGAGTGAAATTCTCATTGTTCCAGAATCTCCACATGGCCAGTGCCTTCTAGAAGAGTCCATATGTGTCAAAATTTCAAATCCATGTGTCCATCTAACACCTCTGAGCTTGGGAACATGTCTTTCCTATTATTAGAAAGTCATTGATTGAGAAACTACCTTCAGCTTCTCTATAAATTGAGCACAGATCATAGTGCTTGAGAAGGAAGAGATTCAGTAAAGAAATGATTGTGAATTCTCAACTGAGTGTGATTAGAGTGATATGCTATTGGTGAGATTTTTATTGTGATGAGGATAAGATGAATGCTAGAGCTGGTGACATCAAATAAATCGCTAGTTGTAACCTCCTCCTTCTATCCATTAGTAAATATTGTTGCTCATTTTCCCACATATGTATCTGTATATGTTTCTATCTTTCATATCATGGATTCTTAGCTGATGTATATTTTTCATGTTTCATTGATTTAATTGATTAATATATATAGCCATATGTATATTGCAATATCTTTTCTATTTAGTGTTTATACTTGCAGGAACTAGTCTAGCAATCAAATTTGGATTGGAAGCTACAACAAGAGCGACAGAAAGAGAATAGGAAGCGCTTAGGCCACAAGTAATTTCCTCCATATTTATGTGTGTCTATTTACTCTCATAGAAAGTGTCTGAAAATTATTTGATCTGTTGTTCTAAATGCATAGCACCACATTTAGGGCATGTGTTTATCCGTAATCCATAATTCCGTATAACACCAAGCTAACCAGTTCACCGGGGTAAAAATGTGACGAGAGGCCACTATGATGTGATTCAAATCCCTATGTACAGTTAAGGAATTGGAACTGGAAAAACAAAACCAAACTAACCTTCCTCATGAGCTACAAACCCTTCAAGAGGCAACCAACCCTTCCAAGTTCTTAACTCCTATGGCAACTTGTCTTTTTGCTGATCTGGACCCTCAATCGCTCCCATGACAAGCCATGCATGTGACTGAGGTCCTCCATTCACTCCCACAACAAGGCATGCTAGCGACTGTGGACATTTTCAGGCAGTTATGAGCCAACGACCCTTAATTTTGTGCCACTTTTTCAAGGCCAGGGCTCAAGCCACTGTCTAGAACTTCATGAAACTTTCACGAATGATAAACAACAATGGAATAAGACTATTAATGAGAAAATTAGTAAAATTACTTTATTATACACCTACTATCCATGATAAAACATTCTTCAAACACATCACAAATATGTTATCTATAGGTCATAACAATGTATCTAAGCATAGGGATCTCATACTTATCTGATATTTGTAAAGAAGTATTGATTCCTTATCATAATAGCTTCATTACCATCTATTAGGTCATATAATCATTCACATTTCATGTACTAATAAAATCATGATGAGAGCCATACATCATAATTGTTACAAAACATGGTCATAACCAGAAAATAACCAAATATATATCAATGGTGAAACCACCATTAAAGCCACATAACAACAAGAATATTTACTCATGAAACACCAAAGGAGAAAGAGATCTTATTAACATATGAAAATCCAAGTAATTCAGGGACTTCCACGGACCACCCAACCATAGATTGGTCTAAACCAAATCTCTCTTTCAGCTAATCAACCCCACTCCATTTTCCAAGCAAGAATGTGGGATCTCATGAAACGAATCAAATAAAACCAAACTAGGGATTCCAGAGGCAAAACCACCTCAACCAATGATTCTACCTCATGGTCAGACATCACTAACCATCACCAGATCTGTCTCTACCCAAGATTTCTAGGGCTCCAGAGTGTTTTTTCCAACCAAGGCTTCCAAGACTAGTAACTCAACCCACAATTGTTGTCTAACTCCAGAGTGTTTTGCCAACCAGGTCTTCCAATATTAGTAACTCAACCCACCAAGAGCTCGAGAGATTTTTTACAACAAAGGATTCCAGGACTAGTAACTCAACCCAAGCCGTTACAAGGCTTCCAAATAACTTTTCCAACCAAGGATCCAGGAACTAGTAACTCAACCCACAACCATAAGGAACATGAGAACCAACCAGAAAACAAAAGGAAAGACATCCCCAACACCATGGTTATCCAAGAAATGGCAAGTTTAGGAAAAACCACTAGAAATACTAGAAATCCTCCATGTCAATGACAGATCATGACAAAGAAACCACATGCATGTGTCATGCATGCCAAAAATAGCAAGGAAATCATACATGCAACTTGGTACATGCAATAAAACCTGTTGTAGTTGTTGATCCTGATGTACTCCTGCGTGTTCCTGCTCTTATTTTCCCTTCTCTATCCAAATCCTAAGTATGCCACACTCCTCCAAGAGTGCTCCAAGAAAATATAAGTGGAAAAGAGTATGAGAGAGAGAGGGAGAGTAGAGAGTGAGAGCTCCAAAATTGAACTAACAAAAGCCACAAATTGATCCTCATAAGACTTTTTATTAATGATGCCTTTGTTTTCTTCAATTTTTCACTATTTTTCTTCATTTTCCTCCTCACATGCAACATGTGACCTTTCACCTCCCTTTTCTCCTATTTTCCATTATTTTCGTAAATAAAATGCCAATAAATGCCTCATGCATTTCCAAAGTCGTTTCCATTGCCTTAGCCAATTTCCATAGCTATTAATTACTCACAAGTGATCCCCATCACTATGTTTTTCAAAACATTCTGCTTGGAATACATGTCCCAGGACCTTGGTTATTATTTTTCCTTTATTAACTTCATTACATGGATATTTTAATAGGGTTACACATTACAAGAAAAAGTTTAGATCAAAATTTGATAAGAAAGAGAAGGATTTAATTATGCTCCTTCTATAGAAGTAACAACCTCCACAAATAAAGGAGGGGATGTGTCTTTGGCTTCTTCAACCATAAGTATAGATCCTGAGGCATGAATAGTTGACTAAGGCTCATATTTTCATATAATTTCATAGAGATTGGTTTTGTGAGTATGAAAAATATGATGGTGATTATGTTTTCATGGGAGATAACTTGAAAACCTGAATCATAGGATGAGGAAAAGTTAAGTTGAAGCTCATATATGCAAGGATAATTTGGTTGGATGAGTGATGCAGGTGTAAAAACAATGTTTGGAAAGGAAACTTACAAGATGGTTGAAGGATGGTTGAAGGATAGTTGAAGCTATGTAGAAGCTACTGGGAAGAAATTTTAGTGACGGGTGTAATAGTTATAGTCTTCAAAGAAAATACTATGTTTTGGCATCATAGACTGGGAAATATCAGAGAAAATGGATTTCAAGTACTAGATAGTAAAGATATGGTCGAATTTATGTCTATTTATCTCTAGATTTTGATTTCTATGAAAATTTCTTATATGGGAAGCAAAATTGAATAAGATGATCCTTCAATGGTATGAGGGAAAATAAAATTTTACTATTGGTGCATAGTGATATGTTTGGACTTGTAAATTTTACTATTGGTGCATAATAAGTATTTTTGCATGAATAAGTCTGTTAGTATTCAGTAATTTTCACTATCCGTAGATGACTAAATATTGGTTATAGATTTCTAAAAAAAAAATTCCATGAACATTGTGAGTTTTATAAATCTCAATGCCTTCATAAGTTCATTATCCTTAGAGAAAAAAAATTTCACTATCCTACCATTTTTCCATTTCATGATCACCTTGTAACTCCTACAAACTCCAAATGGCTTGTGCCTCTCATTTCCATCCTTGTTCCTACCCATAATCTCATTACTCTATTTGTCCCTTTCCTATGACTCCATTGTCCATCTAGGGTTTTACTATAAGCCTAACTCATTCCCATGATTCCCCAAAATTCCTCAAGCATTGATGGTCTCAAAACTATCTTTGTAGGCTCTTTATATAAATCAAGTACATTGGATTTTGGATCTTCATTACACCACTTCGTCAATACTTTGTTTTTCACTTAAATATTCCAAGCCAATTTTCAGTCAAATAAAGGTCAAAGAACCCCCCACTAGGCCAATTAGGGTTTCATGTGTTCCAAGGTCATCATTTCCAAAGAAGACTATCATTCAGTTTCAGAGTCTGCATATGAGATAATGGACAAGCGTAACACTTTTGCAGAAGTGTTAAAAGGTTTATCAATAGAAATTTGGTAAGGTAGGAGGTCTTCTCTTGAAAGAATACATCTTGCAGCAAGGGAGAGAAGAAATACTTGGTCTTATAGGTAGCTAGGGTTTTTGAGGGCATTTTTCTTGGTTTCATGACTTTCATGTTTAAATCATCAACAAGGCTTGTATCCTGATATTCTTACACCTTCTCCTATCCTTAATATACCTTCATAAACACTTCCCATCACTCTTATCCCTCAAACTCGTCGTTTTTCTACAAAACGTAGCCTATTGCTACAATTTAACACTTTTCGAGACTAGGCCTGTGTTTTTCCTTTTTGGACCCCTTCCTCTCACTCAATCCTTGAAATTACATTTTCCCCTAATCTCTAACATCTATCCCTATCCCCCAAAATTTCCCCAAGAATTTAGACAAACCTTAATCCCTTCTTTCCCCTCCCTCTACAAGGCAGTCCTAAATCCCCTGTTTTTCCTACACCAAACCCTAATTTCCCCTTCCAACTAAGCTAGGGTTTTTTATGGAAAAGAGGAATAGGAGAAAATGATCCATATGATAGGTCATATCAGCAAGAATAAAGCCATACCAACTCATAAACATCATGCCTCCATCATTTTCCAAGAATTCTTTCCAAAGGAAAAATCATTTGCCACACCTTATAGGGCCAGTTTTGCTTCAAATTATGTTTCTGACCAAACAGAGATGAATTTGACAAAAGTGAGAGATTTTTTTGTCCATAATAGGTCCAAGAATAAAAAAATCCCTCAGGTTTTACACAGGTGTCATGGTTTGGGAGCAATGTCAAAAACACAAGTGTCACGGGAGAATTTTTGCACTTTTGGAGTGACCTTGGGAAAATCTGGTTTTCTCATAGCTGGATTGTCCAAATGACTTGCTTGATGGATCAAAAGACAACTATACTGGAAGAAATTTCCAATGAGCTACCATGATATAACTTTGGAGTTGAGGAAGGAATCAAAAGTTTTTTGTACCAGCACTCTGCATTTCTGCACCATCATTCAACACTATTTGACCAATCTTGGGAAAGTCAACTTTTTATAGGTCAAATCAACTCCAATTAGAAAAAACGGGGTATATTTGGAAATTATACAAGGTAAGATTTGTAATGAACTATCATGAGCTCAATTTGGAGTTTAGGAAGGCATACAAAAGTTGTATGCACTAGCACTCTGAATTTCTGCACCATCATTCAGAACTTTTTGACCAGTCTTGGGAGAATCAACTGTTGACAGGTCAAATCAACTCCAATCAGAGGAAAAAAGGTATATTTGGAAATTTGACAGGATAATATTTCCAACGACCTATCATGGGCCCAATTTGGACAACAAGAAGGCCTCCAAATTCCCTTTGCAAAAAGCGTTATGCGTAGGGAAGCCCGATAGGCCAAGAAAACGTTCAGGCGTTACACTTAGAGGAGCCCGACAGGCCCAGAAAATTTTCAGGCACTGCGCTTAGGGCTGGGAGGACCCAACAGTGCATTCAGGGGCTGCGCTTAGGGCTGGTAGGACCCAAAAGTGTGTTTAGGCATTGCGCTTTCGCTTGAAGCTCCTCTTTCACCCGCAAACACTCAAATGATATCAAAACCACCTCCAAGCCACCATCAAAGGTTTATGAAGCATATATAAATGGATTATAACAAGAAGCAAAGGTTTGTCACTAAGTTTTGCCTCTCATTCACATGACCTCACATCATAGTGATCCTCCTTCATCACCCTCTCCAAATCCTTCACTATTATCTCATGTCTCAAGTACATCTAACAATGAAGATGATGGCCATGAAGAATCAATCAAGGAGGAAGAAAACAGTGGGGCCAGTGCAAATAAGGCTAATGACAAGGAGGGAAGGAGCAATAATGAGTCAAACGAGGAAAAATCAAGAAGTGAAGAAGAGACCATTTGGGTCTAAAAACAGTGAAGCTCATAGTGGCTCTAAAGGCAGAAAAACACATATTAGTAAAGAGCACAGTAGAGGTCACAACAGTGAGGCTGATGTTCGTAAAGATAAGAAAAATAAAATAGAAAGGCAAGGCTACTAGTGCAAATGTCAATGAAGAAATAAAGCAGTAAAAAACATGGCATTAGATCCAAGGGTCATAAGAGCAGTAAGAGTAGTGTTACAAAGAATGAAGATGACAGTGTGGCAAAGAAGCAATGTAGTTAATGAAGAAGCTGACATCATTGAAACAAATAATAGTGAGGTTTATGGTGATCATGAAGACAGTGAAGAAGATATCAGTGAAGAAAATGCCAAAAAGGAAAAGCCTTCAAAGAGGAAAAGGAGGAAGAAAACCTTAAAATTTTTTAAGAACCATGGGGCTAAACACCAAGAAAACCTTGGAATCTTGGTTGAAGCTTCTTTACTGGCCTATCAAACCCCATAAGGAAAACATCCACCAATTTTTGGAAAATTTTGACAAATTTTGGTTTTTTGCAAATTTTGAGGCCTCTAAGTGCAACACCCTTGGGGATACGCTTTCATCTCAGGCATCCTTAGGAGGAAAAATTTTCATTTTCGGAATCCTCACATCAAGTACATTATGCTCACCAAATTTCAGAGCATTTGGAGCATTTTTGACCCCTCAAAAGGCCCAAAAACACCTCATTTTTCACCTTTCTGCCTCATTTTCAGGCCTAGTGCTGCGCCTAGAAAATTTTTGGGAAATTTTCCTTTTGGATAGGTTAATGGAGCCCAATCAGAAAACCAAGAGAATTTTTGGAAAGTAGACTCAGCAGGCTTTCCAACGGGCCATCGCGGAGCCAATTCCGACATTGGGAATGTCATCAAAACATGGTTGCAATTGGACCCAGTTTTTCCCATGCAGGTGCTACACGTTCAGACCTCACTCTGCGTTTTTGGCCAAAAAGTCAAAAAAAGACACTCATTAATGGAAAAATGATATTTTAGTGTTTTTTGAGGCAAATCACTCCAAATTTAGGTGCTAGGAGTTATTTTTTCATTTATTTCAGGAGATATTTTGTGCCTTGGGCCTTGCATGGTCTCTTGGGCATAAATGACATTTATGACTATTTTTGATATTTTCAAACCCTAGTTAGGGTTTTTGCCCTCCTTTTCTAGATAAATAGAGCATTAGGGCCTTAATGTAAGAGGTTGGCATTTTATGACTCTTGATAGCAATATATGGTCTTTTGGAGATTGAAGAAGAAATTGGCGTTGTGGAGTTTGTGAATGGCTTGTTTTGATTGATGATGGAGAAGGCTTGCTTGTAGGATCCTTGAGCTTGGTTAATGGTGATGTGCTTATATTTAGTTCATGTTTTCTTATGTATCATTGTGTTTCATCATTTTAAATTGCAGTAGGACAAAGTTTTTAGACTAAGAAATGTTTTTCAAAGGCACCTTAGCTTTGTTTGTTCTTCACTTCCTCTATGTTTTCCTTTGCTAGGTCAGTTTAGAGAATTATTAGCTGATCTCTAGACCCATCCAAGATTTTTTTATATCATGAATGGTCCAATACAGTAGGTATTAATGATTTATTATGGTTAGCCCTGCTTGTTTGATGTCACTAAAACATTGTTCTTGAGATCTTTCTTTGAAGTACCACTAATTAGATTTTTCCAAAGAGGCTATGTTGCGATCATACCCTTTGTCCATGCTTGAATAGTTTTTTTGGAGATCTTTATGGATATGATCAATGATGTTTAGGAGTTCCCTCTTATTTTATTAAAATTTATATGTTTAAATTAAATGTTTCGTAACCTTGAAGGATTAATCACTAGAAGTTAAACGAGTTTCTTGCCTTCTATATTTCATTGGATTGTTTGTCTTAAATGCTTATTTGCTTGAGTTGAATCAAAGAGTTATTGGTTTTCCCTGTCTTATGATTACTTCTTTATGCTAAATAACGTTGAAGGCCCTTCTTGTTAAAGTATTTGACAGAGGATTCTTAATTTCCCTTTGCCCTACTTTGTTCACAAACTTGATGTTCATTTCATCTCACACAAACCTTGAAAATCCATTTGACCATGCTAGATTTTCCCTATGATGCACCCTGATTCATTATTTAACTTTCCATGACTCTTTATTGACTCCATAGCCCAATTACTTGAATATTTCCTCACTCCATATATTCTACTTGATCATATACCCAACCAAAACAAACAAACAAACCATAAACTTAACAATTAACCTAAAATCAAACCCTAAAAGCAAACAAGTTCATATCCTTTGCACAAAATAGAGAGAGCCCTCTCTGAGTCCAGGAAGGCTAGGTCTTAGGACTCCAAAGATTGGTCTGATTTTACCCTATGCATTTGTTCTCACCAATCTAACAAATCATGGGAACCTAACATAATGGCGACCAAGGTGGGACCTTCTGAGTCAGTGACAATATAAGTATACCTTAGGACCTTATAAAACCCACAAAAATCCTTATATTAGCCCTTAATTGTTGATGGTGGACAACACATACATCCTTAAAACAGTAAAAATCATCCACCTGGCGACTCCACAACTCTCCATAGACCTAAAGACTCCACTGGAGGAAGAACCTAAAACATGACCAGTCATCCTAGAAAGAGAAGGTATCCAAGCCTAATTTGGATTCAGGAAATTATTTTTTATATATATAACTATGTTTTATCCTACTTTAGGCCTAACCAAGAATACACTCATGAGGTCTATATTGATCAATGGAAATATCTTAGGTCTAAAAAAGCTGAGATTCAAATTACAGACCATGAACATACTTATATATATGTGCCTACTATAGATATACCTATGCCTACTCCAGATATACTTGTGGAAGATCTAGTGAAACATGAGCCTCACGCTGTCATTCTTGCTCCTACTGAAACCTTAAATAGTCATAAACCTCTTTTTGCACTACCTATACCCACAAAGGTCCCAGAAAGATACAAGCCTCTAACTTTACCTCCTATCTTCCAAGCCCTCCCTACAAATCTTGCAAATAAACTACCCAGGTTTGATGGATAAAACTCAAAGGTCACCACTGAAGAACACATTCAAAATCTTGAGAATTTACTTAACCTATTTGAAATAGGAGAAGATGATGTGCATATTAGAATGTTTTCCTTATCATTAAAAGGGAAAATTAAGAGTTGCTTTAAGGACCTTCCAGCAGCATTAGTAACTTTCATCAATTCAATCAAGTTTTCTTAGATAGGTGGGCAGTCATGGGAAAAGTTTTTCTAATCATAAAGGAATACAACCATTTGAAAATAAATTCAGGGGAGACAATACAACACTTTTCAGCTAGGTTCAATAAAGTATACCATGCAATACCTGCTAAAATAAAGCCACCCCTAGAGTGGGCTCTCTTGCACTACCCAAATTCTTTTGACCCAAAGATGGATTTCCAGATAAGAGAAAGAGATCCTTCGACCCTGGAGGAAATGAAAAGGATAGCAGTTGATGTGGAAGCCAACATACTAAACAGGGAGGCAAAGCTAAGAGTAATAGATAAATACAAAGCAGATCAAGAGAAACTTATATCTTCAGAGGTAAAGCTAGAGATGTTGACAAATACAATCAGCAAAATGATGCATATAATTGGTAGGAAAGAGGAAGAGTACAAGGTTGAGGTTGGTGCTACTTATTCAAAATAGCCTATACCT
Source organism: Pinus albicaulis (assembly GCA_034641835.2). Taxonomy (NCBI): domain Eukaryota; kingdom Viridiplantae; phylum Streptophyta; class Pinopsida; order Pinales; family Pinaceae; genus Pinus; species Pinus albicaulis. The sequence goes on from CM076570.1 coordinate 257,716,384, forward strand.
TTTCCTTGGGGAGAAAAAACTCAGTCATTACAGGGCAAGAATAACAATCAAAATATGCATGTTGAGCAAGATTACAAAGAAGAAGATGCTGAAAGTTGTCAAGTAAGTACTAGATACCTTCCTATATCTTGTGCTTCACTACTAAGAGAGCATTACAAGCAAATTGCAAATGGAAACAAGGTGGAAAGCTCTAAAGAATCATTAAGGGAAGAAATGGATAATGCAAACTATTTTTCAAATTCAGAAGTTCTCCCCTTAAGACATCTTAGTGTGGCTGTTGGGATTACAGAACGAGAAATGGAGGATGATCCAACACATTTTGAGTCTCTACCCTTGTGCTTCGAATCATTTCAGATTGCTAAAGGAAAATATATTGGCCATGAACACTCTCCTTTTAATATGGTGGAAAGATCTGCTAATCTAGTATGCATGTTACACAGTAATTTGTCACCATCCCTACCATTCCCTGTCCCGCACAATGGAGGACCCATTTTGTGACCTGTGAACAATGTCATGCCTTGAAACCATTATCAATGCATTCCTCTAAACATAAGCTTCAATTGCCCTAAAGACATATCCTTGCAAAAAACCATGAAAACATCTCCTTTTGCATTGGCGCGGGCAGACATTTCATCACTTGCGCCAATGGGGAAAATCCTACAAAGGGGCCGCGCCAATTGGCGCTCTGTCCCAGAGTCACAGTCACGCCAGCCAATTTAAGGAGTGTTTTTTAAATAAATATGGCAGAAGTTGTGTTTCAACAAACTCAGAAACCATTGCCTATCTTGAGTTGGGAGGTTTGGCTACGGAAGTTCCATGGAAGGGAAGTGGTTTGCCACCTCTCATGGAACCTTCCTTGATGATAGGGCCAATCCCATAATAATAGGGATCCCAACTCCCTCCTTCCCCATCTATAAAAGATTGCCTATTGCCATTGCAAGCTATTCTTGAGGTGCCTAAGCTTTGAATCTGCAAATTCCCAAAGCCTTTGTGCTGTAAGAGCCCTCTTTCTTCCCTTAAGGCCGACTCAAGTAAGGAGACTATCGTCGAGAGACTCTAGAGAGGATTGCCCTTTCCCTGGCAAGCTTTGCGAGACGTGAATGACTGGAGACCCTTCCGAAGGAGACCGCGGCGTCAGAACATTGGTTGTACTCTCTTTCGATCGCTTATTAATGAATGACTACTGGTTATGGTTCCACTCTGTTTTTCACTTATGATAATAATGAGTTATATCCATTCTGACTGATATATAGTTGTGTATTCTGGATTTTATGCTTGTATTCGTGTTGTTTCTTGCATGTGCAGGTGTCCATTCACGGAGATCGTGGGGATCGTGATCTGCCGAAGCTGAGGAACGGGAACGCTGTCTCTTCTACGGATCATAGCATTGGACTCCAGGTAGGCCTCCATCATTGGCTTATTTATTCACAATTAGGAACTTACGCTGTAGCATTTGATGATTGTTGCTAGACCCCTGCTGGGCTTGTGGGGATCGCCTCTGTCCGCAGAGGGGATTTACCCCCTCAACAATTTGGTGACTCCACTGGGGATCGTCTAGTTTTCACTGCCTCGTTTGGATTGTCTCGTTTGGATTGTTTTATGATTTTCCTTGCTTGTTTAGCCTTCTGGGCTAGGTTCTTTTGCTGTTTTTTGTTTCTTGGTTTTCTTAGTTTACATTGATTTGCTTCTGGAGTAGTTATTTTTTATTTTTGGCTGAGAAACTCGACTGGCGCGCTTTTTAGCATGACAGTCGTGCTAATTGGCGCATGTTGCTTTTGTATTGCCCGCGCCAATTGCTTTCTGGCGCCAGTTGCAGCCTTACAGTCGCGCCACTCCTGTAGGGTATTTGAGTTTGCTCAGTTTTGAGCTCTCTAGGTCTGGTCAGTGTTTTTCTTCTTGATTTTTCGACTACCTGAGTGTGTTGGAGTCCTGTTTGATTGGGAATTTGCCTTCGCCCTTTGGTTGTTTGCTTTTCTCCATCGATTTCACGTCTTAAGCCCTAGGGCATCTAGTGGCTTTGTGTATCGAGCCCTCCTTGGGAGTTTTGGTGTTTCGTTTATCCAGTAAAATCTCGGATTTCTCCTCCGCATTCTCTTAGTAGTTGTTCACTGTTTTGTTGCGATTTTTGGGTGATTGCTCATTTCTTCATTCAAATTTCGTTTGGTCTTGCTTTGGGCCTAGATCACACGGTCCATTGGAGCCTTTGAGTCTTTTTCTTGGTTTTGAGAGACTTTGGTCGATTTGAGATCTGATTGTTTGTGTCATTGAGTGAAATTTGTTCATTTTTCTCTCTCAATATCATTTCTCAAGTTGCTTCTCTTTTATTTTCAGTTTGTTTAGTGCATCTAGCTATCAAACATTGAAAATTACAAAAAAAAAATCTCTTTTGCTTTTGGTTGATTAGTGCAAATTGAAATTTTTCGATTTTACTAGTAATTAGTGATTGGAATGAAAAATTTTCGATTTCATTAGTTGCATTAGAGATATCATTGTTTGTCTTCCGATCATTTTGTTTGTGTAAAAAACTCTCAACTCTCCTGTAGCTAGTTTTCATCGAACGAAATGATGTACTGTGGCATGTAGTTTTGCATTTAGGAGTTTTGAAACAACACATTCGTTAGGGCCTGAAAACTGAAACATAATTGAAGATCAACTTTAAAATCTACTCAATTTACACTAAGGCAGCATTGGAATCTAACGAAACATATTTAGAGGTCTAGGCTAGAGACGTGTTCCGGCGTCTTTAAACCTAGCAGTTGTCGTTCGCCTTTTGGCTTTAGACAGCGCTAGTACGGACTTGTGCTCCCCGTACCGTCGCGTATATAAAGGGAGACCCCTCTAGGTTTTCAATCCTTTATCCACAGGAAGCCGAGTCTGCCGCCCTATACCCATGATACACCGAACACAGCATTCGGGGAGATTGCCTGCACGTACGGAAAGTCCTTGGTTGATTTCTCTTTCATTATTGAAACCAAGGTGTATATTGCAGTTCACGGTTATTTGGTACACCCTTTTGCCTAGTATTCCTGAGCAGTCATTTGATCTTTTCTAACTCCCTAAATTTGAAAAGATCGCCAAGCGCTTGTCCTTTCACGCTTGTGTCAAATCTGAAAGAGATAGAGTCACCTTTTTATCGTTTCTCGACTCTTAAAACATGAAACGGTGAAGTTTCTTATTTTTCAATGTGGTAAAAAATTAATCACCCACGATTACACGCCCTCTTAGATTTTGCTTGTTGACCATTTGATCGTGTGTCTTGACTCTTTTTCAGCCCGTGTGTGTGTTTGTTCTTTTTCTCTTGTCGTTTTCCACAGTGGCGGAACCTTCGGTTTCGTCTACTGGTAGTCCTTACACGGACGATTCATCAGAGGTTTCCCAATCCTCTGCTGAACCGCAGCAGCCTATTGTTTCCGAGTTTCCTGACGGTGATTCTTTAAACAACCCTTTGAGACCGTTGGGATTCGATTAGCCCTTTTCGGACCACCGTGTCTGAATTGAGATTAAGTGATTTCCTTTCTCTTAAATTGGGTTTGCCTTTTGTTGCTGCTGTATTTCCTCCTAGTCCTCGCCGTCTATTGCGTGATCTAACGGCAGGATCAACCATGAGTGATTCTGGTGAGGAAATCCCAACGTCTGGTGAAGACTATCAGCTCTTCCCACGAAGATTGTTTCAGGGAGACAACTCTGAGCTGGCTAACATGTCAACAGCTAGCCCCTCTTTACCGCAGGGATACAGATCTTTGGGTCAGATCATTTCCGCCGCAGCCTCTATGGGAGTGTCATCTCCTGCTTCGAGGCCAGCTGCTACTACACCCGGGGTGTCTCCTCAGACGCCCGTTACTTCTGTTCCCGTCTGGCCCACTGTCTGTGTGGCTGCCTCTTCTCCTGTTGTCACGGCATCCGCTGCGAGGGCTGTGCCAACTCCTGAAGATGTTTATCTAGCGACTGCTATACTGGAGAATATCTCTCCAGAGGAGTATCGGTTGTCCTTGCAACAGCCGAACGCTGAGGTTGGACCGTCCTCCCAAGACCCTAACTGCTCTTACTTTTCACACTATGCACAGGATGGTACTCTCGTGTATGCTTTCCCAGGTTAGTATGATGAGCACGGGGAGATTTTACGTCTACCCGCTCCTGAGGCTTATCTCCACTCTCAAGGTTTACCTTATAACCAGGCTTATAACCCGCAAGGACAGCCTTTCCAAGGCCAACCTTCGGGTCAATCTGGCTATCCTTATGATCCACAGGGGTAGCCCATGCAAGGCTATCCTATCGGCCAACAAGGGCCATTGTACGGTTCGCAAGGAAAATATTATAGCCCTTCTAGTCAACCTGTTCAGCCTCAGCCGAGGTATCAACCGGGACCGGTCTATGGTCCTGGGGAGAAAATCTAGCCTTCTTTACCGATGCAACCTCAGTATCCTGTTGTTTCTAACGTTGCATATCATCCGGGACCATCCTATGGTTCCACTTCGGGTCAAACCAGTTTTTAGCAGGCACCTGGCCCTGTTCCACCACCAGGCCAACCGTCCCATCCAGTACAACCTGGTGTTCCACCTCCAGGCCAACTGGCCCATCTGGTACAACCTGGGGCTCATTCACAACCAAGCCAGCCTGCTCAACTGGCGCCACCTGTCTATCCAGGTCAACCTGTTCATTCAGGGCATCCCTCTCAGTCAGGTCAACCTGTTCACTTAGGGCAGCCCGCTCATTCTATTAACCCTGCTCAGCAGCCGATTCATTCAATGCCGCAGCCAAATCAACAGCTAAACCCTACTTATCAGGCTTCGCAGGGTTCCACTTTTCAGCAGCCTACTCATCCTCAGGGTGGTTATTATCCTCATGGTCAATCTAAATCGAATTATAACCACCCCAGAGGCTCTCAGTATTATCCTCCTCCACCCGGTTTTACCTATACTCAGCAACCAAATCCAAACGCTGCTTACACCAAGCCGACATATAATCAGGGTCCGTACCCTGGTTATCAGGCCCCACACTCTGGTTACCAGCATCCAAATCAGTCTGGCTATACAACCTACACCCCCTATGGTCAAAATCCTATGGGACAGAACCCATGGGGGCAAGGATATTCACAACCATTGTGGAGTATAGGTAACGGTCCTCATCCTGGGTCTGGCATGCCGGTCAATCCGCCATTGCCGTTCCTGGCCACCTTGGAGTTGCCAGATGTTTCAAAGTTGACCAATGATCCGATTTTACATAATCAGTATTGGCATCCGGTTCCTACCAAGATACCAGGTGATTGCCCCAAGTTTGAGGGAAAAGCTGGAGAGGACCCCCAGGCGCATGTGATGATGCATCATCTTTGGTGTTCGTCTAACTCTTGGGTCGATGATTCGATTCGTCTGCGCCTCTTCCAGCATACTTTAACTGGAGCTGCTGCTAAGTGGTACATAGAGTTATCCCGTGGCATTTTCCAAGATTTCAATTCTTTAGCCATGGCTTTCCTCACACACTTTCAGTTACCGGTTCGTTATGAAGCCGGGACGCACCTCCTGAATTCTCTGAAGTAGGATAAAGCCACTCACATCTTTGATCACATTCATGAGTGGCGGCGCTGTCGTAGACTGATAAAGTTTCACATACCTGATCAGATACTAACTCACTGGTTTACCACCTCCTTTGTGAATAAAATCACTCAGGATATTGCGATGGGAGCATGTGTGATAGAGGAACAAGCCATTGCGCGTGCCCAATATCTAGATCTTGTATATTCTCAATCCGGCACGCTTTATGATATCTTGCCTGATGCCCCACGATCCGGAACCTCTAAGGCTCTGCCTACCCCTGCGGTGGATGGTGTCATTGGTTCTATCTCTTAGAATTCGAAGAAATCTTCGAATGGGAAGCAGAAGTATAATTCTTACAACAATGCTCCTGCTAATCTTGCCCCTTCCGATTCTGGTAAAACCATGGAAGTGAATGCCGTTCAGGCCAATCCTACGGAGAAAACTTCCAAGGGGAAGAAGAAGGGTAAAGGAAAATCTAAATCTGATGCCCCAAAGCTAGAATCTAAATCTCGCACTAAGGATGGCTCTCAGCGTAAACCAAAGTACCCTTGCTTCATTTGTGAAGGGGACCATTATACTAAGGATTGCCCACGACGATTCGAGGTTAGTCAACTTCTCAAGGGCCCTAAAGGGACTCCGGCTGTTCTAAAAGAGCCATTCCCATCTCAGCAGACCCAGATGGTCGAACAACCGTCACCATCTGCGCCGTTTGGGTCCCAAGTTTTCATGATGAAGAGTGTGGCACCTATCTCTGTCGCTACGCGTTCGAAGGATTACAACGAAACGCGGCAGGCACCCGGGAAGGAAGTTGCGGATGGACCGCCTCCCCTACCTGCCTCTGGTTCATTGGAAATCAAGAAGCCTACTCCTGAACCCATTGTGAAACCACCTTCTAAAGGTGTCCTTCGAAATCTTCTTATAATCTAAATGCTCGTGCCGCTCAACATTACAACATTGTTGAGGATTTGGCACAGGCGTCGTCTGCTATGTCTGCGCTAGAAGTTCTTCAAATTTGTCCTTCGCAACGGAAGGCTTTACTGTCTGCGATCGGGAGCATTGATCCCGTCGATTCGAGTCTTCTCACCTTCGATTTAGATAATTTCACTCCCCGGCTTCCACATCAAATCGTTCTTGTTATTCAAGTCGGGATTAACGGTCTTAACATTCATAAGGCCGTCGTGGATGAAGGTGCCTCTACTTGCGTTATGTCCTCCGCTTGCTGGAAGGCCATCAGCTCTCCAGCCCTTTCATCATCTCCCAATGCCCTAGAGGCATTTGATGGTCGGGAATCTAAACCCATGGGTGTTCTCGAGAGTCTAGCGATCACATTACAAGGGAAGACTGTCAACGTGGAAGTAGAAGTACTCAACGCTAGGCTCAACTACAATATACTTCTTGGCCGCAGCTGGACCCATGCCATGCTATGCGTGCTGTCCACCATCTTTCGACTTCTTTAGTTCCCTCACGAGGGCAAAATTGTCACGATGGATCAATTGTCATTTTTCACCTCTACCTCTGAGAACAACGTGCCATACATGTATCAAATTCCAAATCCCCCGGATAGTGTAGGACCTGGTCTCTTCAAAGACCCCATCCTCATGGGTATCTTTCCCGCACCACCACTGCACACCGCTCAAGTTAACATGATTTCCAGGTCCGATGACCCCTGGATTATTCCTACACCTGAGCAGGTGTTTGAGTTTGGAGAATCAATGCCCTTGACTCCAGTAGAGATCAGCTACTGTGAAATTTTTGTCGCATCTGATCCTCCACCTCCTCAGCATGCTCCTTTGAGCATGGCTCTCGACGTCTAATCTCAATCCCCCTGGCTTGGTCAGGTCGATTCACCTGATCCTCTCAAAGAGACTCTTCCTTCCGATGAGGCCATCATTGAAACTATGCCTTGGGGCGATGGACATCATCGTTCCTCTTTTATGCCTAGCTTGGGGGAAATGACTGACTATCTGGAGCGTTATGCTACTCAGGTTCCTACCCCTCCTCTTCAAACGCCCATCTTGACGCACGAAGTTTTTTCGGAAGGTAACCTGAGGATCGTTAAAGACTCACATGATCATCTCCCTCCTGAGCCTCCTCCTTAGAGCTCGTCAGAGCACAGTTCTTCCTCTCGTTTCAAGCTCTTAAAACAATGAAACAAGATGCTACGAGGATAGTTCTTTGAAGTGTGTCAACCTCATTAAAATAATGAAACACGAGCATTTTCAATTCAAGTTTTGATAGATTTAGTTCAAATCTCTTTTTGTTTTCAACCTTCACTCCATTTCCTATGGACTGAAGCTTGGGGGGCATGCACCTCGAATTGAGACACCATGCTGGGGGGCATGCCTGCCTTGTGTGTACATAGGTGTGTGTTTTTCATTTGTGTGCATGTATGGTGTGGTGTGCCTTGTAAACATCTTTATGCTGATCGGGTCTTCCTGGTTGTGAAAATGTCTATTCATCCATTTATTGGTTTCGCGGATGGTGCCTCCCGCAGTACCAGGAATCTGTCTTCAGCAGCCTGGGAAATCTATGATCCTGCTGGTGAGTTGGTAAACCTGCAAGGAGTGTGTCTAGGACGTACTATGAACAACATCACGGAATATAGTGCTGTGTTAGAATTATTAACCGAGGCAGTAAACCTTGGTATCCATGAATTGCTTGTGTATCTAGATTCGCAACTTGTAGTGTTACAACTGAATGGACACTATTCGGTAAGAAACCCATCCATTTTACGTTTGTATCTGCGTATTCGATTACTGGAAAGGAATTTTGACTACATTACATATCAACATATACCCAGGAATTTGAATACATCAACAGATGCAGTAGAAAATTTGGTATTAGACAGACATTTGCGCAATTTGTAAATCATCATCACATGTAAAGAAAGATCCATCCAGAAATAGATATGCATATATATATATAGATATCGAAATGTTTACATATAGTGTGTCACATAAAGTCAAAATATACGTAATCATCTTAAGTACATCCGGAGATGATATGTCTCTCAAAAAATATGTGTGGTATAATCCCTAAGAGCTAATCCGCATGGTGCTCATGATAACATGTAACTGCACGAGCTAAGCGTCTCAGGATTCGGTGGATCTGACTTGGAACTCCCACAGTATGACGCTGGTATGCCATCGGTACATCCGCCAACCGAGCATAGTCCGGGATCCCTCGGGCAATGCCCTCGAGATTCTGGATCAACTCCTCCCCTCCTGTGCCCTCTCCCTGAGGATCAGGGGCGAGATGAGTCCTCCGCGAGATTGGAGACATCCCGACTGGTCTCTCAGGGCCCACATTTGCATACATATATAAAATGTGTTAGGAAGAATGTGTATTAACAAAAAAAAACATAAAACATAAAAATCAAAAAACATGAGGTCTTACCCAACTCCTCATCCCAGTCATCTTCTTCTGGAAGTGGGAGATCTGGGTCTCCGGTGAGGTCAGTTCCTGCATATGGCCAGTCCTCCACTACAATCAACTGGCGCCGTAACCACCTAAAAAACTCTGGCCTCCAGGACATCTGTTGGCCGCCTCCATCTCTGGGCATTAGTGCTGCCCAGCGAGCCATTCTTGGCTCTCATGGAATCGGCTCTGCTACTATGGCCCCTTGACCCTGGAAGATTGGTAAGCGTTCCAGAATGAACGATACCAGGATGGAACCATAGCTAAACTGTTTCATTTTAGCTTTCTTGCATTTTGTGAGCTGTCTCTTCATGTTTATTGTTACTACTGTAGCCCAGTCAAACAATAAGGGACTCATGCATTCTGAGGCCAGCAGGAGTTGGGCTTTTGTGACCTCGTGCGGTGCCTGCGATCTTGCAGCCCGCGTGATGGTATGTAGGACAACTCTCAATGCCAGGTCAGAGATCGTGTGGATATCCACCTTTTTTCTCCCTGATCCCATTTGTGCTCTTGGGCACACTCGTGCCATCACTTCTTCCATCTTCTCGCCAGATGGTCTGCTCCCAGTCAGGATGGGTACCGGACCTCTGCGAGACAGTTCGGCTATGAAATACACATCAGAGACCTCTAGTTCCAATACCTGATCTCGCAACTTGAGCTCGTAAACAGGGTGTAAGGACGAACTTCTTTAGCCCACAGTTTCTGAGGGCATTCATGCAAGCCTCACTTTCTATGGCCTGTTCATCCTCTTCTCCATGCTCTCTTTCTTTCCATTCAATCACCATTTTTCTTGATTTCCTGCATCCACATGGTCACAAACCCTTAATTAGATCTCTGGTAGGCTTCAAATTTCATTTAAAATGATTAAAATTTCAAATTTCTAGGCAGAAATTTGGGTTCGGCCGCTGGCGCGGCTATTTTGTGAACAGTCACGCCACGTGGCCTGAGCCCTTTGCATAGAAAAGCCCATTGGTGCGGGTCCGTGCTCGATACCCGCGCCAATGAGCGCAGCCTTAAAAATTCAAAAAATTGCCACAGAGCCTAATATATGAGGGAAAATTATCAAAAAAATGGATTGAAATGAAGTATAGAGAAGCGCCTCTTACCTGTAGCAGATGAGAATCTGAATGGTCAACCGGATCTGTTGCAATCGTCGTCAGAAGTTTGCACTCCAAAATGGACCACTGCTGCTTTTTACCAAGGTAAATAGTAAATGTAATTTTGTTTTTACCATTTTGGCATATTTATAACTTTTTCGACATAGGATGGGTTTTAAAAGTTATTTTTATCAAATATTTTAATATGTTATGTCGAAAATGGGTTTTACGCTTGCTTGGTATGTGCAGCAGCAGGTTTTTGCGGCTTTAACGGTGAAAACGAGTTGTATTTTATACTTTTTCGGACTCGGTAAATACACGAAAAAGTCACTTTGGAGTCATCTTTCAACTCTTTTCTGACTCTCTAAACGTGAAAATATTGCCGAGGCCCTTGTCGTTTCGATCTCGTTAAAATGGAAACGAATCGACATCTACCCAGTATACGTTTACCCCTTTTTCGGGCTGGGATAGATTGATTACGAAAAAGGAATACCCTAGCCTATCACGACTAGGAGGTTTTCTCGGATATTGTTTTCTACCTTTTCAGATCTGAGAAACTATTTACGAAAAGGGACCTGTGGAGTTTACTTTTCTGTTGTCTTTTCAAACTCTCTAAACATGAAAATACGCCGAGTTCTCCCTTTGTCAGACTCGTTAAACCCTGATGACATCGGATCCAGTCGAAATGACGTTCTCCGAGTTTCTCCTTCCTAGGACTCGTTAAATGCACTAGGATGGAATCGCCTGAAGGGCGGACTTATATTACAAGCATATGATATCCCCTTCAAGCTTGTTATAAAAAATAATTGGGGTACTCGCCAGAAATGGTGGGGGAAAAAATGGAACCATCATCGTTGTCGTCAGTAGTATGTCGCTCTTGAACATGGCACTTGTTTGCATTCATGTCGGGTTGGGGACATCTCATCTCATTTTTTCACTTGCCTCCGTGGCTTTGGATAATCCTTTTTGACCTCTCCTCTACTCATTGCCTTGTCACCATGACCTCTGATCCGTTGATGTCAAATATTCTACCAAAACCACTATTTGTGTCGTTATGTGTTCAAGAGAAGTTGACCTCTGTGAATATTAACCTTCCTCTAATTCTCATACGATCCTGATTCACAACAAAAACATCATGTTCCTCTATCTCGTGTCAATGATGTGGGAAGCATTATGGCCCACCTTTGATCAAGGTCACTTCCTATCGACTTCAGCTCATTATCCAGGAAGTTGATCTAGAGACTCCTTTATGGTACCTTGGAGCCTGCATGCCTCAATGGCAGGTTCGTCGCATTCGACGTGGGGTTTTCATCATTGGCCTCCGATCGAGTGATTCTGCGGGTGTTCGACGCCAACTCATTGATTCACACGCCGTAGATTGTACGTGTAGTACCTTGAGGACCATTTTCATTATTGGTGGTTCCTCTCGCGTCTGTTAACGGCTCTCATCATTGGCTGGTAATCAGACGATGTTCTTGCATGTTCAACTTCAGCTCACATATTCGCATGCTTGAACTTGTACTTTGTTTGGGTCGAGATGGAGCGCAAGACCCTGGATTGTGTCTGTTGTAATCCAGGCTGTGATTGTGGATTATTATCATTATGTATATGACTCACTGATTGGATGGCTGCGACCATACCTGAGTCTATTTATTTGATCCTCGCTGGATGGCTGCGCCCATACCCTGGATCCGGATTATAGTGTACTCTGTTTCGGATGGCTGCGCCCATACCACATATACATCATGTACTTGAGATATCAGTTGTATTTTTCTGCGCAGGTTTTCCGACGGTGGGCCTTCAGTTGAACATGTTCCCGTAAAGCATTTCACCCCTCTCTCTCTCGGGCCTCATACTTTAGGGGGCATCTGTTACACAGTAATTTGTCACCGTCCCTACCATTCCCCGTCCCGCACAATGGAGGACCCATTTTGTGACCTGTGAACAATGTCATGCCTTGAAACCATTATCAATGCATTCCTCTAAACATGAGCTTCAATTGCCCTAAAGACATCTCCTTGAAAAAAACCATGAAAACATCTCTTTTTGCATTGGTGCGGGCAGACAGTTCATCACTCACGCCAATGGGGAAAATCCTACAAAGAGGCTGCGCCAACTGGTGCTCTGTCCCAGAGTCGCAGTCGCGCCAGCCAATTTAAGGAGTGTTTTTTAAATAAAGATGGCGGAAGTTGTGTTTCAACAAACTCAGAAACCATTTCCTATCTTGATTTGGGAGGTTTGGCTACGGGAGTTCCATGGAAGGGAAGTGGTTTGCCACCTCTCATGGAACCTTCCTTGATGATAGGGCCAATCCCACAATAATAGGGATCCCAACTCCCTCCTTCCCCATCTATAAAAGCTTGCCTATTGCCATTGCAAGCTAGTCTTGAGGTGCCTAAGCTTTGAATCTCCAAATTCCCAAGAGCCTTTGTGCTGTAAGAGCCCTCTTTCTTCCCTTAAGGCCGACTCAAGTAAGGAGACTATCGTCGAGAGACTCTAGAGAGGCTTGCCCTTTCCCTGGCGAGCTTTGTGAGACGTGAATGATTGGGGACCCTTCCGAAGGAGACCGCGGCGTCAGAACATTGGTTGTACTCTCTTTCGATCGTTTATTAACGAATGACTACCGGTTATGGTTCCACTCTGTTTTTCACTTATGATAATAATGAGTTATATCCTTTCTGACTAATATATAGTTGTGTATTCTGGATTTTATGCTTGTATTCGTGTTGTTTCTTGCATGTGCAGGTGTCCATTCACGGAGATCATGGGGATCGTGATCTGCCGAAGCTGAGGAACGGGAACGCTGTCTCTTCTACGGATCATAGCATTGGACTCCAGGTAGGCCTCCATCATTGGCTTATTTATTCGCAATTAGGAACTTACGCTGTAGCATTTGATGATTGTTGCTAGACCCCTGCTGGGCTAGTAGGGATCACCTCTGTCAGCAGAGGGGATTTACCCTCTCAACAATGCATAATGGATGACATTCCTCCTATGAATAAGCTGCCCAAGTATGATCAATATGATGATGATTATGTTCTCCAGACTCAAGCTAACACTGCAGAACAATCAGTGATCATTTTGTGGGACAAAGATAGTCATTTTCAACAACTCAAAAATAGTGATCAACAAATACCGCTCAACTATGATAGTGAAGAAGAAAGTGCGGAAATTTTGGGAGAATGGGAAGGGTCTTTACCTCTTTTTTGTGCTTAATTTCAGTTCATCAAAGACAAATTTAATACAATCAGAATTCAGCAATGTTTGGGTATTGATTTTAACAACAAAGAAGACATTCAGCCCTATGACCAGCCTCCACAAGAGAAAGAGAACAGTTGTTGTTTTATCCAAGGAAAAAGGAAAATGCCTCCTCCTCTAACTAAAGAATAAATCAATCAAGGTCTATTCATACAACCAAATTCTAATATTTCATATAAAGAGATTGTTTTTTTTTACTCTCCTGCTGACTTATATGTTGCAACCTTGCCTCATGAAGAATCAGGTTTGCTGGAAGACAAAATTGCAATTTATGATGAGGCTGCCAGTTTGATGATCATGAGGAAGAGGTGGAGTTTCTTGTCCAAAATAATCCCAAGCATAGCCAAGTGAAGGAAGGAGTAGTCCTGAATGACGTCTATTTCTCAAATCCTCTAAATCAGGTATTATTTGAAGATCATTTTGTTGCTTTCTTAGAGATATTTGAAGAGGGAGTGAAACATGTTAGGATCAGTTTGATGCAAGGTTTAAAGAAAATTTTAGGCACTACTGTTCAAACACAAGTGAGGTAGGAGTGGCCTTCTGAATTTTTCAAAACCCTCAAAGAGATGAACCAAGATCCCTCATGGAATCATTTTCTTGATTGGTTTTATTGGAAAAGAGAGTTCACCAGCTGAATGTATATCATGTATAGGTTAGATTAGGATAGATAGTCATGCAAATAAGCTCAGCACTATGAGCATATTTTTAGTTTTTAATCTTAGAATGCTGATCCAAAATGAAAAAACAAAAACACAAAAAAGAAGAAAAAGAGGGCAGATGGAAAGAAGAGGTACAACCCCATACCCAAAAAAGAATACTGCTAAAAGTGTGCAAGTCTAAATGCCACTACTTGTTAAGAAAAAGAGTCTTGTTCAGTCATCTAGCCCAATCATGTCTGAACATGTTTTTAATTCCCGCTGATAGGTTAGTGAAAGAAGGCTTGTCAAATCATTTAAGCTTGACTTGTCCTATAGGAATATATTAGGAAGAAAAGATGTTGGTTCTTAATGCTTAAATCTGAACCAAAGAGAAAGATAGGAATGCTTAACAAATAATGGATTATAGCCCTCATACTTTCTAGTTTTTTTGTACAAAAATAATGTATATGTGCAGCTTGTCCCAATGCCACAACCCATGGTGAATCAGATTGTTTAATCCTGGTTCAAATCATGTTTTCAATTTCATGTCAGTAGATTAGAAAATGAAGTATGTCAAACAGCTTAATCTTGACATATGAATAGTCTAGGTAGAGAATTAAAGAGTTGAAGTGATAAGGGTAGAAGTAGTGTGTTTTTCATGCTTTCAAAAATAAAATAATGTCAAGGGTTTGCCAGTCCAAGGGCAACCGAGTGAAGAAAAAATGTTAGGAAAAGTATGATGGGTAGGTAGAACTAATGTTGAAGCAATCATGTATTTTCAAATTTCTGAGATCATAGGTTCAAGAGAACATCAACGAATGAAGGAAAGAGATCTACCAAGTGCAAGTAAGGCACTAATCTTCAAAACTCAGTGATCTAAACTCTCAGGTTCTGGACACCTCCTGAAGAGGAGCTGCCCTCCACAAGTGGAGCCACTGTTAGTCATCAATAATTTTCACTATCCGTAGATGACTAAATATTAGTTCTAGATTTGTAAAAAAAAAATCCATGAACATTGTGAGTTTTAGAAATCTCACTGCCTTCATTATCCTTATAGAAATTTTTTTCACTATCGTACCATTTTTCCATTTCATGATCACCTTAAAACTCCTACACACTCCAAATGGCTTGTGCCTCTCATTTCCATCCTTTTTCCTACCATAATCTCATTACTCTTTTTTTCCCTTTCCTATGACTCCATTGTCCATCTAGGGTTTTCCTATAAGCCTAACTCATTCCCATGATTCCAAAAATTCCTCAAGCATTGATGGTCTCAAAACTATCTCTGTAGGCTCTTTAGATAAATCAAGTACACTAGATTTTGGATCTTCATTACACCACTTGGTCAATACTCTATTTTTCACTTAAATATTCCAGGCCAATTTTCAGTCAATGAAAGGTCAAAGAACACCCCACTAGGTCAATTAGGGTTTCATGTGTTCCAAGGTCATCATTTCCAAAGAAGGATATCATTCAGTTTCAGAGTCTACGTATGAGGTAATGGAAAAGCTTGACACTTTTGCAGAAGTGTTAAAATTTCTATCAGCAGAAATTTGGTAAGGTAGGAGGTTTTCTCCTAAAAGAAGACATCTTGCAGTAAGGGAGAGAAGAAATACTTGGTCTTATAGGTAACTAGGGTTTTTTAGGGAGTTTTTCTTGGTTTCATGACTTTCATGGTTAAATCATCAACAAGGTTTGTATCCTGATGTTATTACACCTTCCCCTATCCTTAATAAACCTTCATAAATACTTCCCATCACTCCTATCCCTCAAACTCATCATTTTTCTAGAAAACCTAGCCTATTGCTACAATTTGACACTTTTCGAGACTAGGCCTGTTTTTTTCCCTTTTAGACCCCTTCCCCTCACTCAATCCTTGAAATTAAACTTTAACCTACTCTCTAACATATATCCCGATCCCCCAAAATTTCCCCAAGAATTTAGACAAACCTTAACCCCTTCACTCCCCTCCCTCTACAAGGCAGTCCTAAATCCCCTATTTTTCCTACACCAAACACTAATCTCCCCTTCCAACTAAGCTAGGGTTTGCTATGGAAATAAGGAATAGGAGAAAAGGATCCATATGATAGGTCATATCAGCAAGCATAAAGCCATACCAACTCATAAACATCATCCCTCCATCATTTTCCAAGAATTCTTTCCAAAGGACAAATCAATTGCCACACCGAGGGCCAGCTTTGCTTCAAACTATATTTCTAACCAAATAGAGATGAATTTGACAAACATGAGAGAGTTTTTTTTCCATCATAGGTCCAAGAAGAAAAACCTCCTTCTATTTTTACACATGTATCATGGTTTGGGAGCAATGTCAAAAATATAGGTGTCATGGGAGAATTGCTGCACTTCTGGAGTGACCTTGGGAAAATCCAGTATTCTCATAGTTGTAGTGTGAAAATGACTTTCTTTATGGGTCAAGCGACAATGAGACTAGAATAGATTTCCAATTAGATACCATGAGATAAATTTGGAGTTGAGGAAGGTATCCAAAATTTCTCTACACCAGCACTCTTCATTTCTGCACCATCATTCAGCACTTTTTTACCAGTCTTGGGAAAATAAACTTTTGACAGGTCAAATAAACTCCAATCAGTGAAAAAGTGGTATATTTGGAACTTAGATAGGATAATATTTCCAATTAGTTATCATTAGCTCAGTTTTGAGTTGAGGAAGGCTTCAAAAAGTTGTCTGCACTACCACTCTGCATTTTTGCACCATCATTCAGCACGTTTTGACCAGTCTTGGGAGAATCAACTTTTTATAGGTCAAATCAACTCCAATCGGGGGAAGGAAGGTATATTTGGAAATTATTTAGGATACTCTTTCCAAAAAGCTATCCTAGGCACAATTTGGATGTCGGGAAGGTCTCCAAATTTCCTCAGCAAAAGGTGCTATGCATAGGGAAGCCCGACAAGCCCAGAAAATGTTCAACGTTGCGCTTAGAGGAGCTTGACAAGCCCAAAAAACATTCAGGCACTACGCTTAGAGATGGGAGGACCCAACAGTGAGTTCAGGCACTACACTTTTGCCTGAATCTCCTCCTGCACTTGCAAACACTAAAATGATATCAAAACCACCTCCAGGCTGCCATCAAAGGTTTATGAAGCATCTCTAAATGGATTATAACAAGAAGCAAAGGTTTGTCACTAAGTTTTGCCTCTCATTCACATGCCCTCACATCATAGTGATCCTCCTTCCTCACCCTTTCCAAATCCTTCACTATTATCTCATGTCTCAAGTACATCAAACAATGAATATCATGGCCATGATGAATCAATCAAGGAGGAAGAAAACAGTGGGGCCAATGCAAATCAAGCTAATGACAATGAGGGAAAGAGCAATAATAATTCAAACAAGGAAAAATAAAGCAGTGAAGACGAGATCATTTGGGTCTAAAAACAGGGAGACTCGTAGTGGGTCTAATGGTAGCAAAGCACATATCAGTAAAGAGCACAGTAGAGGTCACAATAGTGAGGCTGATGTTAGTAACGATGAGCAAAATAAAATAGAAAGCCAAGGCTAATAGTGCAAATGTCAATGAAGAAATAAAGCAGTAAAAAACATGGCATTAGATCCAAGGGTCATAAGAGCAGTAAGAGAAGTGTTACAAAGAATGAAGAGGATAGTGTGGCAAAGAAGAATGTAGTTAATGAAGAAGCTGACATCATTGAAACAAATAACAGTGAGGTTTATGGTGATCATGAAGACAATGAAGAAGATATCAGTGAAGAAAATTCCAAAAAGGAAAAGCCTTCAAAGAGGCAAAGGAGGAAGAAAACCTTAACATTTTTTATGAACCATGGGGATAAACACCAAGAAAACCTTGGAATCTTGGCTGAAGCTTCTCTAGAGGCCTATCAAACCCCATAAGGAAGACATCCACCAATTTTGGGAAAATTTTGACAAATTTTGGTTTTTTGCAAATTTTGAGGCCTCTAAGCGTAGCTCCCTTGGTGCCACGCTTTCATCTCAGGCATCCTCAGGAGGAAAAATTTGTATTTTTGGAATCCTCACATCAATTAAAGTATGCTCACCAAATTTCAGAGCATTTGGAACATTTTTGACCGCTCAAAAGGCCCAAAAACACCTCATTTTTCACCTTTCTGCCTCATTTTCAGGCCTGGCGCTGTGCCTAGAGAAATTTTGGGAAATTTGAATTTTGGATAGATTAATGGAGCCCAATCAGAAAACCAAGGGTATTTTTGGAAAGTAGACTCAGCAGGATTTCCAACGATCCATCACGGAGCCAATTCCAACATCGGGAAGGTCATCAAAACATGGTTGCAAGTGGTCCCAGTTTTGCTCGTGTAGGCGCTATGCGTTCAAACCTCACTGTACATTTTTGGCCAAAAAGTAAAAAAAAGACACTCATTAATGGAAAAATGATATTTTATTGCTTTTAGAGGCAAATCACTCCAAATCTAGGTGCTAGGAGTTATTTTTGCATTTATTTCATGAGATATTTTGTGCCATGGGCCTTGCATGGTCTCTTGGGCATAAATGACATTTATGACTATTTTTGACATTTTTAAACCCTAGTTAGGGTTTTTTCCTTCCTTCTATAGATAAATAGAGCATGAGGGCCTTATTTTAAGAGGTTTTCATTTGATGACTCTTGAGAGCAATATATGGTTTTTTGAAGATTAAAGAAGAAATCAGTGTTGTGGAGTTTCTGAATGGCTTAATTTGATTGATGATGGATAAGGGTTGCTTGCAGGATACTTGAGCTTGGTTAATGGTGATGTGATTCTATTCAGTTCATGTTTTCTTATGTATCATTGTGTTTCATCCTTCTATATTGCAGTAGGAAAAAGGTTTTAGACTAAGAAATTTTTTTCAAAGGCACCTTAGCTATGTTTGTTCTTCACTACCTCTATGTTTTCCTCTACTAGGTCAGTTTAGAGAATTCTTAGCTACTCTCTAGACCCGCCCAAGATTATTTATCTCATGAATGGTTCAATAAATAGGTATCAAAGATGTTTTATGGTTAGCCTTTCTTGTTTGATGTCACTAAAACATTTTTCTTGAGATCTTTCTTCGAAGTACCACTAATTAGGTTTTGCCAAAGAGGCTATGTTTTGATCATACCCTTTTTCCACACTTGAAAGTTGTTTTGGGAGATATTTATGGCTATGATAAATGATGTTTAGGTGTTCCCTCTTCTTTGATTAAAACGTATATGTTTATCTTAAATTTTTTCTAACCTTGAAGGTGAAATCACTAGAAGTTAAATGAGTTTCTTGCCTTCTATATTTCATTGGATTGTTTGTCTTAAATGATTATTTTCTTGAGTTGAATCAAAGAGTTATTGGTTTTCCCTGTCTTATGATTAATTATTTATGCTAAATAGTGTTGAGGGCCCTTCTTGTTAAATTATTTGAGACAGTATTCTTAATTTCCCTTTTCCCTACTTTGTTCACAAACTTGATGTTCATTTCATCTCACACAAACCTTGAAAATCCATTTGAACATGCTAGATTTACCCTGTGATGCACCCTGATTCATTATTGAAATTTCCATGACTCTTTATTAACTCCATAGCCAAATGACTTGAATATTTCCTCACTCCATCTATTCTACTTGATAATCTACCCAACCAAAACAAAGAAACAAACCCTAAACTTAACAACTAGCCTAAAATCAAACCCCAAACGCAAACACGTTCACATCCTTTGCACAAAATAGAGAGAGCCATCTCTGAGTCCAGAAAGGATGTTGAAAATATGATGTAATGTGTTGTCCTTGATGGCAACCTACTTGATGAAGTTGTCCTTGATGGAAACCTACTTGATGAGTTGCCTATGATAAGAAACCTATTTGTTAAAGATGTAAGAATGATGTATCTACAGATCAGTTCAGATGTGACAGAGAAAATAATTCCAAGAAGTGCTAGAGAAATGATAAATATAATATGTCGCAATTTATACGCGGGTTTTTAAAGGTCAAGTCACATATATGCGCGGATACATATGTCCCAAGTCGTGTATGCCTATTTGTGCTCCAAATTTATAATACCAGGGGGCTTTACCATGGTATTAGCCCACAGTATTGAGCGTTGTATTATCTATTTGATTCCGTCCAGGATTACCATCAGCAGTTGAGTGGTTTTGACTCATGGTATTGGTAAAAGATAAATCTATATAAGGAAAAGAAGATCATAGTTATAGGTGTGCATGTGTAAGGGTCGTTGATGAATAAATTTCTCTAAGGAATATCTGCATAGATGAACTCTGTTCTTAATTGATAGATCTGAATCTATGATGCACCCATGGATATAATGATGGTTCAATATCTCTTTATCCAATGATGATGAATCTCTAGAATGACCTACTGAAGGAATGATGAAGAAATGGCATAAGTCTGCTGAAGAAAATGAATAAATCTAGGTAAGTTTTATAGATCTAGTCTATTCTGCAAAATTTATTTTTTACAGATCTATATGCTATTTGGTTTCAACAAAAGCGCATATATACACGGGTTAGCTTCATGAAAAGCGCGTATGGAAGTTAGGGTTTTCTGAAGAATAAAATACACAAAATTATACGCGGGTTGATGTACAGAAAAGTGCGTATGTACGCGGCTTCAGTGAAGCAAAATAGCGTATGATATTTGAATTAACGACTATTCAGGAATGACTTTCTATCTGCATATCTATTCTGAAGTCTGGGTTAATTCTGAAGTTCTGGTTACAGTGTTTTCACAGTTCTAATTGAAGTATTGGTCAAATTTTATGATGGTTGATAACAGGTTGTGTTGAAGTTGTTTGATCCAATATGAAAATTGATGAAACATGGTTTGCAATGGGTCTGAGGGTTGAAGCCTTTAGTATGGAATTGAAGCTTCCTGCCAGTAGAATCTGGTGTTATTTTCAGGGGTTTGAAGCTCCCTTCTATGAGTGGCTGGTAAACGAGAAGAAAGGGGGTTGGAGCTCCCTTCCAGTAGCAGCTGGAAAACGAGTGAAGATTGCAGCCTTCTGCAGGTAGAAGCCTGCATACTGATATGAATCTGCATCAGTACATTGTTGTAAACATTTTTCCATATAATAAATATTGAAGACAGAGACGACAACATCGGTGGTTTTCTCCCAAATTGGGTTTCCACCTTAAATATTGGTGTTCATGTGTGTTCCACTTGTGTGATGTTTTATACTACTATTACTGCACATATTTATTGATTATCTAACCTGATGCATAACTGATAAATCAGATTTAAACACTGTTTCTGAGAATTTTTCTAAAACTAGAAATTTATTTCAGTATCGCTAGTTTCATTCAGCATATCCGCGTGTATACGCGAGTTCGGTTCATAAAATCCACGTATGGAACTCTGCAAAAGAAAAATTTTAATTTCTTGATATGAATTCAAAATACTGATTCACCCCCCTCTCAGTATTTTTCTCAACAACTGGTTTCAGAGCAGGTCCTTCTAAATAAGCTTAACCGTTAGAAGGAATATCTGCCAAGATGAGCAATCAAGATGGGACAACATCTATCAGGCCTCCACTCTTCAATGGAAACAATTTAATCTTCTGGAAAACACGGACAAGATCCTATCTTCAGTCTCTTGGAGCAGATGTATGGGCTATTGTTGAAGGAGGTTATCAATATGCAGCCTCAGTTCCAACAGATGCAACGGCAAGAAAGAACTATGAAACAAGTGCAAAGGCAGTGAATGCACTATTGGGGAGTTTGACTGAATCAGAATTTTTCAAGGTCATGCAGTTGAATACAACAAAGGAAATTTGGGACAAAAGCATTCTAAGCTATGCAGGTGATACAAAGGTGAAAAGTGCTAAACTCCAAACTCTCAAAATTCAATATGAAAATCTAAGGATGCATAATGAGGAGAAAATTGCCAGTTTCTTTTTATGTCTAGATGATATTGTAAATCGTATGAGAAACTTGGATAAAACTATAACTGACACTACTCTGGTTGAAAAGGTTTTAAGATCTCTAACTTCAAAATTTGAGTCAAAAGTGTCTGTTATTGAAGAAAAATAGGATCTTCAAAGTCTTACTATTGTCCAACTTCATGGGATCCTAACTGCATGTGAAATGAGAAAAGGAGGATCTTCTGAAGTCAAAGAAGTCGTATTTAGAGCCTCTACAAAAGGAAAACAAGTACAAGAAACAGAAGGATCAGGGTATATTTTAGAAGAAGATGAGGTAAATTTTGTAAAGAAACTCCAACTTGGCACTGGAAGGTTCAGAGGTAAGCTTCCTTTAAAATGTTTTGCTTGTGGAAGAGTTGGTAATTATGCGGCTAAGTTTCCTCATAAAGAAACACATGAAAAAGGAAAATAAGTAGCAAGAAGAAATAAGAATCGATTTAGCACTAGAAAAAATTATTATACTCATGAAGATAGTGATGGGTTATCAGATAGTGAGGAAGAATTTGATCAAGATCTTAGACTTCTCATGGCATTTGAAAAAGAGTCTAAAGAAGAAAAGGATACTTTTATGGATGCTCTAGAAGAGAATGATTTTCTTGAAGAAATCAATCAACTCAAAATATTTTTGGAAGAAAACAAAATATCCATAGAAACTCTAAAAAATCATCTTGAAGAAAAGGAGAAACACAATGATAAATTAGAATGTGAAGTAGTAAGTCTAAGAAAATAAATTGAGAAAGTAAAGACTTTGAATCTTAGATTTGCTAAAGGATCTGGAACCTTAGATGAAATTATCAAGGTACAATGTTCTCCTCTTATAAAGATAGGTCTTGGATATGTCAGAGAATATTCTCAGTCTTCAACACCAAACTATCTAAAAGCAGCTATAGCCAGCCTACAGCATTCTGCCACTCAGCAAGAAAACAAAGAAACTTCACAGGTAAAGCATGACCACCTCAATACAAAGAACACTAACAAGAATACCTTTCAGAGAAATGCCAACCAATAGGTAAACACAAATGGAAGGTTCAATGATCACAAAAATTTCTTCTTCAATGGACAATGTTTCTCATGTCATAATTTTGGTCATAAAGTTGTTCAATGTGTTGCATACAAAACCATCATGACTAGAGAAGCAAGAAAGAAAATAATTGATACTGGAATAAATAATAATACATATAAAAACTTTTCTCCTCTTCAAAATGAAATTGAATGTGCTTATTGCAATAACTTTAGTCATGAAGAATCTGAATGCAGGAGAAAACTTCAGCCAAAAGAGCATATACCATCAACTTCCAGAGTATGGAGAAAGAAGGAATTACAGGTTGAGAACTGTGGCATAGCTTTATTTGCAGAAGGAGAAGAAAATCAATGGTACATTGATAGTGGATGCTCAAAACACATGACAGGTGACAGAAATAAACTTCTTGCATACAATGCTCTAGAAAGAGAAAAGAATGTTACTTTTGGAAATGATACTCCTACTGTCATTAAGGGAAAAGGTTTTGTTTTTATAAAAGAAAAGGTGAAAGCTAAAAATGTTATGTATGTGGATGGATTAAAGCATAACCTGTTAAGTGTAAGTCAAATGTGCGATCAAGGAACTGAAGTTGTCTTTAGCTCAAAAAAATGTGTGGTACGTGATCTGGATACAGGAAAAACAATCATAAAAGGAAATAGAATACCAAGCAATTTGTATGTATTAAAAATTTGTAAAGAACAATGCTACTTGGGTAAATCTTCAGAAAAATAGTTATGGCATAGAAGATTGGGGCATTTGAGCTTCTCTCAAATCAACAAATCTAGCAGACTCAAAGCTGTTCGTGATCTTCCCAATATTACTCTGCCTGAAAGTACCACATGCAAATCTTGCCAATTCAGTAAGCAAACCAGACTGCAATTTAATGCCAAGGAAGGATCAACAAGTAAGACTCTTGAACTCATTCATACTGATATATGTGGACCCATGAGAAAAAGGTCACCCCATGGAGAACAATATTATATTTTGTTTATTGATGATTTCTCTAGAATGTGTTGGATTGGGTTGCTAAAGCACAAAGATGAAGCATTCGAAAAATTTTAGATCTTCAAAGCATTGGTTGAAAATGAATTAGATCTAAAAATCAAGTGCCTTATATCTGATCATGGAGGTGAATATATATTAGATGAATTCTTTGATTTTTGTGAACAACATGGCATAAAAAGACAGTTTTCTGTAGCTGGTACCCCACAAAAAATGGAGTAGCAGAAAGAATGAATAGAATAGTTCAACAAATGGCTCGAGCTATGCTTGATGATTTAGGAACACCTGACACATTTTGGGGAGAAGCAGCACATACTGCGGTAAATATTCTTAACAAAGCACATGTTCGTGTAAATAGTGATAAAACTCCATATGAGCTCTGGTATGGTAATCTTCCCACTGTAAAGCATTTTAAAGTTTTTGGAGGAAAATTTTTTATCAAGAACAATGATGAAAAGCTTGGAAATTTTGCACCTAGAGCAGATGAAGGAATATTTCTTGGCTACTCTTCTAGAAGTAAATCATATAAATGTTACAATAAAAGACTTTGGAATATTGTTGAATTCATTGACGTTGTAATTGATGAGTCTCTCTCAGCTCCAAAAGGGGAATTTCAAACAACAAATGAAGATGATGATGAGGTATATCTTCATGCATCCAATAGAGATAATATAGAAGGTGAAACCAATGAAGTAGTAGAAGAAGATCTATCTGAAAAGGCTCCATCCAGGTATGTTCGAAAGAATCATCCAGAATCTTAGATTTTGGGAGAAAATGGATCAGGCGTTCAAACAAGAAGAACTCTTGTAGGGTCTACTAGCTATCTAGCATTTTTATCCACTATTGAACCATAAAATGTCAATCAAGCTAGCAAAGATGAATGTTGGATTCAAGCCATGAATGAAGAACTTGATCAAATTGAAAAGAATCATACTTGGGAACTAGTTCCAAGACCTCATGATAAAAATGTTATTGGAACAAAATGGATATTCAAAAACAAGTTAAATGAAAATGGAGATGTTATTAGAAACAAGGCTAGACTTGTTTATAAAGGGTATGCTCAACAAGAAGGTATAGAATTTGAAGAAACATTTGCTCCTGTAGCTAGACTTGAAGCCATCAGAATGTTTCTTGCTTTTTCAAGCTTTCAACAAATCAAATTTTATCAAATGGATGTTAAATCTTCTTTCCTCAATGGTCGTCTAGAAGAAGAAGTTTATATAGAACAACCAGAAGGGTTCATTTTGGAAATGATGAAAAACTTGTTTGTAAACTTTAAAAGGCTTTATATGGTCTCAAACAAGCTCCAAGGGCATGGTATTATCGTCTTGACAAATATCTTCATCAACAAGGTTTTTCAAAGGGATCTGCTGATAGCAACTTATACACAAAAACTGAAAATGATAAACTATTGATTGTGGTTGTATATGTTGATGACATCATTTTTGGAAGTAATGAAGAGTCTATGAGTCAGAAATTTTCTTCTGTTATGCAGCAAGAATTTGAAATGTATTTACTTGGGGAATTAACCTTCTTTCTTGGCTTACAAGTGCAACAAGCAACAGACGACATATTCTTATCACAAGAAAAATATCTTAAGAAAATTCTAAAGAAGTATGGATGGAAAATTGCAAACCTGTAAGTACACCAATGATAATTGGGTGTAACCTCAATTCTCATGATGATTCTTCCACGGTGAATCAACCAGAATATAGATTCATGATTGGAAGTCTGCTTTATCTCACAGGAACAAGACCAGACATTAGGCATGCAGTTAGGATTGTTGGATGATTCCAAGCTAATCCAAAAGAGTCACACCTTCAGGCTGTAAAGAGAATATTCAAATATCTACAAGGAACTCAAGACTTTGGACTATGGTATCCAAAGAATGTTGATCTCACTTTTCATGCTTATACTGATGCAGATTGGATTGGAAATTTTGATGATCGGAAAAACACTAGTGATGGTGCATTCTATATGGGGCCCCGATTGGTATATTGGTTCAGCAAGAAGCAAAGCTCTATTGCCTTATCTACAGTAGAAGAAGAATATGTGGCTGCCACATCATGTTGCACACAACTTCTTTGGATGATGCAGAATTTACAAGACATTCAAATCAAATGTTCACCTCCCATATCCATTATGTGTGATAATACAAGTGCCATCAACATCTCAAAGAATCCTGTAATGCATTCCAAGACCAAGCACATTCCTATCAAGTATCACTTCTTACATCAACAAGTGCTTGAACAAAAGGTGAATTGGAGTATGTTCCCTCCAAATAACAAGATGTTGATATATTTACTAAACCTCTTCCCAAGGAAGCATTTGAATATCTCAGAAAAAATCTGGGAGTTGTCTCTGCCGCTCAGAAGATCAGATCTGCTTAAAATTCAGAAGATTAAATTGGATACGCGGATTTCATAAAGGAAAGTCATGTATATACGCGAGTTTATATACAGAAAACCGCGTATGGGTTTTTGCTGGCACAATTTTCTGGGTCAGCCTCTTCAGAACTGTTGTGGTGTTGTTGGGTACCTCTGGTGATGTTCCAGTTCTCACATTTTTGTTTCATTCTCAAATTTTTATGAATATTACTTGATGTTTTGCTGTTGAAAGTGTTCAAGGTGCACAAACTAAGGGGGAGCACTTGTCCTGTGGGAAAGGATGCATTGTTGGCATATTAAGTGTTAGCTGTGGTCTGATCTCATAATTGATATTCATTGGTCTTGTTTATAAAAATTCATTTAATGAAAAGTTCATGTTGAGATCTATGATGTAAATTGTTGTATTCAGTCATGTAAGGGCTTATTCAAATTTGTAAACCCACTTGGTTGGGTAGTTGAGTCAAAATTTGTAATTCCACTTGGTTGGATCATTGATGTAAGTATGAGTCCTTGGTGATAGGAATGATCATACTTGGTTGAGTTATAGATTCATGTACCTCATTGAAAAATCTGTCTAAAGATTCATCATGAACATAGGGGGAGCATGGTAAATTCAATGCACTTCAAATCTACAGAGCTCATCTTTCTACAAGGGAAGAGAAACCTTGTTTTCGTTTTGATCCACCCTTTTCCCTTGATGTCAAAGGGGGAGAGTCGTGGTTGTCGTGGTTGCCATCAAGTCCAAAGGGGGAGATTGTTGCCAATATGATGTAATGTGTTGTCCTTGATGGCAACCTACTTGATGAAGTTGTCCTTGATGGAAACCTACTTGATGAGTTGCCTATGATAAACAACCTATTTGTTAAAGATGTAAGAATGATGTATCTATAGATCAGTTTAGATGTGACAGAGAAAATAATTCTAGCAAGTGCTAGAGAAATGATAAATATAATATGTCACAATGTATACGCGGGTTTGTAAAGGTCAAGTCACGTATGTACGTGGATACATATGTCCTAAGTCGCGTATGCCTGTTTGTGCTCCAAACTTATAATACCAGGGGGCTTTACCATGCTATTAGCCCACCGTATTGAGCATTGTATTATCTATTTGATTCCATCCAGGATTACCATCAGCAATTGAGTGGTTTTGACTCATGGTATTGGTAAAATCTAAATCTATATAAGGAGAAGAAGATCATAGTGCTAGGTGTGCATGTGTAAGGGTTGTTGATGAATAAATTTCTCTAAGGAATACCTGCATGGATGAAATTTGTTCTTAATTGATAGATCTAAATCTATGATGCACCTATGGATATAATGATGGTTCAAGATCTCTAGATCTAATGATGGTGAATCTCTAGAATGACCTACTGAAGGAATGACGAAGAACTGGCGCAAGTCTGCTGAAGAAAATGAATAAATCTAGATAAGTTTTATAGATCTGGTTTGTTCTGATTTTTTTTTTTTTTTTATAGATCTATACGCTAGTTGGTTTCAATAAAAGCGCATATATACACGGGTTAACTTCATGAAAAGCGCGTATGGTAGTTAGGGTTTTCTGAAGAATAAAATACACAGAAGTATAGGCGGGTTGATCTACATAAAAGTGCGTATGTACGCGGCTTCAGTGAAGCAAAATAGCATATGTTATTTGAATTAATGATTGTTCAGGAATGAGTTTGTATCTACATATCTATTCTGAAGTCTAGGTTAATTTTGAAGTTCTGGTTACAGTGTTTTCACTATTCTAGTTGAAGTATTGGGTAAAGTTTATGATGGTTGATAAAGGTTTGTGTTGAATCTGTTTGATCCAGTATGAAAATTGATGAAACATGGTCTGCAATGGGTCTGAGGGTTGAAGCCTTCAATATGGAAGTAGAAGCTTCCTTCCAGTAGAATATGGTGTTATGTTTAGGGGGTTGAAGCTCCCTTCTAGGAGTGGCTGGTAAAAAAGAAGAAAGGGGGTTGGAGCTCCCTTCCAGTAGCAGCTGGAAAACAAGTGAAGGTTGCAGCCTTCTACAGGTAGAAGCCTGCATACTGATATGAGTCTGCATCAGTCCATTGTTTTAAACAGTTTTCCATATAATAAATATTGAAGACAGAGATGAAAGCAGCGGTGGTTTTCTCCCGAATTGGGTTTCCACCTTAAATATTGGTGTTCATGTGTGTTCCACTTGTGTGATGTTTTATACTACTGTTACTGCACATATTTACTGATTATCTAACCTGATGCATAACTGATAAATAAGATTTAAACACTTTTTTTGAGAAGTTTTCTAAAACTAGAAATTTATTTCAGTATACGCTAGTTTCATTCAGCATATCCACGTGTATACGCTATTTCGTTTCATAAAAGCCGCATATGGAACTCTGCAAAAGAAAAAGTTTAATTTCTTGATATGAATTCAAAATACTGATTCACCCCCCTCTCAGCATTTTTCCCAACAAAGGCTAGGTCCTAGGACTCTAAAGACTGGTCTAATGTTACCCTCTGCATTTTTTCTCACCAATCTAACAAATCACGGGAACCTAACATAATGGCGATCATGGTGGGACCTTCTAAGTCAGTGAAAATCTAATTATAACTTAGGACCTCAGAAAACCCACAAAAAACCTTGGATTGGCCCTTAATTGTTGATGGTGGACAACAAGTACATCCTTAAAACAATAAACATCATCGACATGGCGACTCCACAACTCTCCATAGACCTAAAGACTCCACTGGAGAAAGAACCTAAAACATGACCAGTCATCCTAGAAAGAGAAGGTATCCAAGCCTAATTTGGATTCAGGAAATTTTTTTTTTATATATAACTATGTTCTATCCTACTTTAGGCCTGATCAAGAATACACTGATGAGGTCTAAATTGATCAATGGAAAGATCTCAAGTCTAAAAAATTTGAGCTTAGAATTATATACCATGAACATACTTATATACCTGTGCCTACTCTAGATATACCTATGCCTACTCTAGATATACTTGTGGAAGATCTAGTGAAACATGAACCTCGCGCTATCTTTCTTGCTCCTGTTGAAACATTAAATAGTCATAAATCTCTTTTTTCACTACCTATACCCACAAAGGTCTCAGACATATACAAGCCTTTGACTTTACCTCCTATCTTCCAAGCCCTCCCTGCAAATCTTGCAAATAAACTACCCGGATTTGATGGAGAAAAATCAAAGGTCACCACTGAAGAACACATTCAAAATCTTGAGAATTTACTTAACCTATTTGAAATAGGAGAAGATGATGTGTGTATTAGAATATTTTCCTTATCATTAAAAGGAAAAATCAAGAGTTGGTTTAAGGACCTTCCAGCTACAAGCATTAGAAACTTTCATCAATTCACTCAAGTTTTCTTAGATAGGTGGGCAGTCATGGGAAATTTTTTTCTCATCATAAAGGAATAAAATCATTTGAAAAGACATCCAGGGGAGACAGTACAACACTTTTCAGCCAGGTTCAATAAAGTATACCATGCAATAACTGCTAAGATAAAGCCATCCCTAGAGTTGGCTCTCTTGCACTACCCAAGTGCTTTTGACCCGGAGATGGATTTCCAGATAAGAGAAAGAGACCCTTCAACCCTGGAGGAAATGAAATGGATAGCAGTTGATGTGGAAGCCAACATACTAAACAAGGAGGCAAAGCTAAGAGGAATAGAGAAAGACAAAGCAAATCAAGAGAAATTGATATCTTTAGAGGTAAAGCTAGAGATGTTGACAGATATAATCAGCAAAATGATGCATATACTTGGTAGGAAAGAGGAAGAGTATAAGGTTGAGGTTGGTGTTGCTTATTAAAAATATCCTATACCTTTTCCTTGGGAAGAAATAAATTAGTCATTACAGGGCAAGAATAACAATCAAAATATGCATGTTGAGCAATATTACAAAGAAGAATATGATGAAAGTTGTTAATTAAGTACTAGATACCTTCCTATATCTTGTGCTTCACTACTAAGAGAGCATTACAAGCAAATTGCAAATGGAAAAAAGGTGGAATGCTCTAAAGAATCAGTAAGGGAAGAAATGGATAATGCAAACCCTTTTTCAAATCAGAATTTCTCCCCTTAAGAAATCTTGGTGTAGCTGCTGGGATTACAAAACGAGAAATGGAGGATGAGCCAACACCTTTTGATTCTCTACCTTGTGCTTCAAATAATTTCAGATTGCTAAAGGAAAAGCTATTGGCCATGAACACTCTCCTTTTAATATGGTGGAACGATCTGCTAATCTAGTATGCATAATGGATGACATTCCTCCTATGAATAAGCTGCCCAAGTATGATCAATATGAAGATGATTAGGTTCAGACTCAAGCTAACACTACAGAACAATCAATGATCAGTTTTTGGGACAAAGAAAGTCATTTTCAACAGCTCAAAAATAGTGGTCAACGAATACCACTCAACTATGACAATGAAGAAGAAAGTGCAGAAAGTTTGGGAGAAGGGGAAGGGTCCTTACCTCTTTGTTGTGCTTCATTTCAGTTCAACAAAGAAAAATTTAATACAATCATAAGTCAACAATATTTGGGTATTGATTTTAACAACAAATAAGACATTCAGCCCTATGACCAGCCTTCATAAGAGAAAGAGAACAGTTGTGGTTTTATCCAAGGAAAAAGGAAAATGACTCCTCTAACTAAAGAAGAAATCAATCAAGGTCTAGGCATACATCCAACTTCTAATATTTCATATAAAGAGATTGATTTTGTTTACTCTCCTTCTGATTTATATGTTGCAACCTTGCCTCATGAAGAATCAGGTTTGCTAGAAGACAACATTGCAATTTATGATGAGGCTGCCAGTTCTAATGATCATGAGGAAGAGGTGGAGTTTCTTGTCAAAAATAATCTACTCATGGCCAAGTGAAGGAAAGAGTAGTCCTGAATGAAATCTATTTCTAAAATCCTCTAAATTAGGTATTATTCCAAGATCCTTTTGCTGCTTTCTTAGAGACATTTGAAGAGGGAGTGAAACATGTTAGGAGTAGTTTGATGCAAGGTTTAAAGAAAATTTTAGGCACTACTGTTCAAACACAATTGAGGTGGGAGTGGCCATTTTTTCAAAACCCTCAAAGAGATGAACCAAGATCCCTCATGGAATCATCCGCTTGATTGGTTGTATTGGAAAAGAGAGTTCACCAGTTGAATGTTTATCATGTATAGGTCAGATTAGGATAGATAGGCATGCAAATAATCTCAGCACTATGAGCATATTTCTAGTTTTTAATCTTAGAATGCTGATCCAAAATGAAAAAACAAAACACAGAAAAGAAGAAAAAGAGGGCAAATGGAAAGAAGAGGTACAACCCCATACCCAAAAAAGAGTACTATTGAAAGTGTTCAAGTCTAAATACCACTACTTGTTAAGAAAAAGAGTCTTGTTCATCCATCTAGCCTAATCATGGTTGAACATGTTTTGAATTTCTACTGATAGGTTAGTGAAAGAAGGCTTGTCAAATCATTTAAGCTTGACTTGTCATGTAGGAATAGATTAGGAAGAAAATATGTTGGTTCTTAATGCTTAAAGCTGAACCAAAGATAAAGATAAGAATTCTTAACAAATGATGGATTATAGCCCTCACAATTTCTAGTTTTGTTTGTACAAAAATAATGTTTTTGTGTAGCTTGTCCCAATGCCACATGCCATGGTGAATCAGATTGCTTAATCTTGGTTCAAATCATGCTTTCAATTTCATGTCAGTAGATTAGAGAATGAATTCTGTCAAACAACTTAATCTTGACAGATGAATAGTCTAGGTAGAGAATAAAATAGTTCACTAGCATAATCTGAACCCTTGGAAGTGAAAAGGGTAGAAGTAGATTGTTTTTTATGCTTTCAAAAATAAAATAATGTCAAGGGTTTGCCAGTCCAAGTGCAACCGAGTGAAGAAAAAATGTTAGTAAAAGTATGATGGGTAGGTAGAACTAATGTTGAAGCAATCATGTCTTTTCAGATTTCAGAGATCATAGCTTCAAGAGAATGTCAACGAATGAAGGAAAGAGATCTGCCAAGTGCAAGTAAGGCACTGATATTCAAAACTCATAGATCTGAACTTTGAGGTTCTGGACACCTCCTGAAGAAAAGCTGCCCTCCCCAAGTGGAGCCACTGTTAGCTATCAGTAATTTTCACTATCCGTATATGACTAAATATTGGTTCTATATTTTTAAAAACAAAATTCCATGAACATTGTGAGTTTTAGAAATCTCGCTGCCTTCATTATCCTTAGAGAAAAAATCTTCACTATCCTACTAGTTTGCCATTTCATAATCACCTTGTAACTCCTACAGAATCGAAATGGCTTGTGCTTCTCATTTCCATCTTGTTCCTACCCATAATCTCATTACTCTGTTTGTCCCTTGCCTATGACTCCATTTTCCATCTAGGGTTTTACTATAAGCCTATCTCATTCCCATGATTCCCCAAAATTCCTCAAGCATTGATGGTCTCAAAACTATCTCTGTAGGCTCTTTAGATAAATCAAGTACATTGGATTTGGGATCTTCATTGCACCACTTGGTCAATACTTTGTTTTTCACTTAAATATTCCAAGCCAATTTTCAGTCAAAGAAAGGTCAAAGAACCCCCCACTAGGTCAATTAGGGTTTCATGTGTTCCAAGGCCATCATTTCCAAAGAAGACTATCATTCAGTTTCAGAGTCTGCATATGAGGTAATGGACAAGATTGACACTTTTGCAGAAGTTTTAAAAGGTATAGCAGTAGAAATTTGGTAAGGTAGGAGGTCTGCTCTTGAAAGAAGACATCTTGCAGCAAGGGAGAGAAGAAATACTTGGTCTTATAGGTAGCTAGGGTTTTTTAGGGATTTTTCTTGGTTTCATGAATTTCATGGTTAAATCATCAACAAGGCTTGTATCATTATGTTCTTACGCCTTCCCCTATCCTTAATATACCTTCATAAACACTTCCCATCACTCCATTCCCTCAAACTCATCATTTTTCTACAAAACCTAGCCTATTGCTACAATTTGACACTTTTCGAGACTAGGCCTGTGTTTTTCCCTTTTGGACCCCTTCCCCTCACTCAATCCTTGAAATTCAACTTTCCCCTACTCTATAACATCTATCCCTATCCCCCAAAATTTCCCCAAGAATTTAGACAAACCTTAACCCCTTCATTCCCCTCCCTCTACAAGGAAGTCCTAAATCCCCTGTTTTGCCTACACTAAACCCTAATTTCCCCTTCCAACTAAGATAGGGTTTTCTATGGAAAAGAGGCATAGGATAAAAGGATCCATATGATAGGTCATATCAACAAGAATAAAGCCATACCAACTCATAAACATCATGCCTCCATCATTTTCCAAGAATTCTTTCCAAAGGACAAATCATTTGCCACACCTAGGTCTAGCTTTGCTTCAAACTACGTTTCTCACCAAACAGAGATGAATTTGACAAACGTAAGACAGTTTTTTGTCCATCATAGTTCCAAGAAGAAAAAAATCCTTCATTTTTTACACAAGTATCATGGTTTGGGAGAAATTTCAAAAATACAGGTGTCATGGGAGAATTGCTGCACTTCTGGAGTGACCTTGGGAAAATCTGGTTTTCTCATAGCTGGAGTGTCCAAATGACTTTATTGATGGGTCAAAAGACAACTAGACTGGAAGATATTTCCAATGAGATACCATGAGCTAAATGTGGAGTTTAGGAAGGCACCCAAATGTTGTCTCCACCAACACTCTGCATTTCTACACCATCATTCAACACTTTTGGACCAGTCTTGAGAAAATCCATTTTTGACAGGTCAAATCAACTCCAATCAAAGAAAAAGAGGTATATTTGGAAATTTGATAGGATAATATTTCCAATTAGCTATCATGAGCTCAATTTGGAGTTGAGGAAGGCATCCAAAATTTGTATGCACCAGAACTTTGCATTTCTGCACCACCATTCAACACTTTTTGACAAGACTTGGGAGAGTCAACCTTTGACACGTCAAATCAACTCCAACCAGAGAAAAAAAGGCATATTTGGAAAGTAGACAGGATAATATTTCGAACAATCTATCATGGGCCCAATTTGGACATCGAGGAGGCCTCCAAATTCCCTCTGTAAAAGGTGCTACGCGTAGGGAAGCCTGACAGGCCCAAAAAACATTCAGGCGTTGCGCTTAGAGGAGCCCAACAGGCCCATAAAACATTCAGGCACTACTCTTAGGGCTAGGAGGACCCAACAGTGAGTTCAGGTGCTGCGCTTTTTCCTAAAGCTCCTCCTACACCTACAAACACTCAAATGATATCAAAACCACCTCCAGGCTGCCATCAAAGGTTTATGAAGTATCTCTAAATGGATTATAATAAGAAGCAATGGTTTTTCACTAAGTTTTGCCTCTCATTCACATGCCCTCACATCATAGTGATCCTCCTTCATCACCCTTTCCAAATCGTTCACTATTAGCTCATGTATCAAGTACATATAACAATGAAGATCATGGCCATGAAGAATCAATCAAGGAGGAATAAAATAGTGGGGCCAATACAAATCAGGCTAATGACAATGAGGGAAAGAGCAATAATGAGTCAAACAAGGAAAAATCAAGCAGTGAAGAGGAGACCATTTGGGTGTAAAAAAATTGAGGCTCATAGTGGATCTAGAGGCAACAAAGCACATATCAGTAAATAGCACAGTAGAGGTCACAACAGTGAGGTTGATGTCAGTAAAGATGAGCAAAATAAAATAGAAATCCAAGGCTACTAGTGCAAATGTCAATGAAGAAATAAAGTACTAAAAAACATGGCATTAGATCCAAGGGTCATAATAGCAATAAGAGAAATGTTACAAAGAATGAAGATGACAGTGTGGAAAATAAGCAATGTAGGTAATGAAGAAGCTGATATCATTGAAACAAATAACAGTGAGGTTTATGGTGATCATGAAGACAGTGAAGAAGATATCAGTGAAGAAAATGCCAAAAAGGAAAATCCTTCAAAGAGGCAAAGGAGGAAGAAAAATTTAACATTTTTTATGAACCATGGGGCTAAAAACCAAGAAAAACTTGGAATATTGGCCGAAGCTTCTCTACAGGCCTATCAAACCCCATAAGGAAGACACCCACCAATTTTGGGAAAATTTTGACAAATTTTGGTTTTTTGCAAATTTTGAGACCTCTAAGCACAACACCCTTGGCGCTACGCTTTCAACTCAGGCATCCTTAGGAGGAAAAATTTGCAATTTTGGAATATTCACATCAATTACAGTATTCTCACCAAATTTCAGAGCATTTGGAACATTTTTGACCCTTCAAAAGGCCTGAAAACACCTAATTTTTCACCTTTTTGCCTCATTTTCAGGCCTGGCGATGCGTCTAGAAAAGTTTTGGGAAATTTTTATTTTGGAAAGATTAATGGAGCCCAATCAAAAAACTAAGGGTGGTTTTGGAGATTATACTCAACAGGCTTTCCAACGAGCCATCACGGAGCCAATTCCGAAATCGGGAAGGTCATCAAAACATGGCTGCAATTGGACCCAGCTTTGCCCATGCATGCGCTACGCGATCAGACCTCACTGTGCGTTTTTGGCCAAAAAGTCAACAAAAGACACTCATTAATGGAAAAATGATATTTTAATGCTTTTTGAGGCAAATCACTCCAAATTTAGGTGCTAGGAGTTATTTTTACATTTATTTCATGAGATATTTTTTGCGTTGGGCCTTGCATGGTCTCTTGGGCATAAATGACATTTATGATTATTTTTTACATTTTCAAAACCTAGTTAGGGTTTTTTCCCTCCTTTTCTAGATAAATAGAGCACGAGGGCATTATTGTAAAATTTTGGCATTCGATGACTCTTGAGAGAAATATATGGCTTTTTGGAGATTGAAGAAGAAATTGGTGTTGTGGAGTTTGTGAATGGCTTGTTTTGATTGATGATGGAGAAGGCTTGCTTGCAGGATCCCTGATCTTGGTTAATGGTGATGTGCTTCTATTCAGTTCATGTTTTCTTATGTATCATTGTGTTTCATCTTTCTATATTGTAGTAGGACAAAGGTTTTATACTAAGAATTGTTTTTCAATTACACCTTAGCTCTGTTTGTTCTTCACTGCCTTTATGTTTTCCTCTACTAGGTTAGTTTAAAGAATTCTTAGTTGCTTTCTAAACCCACCCAAGCTTGTTCATCTCATGAATGGTTTAATACATTAGGTATCAAAGATGTTTTATGGTTAGCCCTGCTTGTTTGATGTCACTAAAACATTGTTCTTGAGATCTTTATTCGAAGTACCACTAATTAGGTTTTACCAAAGAGGCTATGTTTCAATCATACCCTTTGTCCACGCTTGAATAGTTGTTTTGGAGATATTTATGGATCAATGATTTTTATGAGTTCCCTCTTCTTTTATTAAAAGTTATATGTTTATCTTAAATGTTTTCTAACCTTGAAGGTGAAATCATTAGAAGTTAAATGAGTTTCTTGCCTTCTATATTTCATTGGATTGTTTGTCTTAAATGCTTATTTTCTTGAGTTGAATCAAACAGTTATTGGTTTTCCCTGTCTTATGATTACTTCTTTATGCTAAATAGTGTTGAACAGAGGATTCTTAATTTCCCTTTGCCCTACTTTGTTCACAAACTTGATGTTCATTTCATCTCACACAAACCTTGAAAATCCATTTGACCATGCTAGATCTGCCCTGTGATGCACCTTGATCCATTATTGAACTTTACATGACTATTTATTGACTCCAAGCCCAATGAATTGAATATTTCCTAACTCCATATATTCTACTTGATCATATACCCAACCAAAACAAACAAACAAACCCTAAACTTAACAACTAGCCTAAAATCAAACCCTAAAAGAAAACAAGTTCACATCCTTTGCACAAAATAGAGAGAGTCCTCTCTGAGTCCAGGAAGGCCAAGTCCTAGGACTCCAAAGACTGGTCTGATGTTACGTTGTGCATTTGTTCTCACCAATCTAATAAATCACGGGAACCTAACATAATTGTGATCACGGTGGGACCTTCTGAGTCAGTGACAATCTAAGTCTACCTTAGGACCTCATAAAACCCACAAATATCCTTATATTGGCCCTTAATTGTTGATGGTGGACAACAAGTACATCCTTAAAACAATAAACATTATCAACCTAGCGACTCCACAACTCTCCATAGACCTAAAGACTCCATTGGAGGAAGAACCTAAAACATGACCAGTCATCCTAGAAAGATAAGGTATCCAAGACTAATTTGGATTCAGGAAATTATTGTTTTTATATATAACTATGTTCTATCCTACTTTAGGCTTGACCAAGAATACACTGATGGGGTCTATATTGATCAATGGAAAGATCTCAGGTCTAAAAATGCTGAGCTTCAAATTACAGAACATGAACATACTTATATACATGTGCCTACTCTAGATATACCTATGCATACTCCAGATATACTTGTGGAAGATCTAGTGAAACATGAGCCTCGCGTTGTCTTTATTGCTCCTGCTGAAACCTTAAACAGTCATAAATATTTTTGTGCACTACTTATACCCACAAAGGTCCCAAAAAGATACAAGCCTCTGACTTTACCTCCTATCTTCCAAGCCCTCCCTGCAAATCTTGAAAATAAACTACCTAAATTTGATGAAGAAAACTCAAAGGTCACCGCTGAAGAACACATTCAAAATATTGACAATTTACTTGACCTATTTGAAATAGGAGAAGATGATGTGTGTATTAGAATGTTTGCCTTATCATTAAAAGGAAAAATTAAGATTTGGTTTAAGGACCTTCCAGCTGCAAGCATTAGCAACTTTCATCAATTCACTCAAGTTTTCTTAGATAGGTGGGCAGTCATGGGAAATGTTTTTCTAATCATAAAGGAATACAACCATTTGAAAAGACATCTAGGGGAAATAGTACAACACTTTTCAGCCAGGTTCAATAAAGTATACCATGCAATACCTGCTAAGATAAAGCCACCCCTAGAGTGGGCTCTATTGCACTACCCAAATGCTTTTGACCCAGAGATGGCTTTCCAGATAAGAGAAAGAGATCCTTCGACCCTAGAGGAAATGCAAAGGATAGAAGTTGATGTGGAAGAAAACATACTAAACAGGGAGGCAAAGCTAAGAGTAATAGAGTAAGACAAACCAAATCAAGAGAAATTGATATCTTCATAGGTAAAGCTAGAGATGTTGACAGATACAATCAACAAAATGATGCATATACTTGGCAGGAAAGAGGAAGAGTAAAAGGTTGAGGTTGGTGCTGCTTATTCAAAACAACCTATACCTTTTCCTTGGGAAGAACAAACTTAGTCATTACATGGCAAGAATAACAGTCAAAATATGCATTTTGAGCAATATTACAAAGAAGAAGATGCTGAAATTTGTCAAGTAAGTACTAGATACCTTCCTATATCATGTGCTTCACTAAGAGAGCATTAAAAGAAAATTGCAAATGGAAACAAGGTGGAATGCTCTAAAGAATAAGTAAGGGAAGAAATGGATAATGCAAACCCTTTTTCAAATTCAGAAGTTCTCCCCTTACGACACCTTGGTGTAGCTGTTGGGCTTACAGAATGAGAAATGGAGGATGAGCCAACACCTTTTGAGTCTCTACCCTTGTGCTTTAAATCATTTCATATTGTTAAAGGAAAAGCTATTGGCCATGAACACTCTCCTTTTAATATGGTGGAACGATCTGCTAATCTAGTATGCATAATGGATGAAATTCTTCCTATGAATAAGCTGCCCAAGTATAATCAATATGACAATGATTATGTTCTCCAAACTCAAGCTAACACTACAGAACAATCAGTGATCAGTTTGTGGGACAAAGACAATCATTTTCAACAGCTCAAAAATAGTGATCAGCAAATACCGCTCAATTATGACAGTGAAGAAGAAAGTGTAGAAATTTTGGGAGAAATGGAAGGCTCTTTACCTCTTTGTTGTGCTTCATTTCAATTCATCAAAGACAAATTTAATACAATCAGAAGTTAGCAAT
The DNA here is from genome assembly GCA_034641835.2 of Pinus albicaulis. Classification (NCBI taxonomy): domain Eukaryota; kingdom Viridiplantae; phylum Streptophyta; class Pinopsida; order Pinales; family Pinaceae; genus Pinus; species Pinus albicaulis. Next base: position 257,755,623 of record CM076570.1, read on the forward strand.
ATTTGGGTATTGATTTTAACAACAAAGAAGACATTAAACCCTATGACCAGCCTTCACAAGAGAAGGAAAACAGTTGTGGTTTTATCCAAGGAAAAAGGAAAATGCCTCATCCTCTAACTGAAGAAGAAATAAATCAAGGTTTAGGAATATAACCAGCTTCTAATATTTCATATAAAGAGATTGTTTCTATTTACTCTCTTGCTGATTTATATGATGCAACCTTACCTCATGAAGAATCAGGTTTGCTGGAAGACAACATTGCAATTTATGATGAGGCTGCCAGTTCTGATGATCATGAGGAAGAGGTGGAGTTTCTTGTCCAAAATAATCCCAAGCATAGCCAAGTGAAGGAAGGATTAGTCCTGAATGAATTCTATTTCTCAAATCCTCTAAATCGGGTATTATTCCAAGATCCTTTTTTTGCTTGCTTAGAGACATTTGAAGAGGGAATGAAACATGTTAGGAGTAGTTTGATGCAAGGTTTAAAGAAAATTTTAGGCACTACTGTTCAAACACAATTGAGGTGGGAGTGGCCTTTTGATTTTTTCAAAACCCTCAAAGAGATGAACCAAGATCCCTCATGGAATCATCTGCTTGATTGGTTGTATTGGAAAAGGGAGTTCACCAGTTGAATGTATATCATGTATAGGTTAGATTAGGATAGATATGTATTCAAATAATCTCAACACTATGAGCATCTTTCTAGTTTTTAATCTTAGAATGCTGGTCCAAAATGAAAAAACAAAAACACAGAAAATAAGAAAAAGAAGGCAGATGGAAAGAAGAGGTACAACCCCATACCCAAAAAAGAGTATTGCTGAAAGTGTGCAAGTCTAAATGCCACTACTTGTTAAGAAAAAGAGTCTTGTTCAGTCATCTAGCCTAATCATGGCTGAACATGTTTTGAATTTCTGCTTATAGGTTAGTGAAAGGAGGCTTGCCAAATCATTTAAGATTGACTTGTCATGTAGGAATAGATTAGGAAGAAAAGATGATGGTTCTTAATGCTTAAATCTGAACCAAATAGAAAGATAGGAATGCTTAACAAATGATGGATTATATCCCTCATACTTTCTAGTTTTGTTTGTACAAAAAGAATGTCTATGTGCAGCTTGTTCCAATGCCACAACCCATGGTGAAATAATGTTTTCAATTTCATGTCAGTAGATTAGAGAATGAAGTCTGTCAAATAGCTTAATCTTGACATATGAATAGTCTAGGTAGAGAATAAAAGAGTTGAAGTGATAAGGGTAGAAGCAGTGTGTTTTTGTATGCTTTCAAAAATAAAAGAATGTCAAGGGTTTTCCAGTCCAAGGGCAACCGAGTGTTTTTGTATGCTTTCAAAAATAAAAGAATGTCAAGGGTTTGCCAGTCCAAGGGCAACCGAGTGAAGAAAAAATGTTAGGAAAAGTATGATGGGTAGGTAGAACTAATGTTGAAGCAATCATGTCTTTTCAAATTTCTGAGATCATAGGTTCAAGAGAACATCAACGAATGAAGGAAAGAGATCTGCCAAGTGCAAGTAAGGCACTAATCTTCAAAACTCAGAGATCTAAACTCTGAGGTTCTAGACACCTCCTGAAGAGGAGTTTCCTTCCCCAAGTGGAGCCACTGTTAGTCATCAGTAATTTTCACTATCCGTAGATGACTAAATATTGGTTCTAGATTTATAAAAAAAAATTCCATGAGCATTGTGAGTTTTAGAAATCTCACTGCCTTCGTTATCCTTAGAGAAAAAAAATTCACTATCCTACCATTTTTCCATTTCATGATCATATTAAAACTCCTACAGAATCCAAATGGCTTGTGCCTCTCATTTACATACTTGTTCCTACCCATAATCTCATTACTCCGTTTTTCCCTTGCCTATGACTCCATTGTCCATCTATGGTTTTCCTATAAGCCTAACTCTTTCCCATGATTCCCCAAAATTCCTCAAGCATTGATGGTCTCAAAACTATCTCTGTAGGCTCTTTAGATAAATCGAGTACATTGGATTTTTGATCTTCATTACACCACTTGGTCAATAGTTTGTTTTTCACTTAAATATTCCAAGCCAATTTTCAATCAAAGAAAGGTCAATGAACCCCCCACTAGGTCAATTAGGGTTTCATGTGTTCCAAGGTCATCATTTCCAAAGAAGACTATCATTCAGTTTCAGAGTCTGCATATGAGGTAATGGACACACTTGACACTTTTTTAGAAGTGTTAAAAGATCTATCAGCAGAAATTTGGTAAGGTAGGAGGTCTGCTCCTGAAAGAAGACATCTTGCAGCAAGGGAGAGAAGAAATACTTGGTCTTATAGGTAACTAGGATTTTTGAGGGAATTTTTCTTGGTTTCATGAATTTCATGGTTAAATCATCAACAAGGCTTGTATCCTGATGTTCTTACACCTTCCCCTATCCTTAATATACCTTCATAAACACTTCCCATCACTCCTATCCCTCAAACTCATCATTTGTCTACAAAACCTAGCCTATCGCTACAATTTGACACTTTTCGAGACTAGGCCAGTGTTTTTCCCTTTTGGACCCCTTCCCCTCACTCAATCCTTGAAGTTAAAATTTTCCCTACTCTCTAAAATCTATCCCTATCCCCCAAAATTTCCCTAAGAATTTATACAAACCTTAACCCCTTTATTCCCCTCCCTCTACAAGGAAGTCCTAAATCCCCTATTTTGCCTACACCAAACCCAAATTTCCCCTTCCAACTAAGTTAGGGTTTGCTATGGAAAAGAGGCATAGGAGAAAATTATCCATATGATAGGTCATATCAGCAAGCATAAAGCCATACAAACTCATAAACATCATGCCTCCATCATTTTCCAAGAATTCTTTCCAAAGGAAAAATCATTTTCCACACCTAGGGCCAATTTTGCTTCAAACTATGTTTTTGACCAAACAGAGATGAATTTGACAAGCGTGAGAGAGGTTTTTCTCCATAATAGGTCCAAGACGAAAAACATCCTTCATTTTTTACATAGGTATCATGGTTTGGGAGAAATGTCAAAAATACAGGTGTCATAAGAGAATTGCTGCACTTCTGGAGTGACCTTGGGGAAATCTGGTTTTCTCATAGCTGGAGTGTCCAAATGACTTGCTTTATGGGTTAAAAGAAAACTATACTAGAAGCTATTTCCAATGAGATACCATGTGTTAAATTTTGAGTTGAGGAAGGCATCCAAAAGTTGTTTGCACCAGCACTCTGCATTTCTGCACCATCATTCAGCACTTTTTGACCAGTCTTGGGAAAATCAACTTTTGACAAGTCAAATCAGCTCCAATCAGATACACAGTGGTATATTGGAAAATAAATAGAATAATATTTCCAATGAGCTATCATGAGCTCAATTTGGAGTTGATTAAGGCATCCAAAAGTTGTCTGCACCAGCACTCTGCATTTCTTCACCATCATTCAACACTTTTTGACCAGTCTTGGGAGAATCAACTTTTGACAGGTCAAATAAACTCCAATCAGAGACAAAAAGGTATATTGGGAAAGTATATAGGATAATATTTCAAAAGCACTATCATGGGCACAATTTTAATACTAGGAAGTCTTCTCAATTCCATCTTCAAAATGTCAATGAAGAAATAAAGCAGTAAAAAACATGGCATTAGATCCAAGGGTCATAAGAGCAGTAAGAGCAGTGTTACAACGAATGAATCTGACAGTGTGGAAAAGAAGAAATGTATGTAATGAAGAATCTGACATCATATAAACAAATAACAGTGAGGTTTATGGTGATCATGAAGACAGTGAAGAAGATATCAGTGAAGAAAATGCCAAAAAGGAAAAGCCTTCAAAGAGGCAAAGGAGGAAGAAAACCTTAACATTTTTTATGAACCATGGGGCTAAACACCAAGAAAACCTTGGAATATTGGCTGAAGCTTCTCTACAGGCCTATCAAACTCCCATAAGAAAGACATCCACCAATTTTGGGAAAATTTTGACAAATTTTGGTTTTTTGCAAATTTTGAGGCCTCTAAGCGCAACACCCTTAGCGCTACGCTTTCATCTCAGGAATCCTCAAGAGGAAAAATTTGCATTTTTGGAATCTTCATGTCAAGTACAATATTCTTACCAAATTTCAGAGCATTTTGAGCATTTTTGACCCCTCAAAAGGCCCAAAAACACCTCATTTTTCACCTTTCTGCCTCATTTTCAGGCCTGGCGCTACGCCTAGAGCAGTTTTGGAAATTTTCCATTTTGGATAGGTTAATGGAGCCCAAACAGAACAAAAATGGACTTTTTAGAAACTATACTCAGCAGGCTTTCCAACGAGCCATCACAGATCCAATTCTGACGTCAGGAAGGTCATCCAAACATGGCTACAAGTGGACCCAGTTTTGCCCGTGCAGGCACGACGCGTTCAGACCTCACTGTGCGTTTTTGGAAAAAAAGTCAAAAAAAGACACTCATTAATGGAAAAATGATATTTTAATGTTTTTTGAGGAAAATCACTCCAAATTTATGTGCTAGGAGTTATTTTTTCATTTATTTCATGAGATATTTTGTGCCTTGGGCCTTGCATGGTCTCTTAAGCATAAATGACATTTATGACTATTTTTTACATTTTCAAACCCTAGTTAGGATTTTTGTCATCCTTTGCTAGATAAATAGAGCATTAGGGAATTATTTTAAGAGTTTGGCATTTGATGACTCTTGAGAGAAATATATGGTTTTTTGGAGATTGAAGAAGAAATTGGTGTTGTGGAGTTTGTGAATGGATTGTTTTGATTGATGATGGAGAAGGCTTGCTTGCAGGATCCCTGAGCTTGGTTAATGGTGATGTGATTCTATTCAATTCATTTTTTCTTATGTATCATTGTGTTTCATCCTTATATATTGCAGTAGGACAAAGATTTTAGACTAAGAAATTTTTTTCAAGGGCACCTTAGCTCTGTTTGTTCTTCACTGCCTCTATGTTTTCCTCTGCTAGGTCAGTTTAGAGAATTCTTAGCTACTCTCTAGACCCACCCAAGCTTGTTTATCTCATGAATGGTTCAATACAGTAGGTATCAAAGATGTTTTATGGTTATCCCTGCTTGTTTGATGTCACTAAAACATTGTTCTTGAGATCTTTCTTCGAAGTACCACTAATTAGGTTTTGCCAAAGAGGCTATGTTTCGATCATACCCTTTGTGCACACTTGAATAGTTGTTTTGGAGATCTTTATGGCTATGATCAATGATGTTTAGGAGTTCCCTCTTCTTTGATTAAAATTTATATGTTTATCTTAAATGTTTTCTAACCTTGAAGGTGAAATCACTAGAAGTTAAATGAGTTTCTCGCCTTCTATATTTCATTGGATTGTTTGTCTTAAATGATTATTTGCTTGAGTTGAATCAAAGAGTTATTGGTTTCCCTTGTCTTATGATTACTTCTTTATGCTAAATATTTTTGAAGGCCCTTCTTGTTAAAGTATTTGACAAAGGATTCTTAATTTCCCTTTGCCCTACTTTTTTCACAAACTTGATGTTCATTTCATCTCACACAAACCTTGAAAATCCATTTGACCATGCTAGATTTTCCCTATGATGCACCCTGATTCATTATTGAACTTTCCATGACTCTTTATTGAATCCATATCCCAATGACTTGAATATTTCCTCACTCCATCTATCTACTTGATCATCTACCCAACCAAAACAAACAAACAAACCCTAAACTTAACAACTAGCCTAAAATAAAACCCTAAAAGAAAACAAGTTCACATCCTTTGCACAAAATAGAGGGAGCCCTCTCTGAGTCCAGGAAGGCTAGGTCCTAGGACTCCAAAGACTAGTCTGATGTTACCCTGTGCATTTTTTTCTCACCAATATAACAAATCATGGGAACCTAAGAAAATCATCTACCCATGTAACCTCTTCCACTGATAGTTTCTTGTGTTTTATGAGGTACTCCATAATTGCTTGATTACTTGGTTACTTAATCCTTGTTTCAAGATTCATTTATGCTTATAATTTTATATTCCCTTCTTCCTTATATCAAGTACACTTTCAACCTGAAAATGAATACCATATTCATTATCTTGAGCAGGTGGAATATCCTTATGTATTACCACAAATACCTTGGATGTTGGCAACTTTATGGAGATCTCCTGACATAGATGATATTGATGTTTGAAAATTTAGTGAACACAATTGTAAAATTACACTTTGGTGCCCATTTTTGAGTAGTTTTGTCATTCTATTAGAGCTTATCACTTTAGAGGGTTTCCCTTGGACACCTCTAAGCTCAATTTCCTTACCTTTGAGCTAAATATTATGAAGGGATATTAAAAATTAAGGGTCATTGTTCCCAATGATTGTAACCATTAGACCCCTAATAAAACATCAACACCACCCATTTGGATACAAATCATGGGACTATCCAAAAAATACTCTCTAATATTAATATCAATATTATGAAACTTCTCTAAGAAAGTTATGATGCCTCCATCTACAATCATTACTTGAAATATTAGTGTTGAATATACAAAGAAATTAAAAAAAATTGCCAATTGGTAACAATTGATGAATTTATGGTATTATCCAAGTAATTCAATGCTATTATATTTTTCTTATCGATATCATTATATCTTGGGGGCTTGTGGAGTATTGAAGTTCGCCAATGCATGACAAGATATTTTTGGAGTAGTCTCTTCTAGTTTTAAACCTTGTGACAGTCCCACTTTTTGACATTCTTCATCTTCATAGTGTGTGTAGAATGTTTTTTTCTCATTGACCCTTATTGTTTTGGCATTATGGTGTGCATGGTTCCAACTAGATGATGTTGGAATTTTTATCATGATGGACTATATCATGTTGGAATTGATGTCAGCCCTAGGTAGCCTAGATGATGTATTAATGACCACCTTATAGTGTGGTTGCAGCTAGTTTTGTTGATATTGAGGTCGTTATGTTGGCATTGATGGAAACCATTGATGATGTAGCTTTTTGGTGGCATGGTGGTCATGGAGGATTGTCTTGTGTTGGCATGTGTTGGAATTTTCATTGATGTCAATTTTGTGATGCCTTATTATGCATTGATTGGAGGCATTGGAGATGCTACTATAGGTGGATGATGCAGATCTACAAGTGTATTGGTGATGATGGCTCACGTGTCATTCATGTTGTTGAGTTTGTGTTAATTTTTCTTAGGACTATATTTTTCTTTCTTTGATAATTTAATTTATTCATTTACACATTAAATTCACCCCACAACATCATAATATTATTCATATTTACATCATTATTCAATGACATATGCAATTATGTAAAAAGAAAAATATCATCAATGCAGCAGAACATAAAGAAACAATATAAGAAAATCATTCACAAATAGAGATGCTAGGATTGGTCGGAGACCATGGAAAAACCCACTATGGGGAAAACCCTTTCAAATTATTCCTCTTATTATATTGTCATTGAATGATTTAGAAAAAGAGAGTACAATGATCCATATCTTCACCCATAATCCTATCTAGTAAAAAAAACTAAACAATATCCATGAGATGAACCCAATAACGTTAATACTCAAGACCCTTCATCAAAAACTTGAAATCAACTGTCACTTTCTGCGATCAACTACAGAACACTGCAGTCAACGAGTGAAAAATTTAGTCAAAAATAAAATGCAGCTTTAGGTCCAATTCACAGGGAGGAAGTGGGCATGCAAGCAACTGGGAAGTTTCAGCCACTCCCTTAAGCCTACAAGCCAGTGACCAGTTGAATCTATCCTTTGGTAATCTTGCGACTGAGAAAAAAAAACCCTAGAAAATAAGCTCGAGCTTCGGACCCTATAATTTCACCTTCGATCGAACTCATTTCTCTGGAGACCTACCTCAGACCTATGTGAGCCAAAAAAAAGAAAGAGAATAGACCAATGATCCATGATAATGTCCAAATGAGGTGGAGGTCACTTGTATTTATACCCTTCCAAGGATTTCCAATTTTCTTTAGGGCCAACCTAATCAAATATGCACATGTGGGCTTATAATTCAAAAATACACTTTCCCTTGTACAAATTTGATGATCTTTAGATTGATTTTTTTCCCTTAAAAAATGAATTTAACTCAATAATGATCTCCATCAAATGAGTTTTCCAAATTGGAATTTTTCCATAGTTTCCAATTTTAACACTCCCTCTCAACTAGGAAGAATTACACATGCATCATGTCATGTATATCCCTTCATCAAAGCATATCCAATCTCAAGAATCTCATCATCAAATTTCGTCACTAATCATGTTGGTTCATCTCTTTCTTATTCATGCTTATCTATTGATTGTTCCTTCTCATATTTTGAACATTTTTGAATCTAAAAGAAGAATAATTTGACATCAGAGAGGAGCTCAATCTACCACCCTTTATCCATCGGGGAGCCACTGCTACCATCTAGAATCACTGTCAGCGGGGAGCCCAATGCTACTACCTGGGAAACATTATCAAGGAGCCAAATATATGACCCCCATCAACATCGAAGAGCCTAGATCAATATCGAACAACATCATGAAGCTTAATCTCAACCAAAAAACATATCACGGAGCACATATCAACCTGAAACATCATTGGGGATCTAAACATATTTAACCCCATATCGAGTAATAGGTGATATATGGGAGCACATCTCAACCCATCCTATTTTCCATTGTTCTTCCCAAAAATGACCCTTAAGAGTCATGTGGTAGAACACCTGCATCGTAATAAACATGGGTTGTACACACCCAAGTACACTCTCAACCCATTGGCCAGATGGGAGCGGTATTCCCAACAAGCCCATATTATGGGTATGATGCCAACTGGGGTATACTCTGCAAAGATAAATATATGTGAGCAACATATCCAACCATATGGGTAACATATAGGGGATTAACATCTACTACCCTATTGTCTAGAGATCCCTCAACCCCACTAGCCGTCCATCTCAATTCCTCACCCTGGGAGCTCGAAGAGGGGGAGAAGAGCTAGCTTAGTGTTCTCGATCAGTTTTGCTCTTTGTATATCAAAAACATATCATCATGGTCATATCTGATAATCATCATATCTCAATAACAACAGTCTATTGTTCATGCAAGTAACCAAAATCAAATATCATATTAAAACAAAATATATATACACACACACACACACACACACACACACACACACATATATATATATATATATCACAAAAAGGATATTATACTCACCCTCCCTCTCATGGAGGCAATAAACACAAGCCTAAAATTGTCTCGTAGAGTAGCACTATCTCAATATATGAAGGCATATATATATGGTATTCTTTTCCAATCAAATCCCACTCTTTGTCATCGCAATGTATCCATGTCATATCTAGAACATGCTCAAACATTTATCCAAAGAGCTTCTTCATCCTGCCTCATAGCTATACATGATAGCAACATCATACTCAACCTCGGTCGTGCTTAAAGCCATGGACTTCTCATCCAAAATATGTTGTAATATCTCATACTAAGATAGCACCTAGATGTGCTCATCTTATCAATAAAAACACTAATAGATCCATGCAATCACATAACATAGGAATAATATCTCACACCAAAAAATTGATTGTCCCATGCAAATATCTTGAAGGGTGCTTGATAGAAACTCAATGTGTATGAAGCAGCTCAATCATGAATACATTCATGTTGTTTTATTCAAAACACACACACACACACACACACACACACATATATACGGACGTTTTTTCAAATGAAACATCAATGCTTGAATCAACTGTCGATTTCCAAGTCAAGTTCAACAATAAATTTTCATAACTTCTTGAAAACCAATTGGAGTGTCCAAGGATTTGCATTTCCACTTTCCAAAAATTCTTCAATAGCTTCACAATATAGATTTTATTTTCCAAACTTCAGAAATTGATTCATCATGACATGAGTCTTCATTTTGAACTTCAGATGCCATCTCCCTCTTAATTCAATAATCAGAGGCTCATTTCTTGTCAAGAATATACCATCAATATATAAAACCAAAATCAAGGTCATACCTTGGACCACTTTTGAAGTAGAGGTATGGATGGGCACATCTTCTTGGCTTTACTAGATGATTGTCAATACAGACATACCAAGTTCAGGAAGCTTTCTTCATGTAATGATTTCTACAAACATAACACTTGACCAATCCAATACACTCAACCTTACACAAATAAATAGTGTGCAATCAAATCAACTAAGTCTTCTTATCAATCTTTAGATTCCATATTAAAACTAATATCAAAATCATGAATATCGTTGTATCAATTTTTTTAGACCAAATGACAGGTAGGTCTCTCATCCAAATATTAAGTTATGACTTTATCTATTATCATGCCAGAAATTTTTCATTTACCAAGAAATATAAAACCAAACTTCATCAAGTCATCCTTATGATCATAATATAAATCATTTATGTCACTAAATGAAAATATATACACCAAGGATAAGTCATGCAAGCTCCATTCATTTATTGTGAGATTACTTCATACTGAATCACAATTTTTTATACTTAAACCATTTTTTTGATGATAATGAGGCCAATACAAAACCATTATTGAATACTAATATTAGCCACTAAAAGTTACTATTCCTACATAGAATTGTCATCAAGGAAAATCATCAATCAGTAAGTACCAAATTAGATCAAAATTCTAACTTGTCATCACCAAGAATTCAAATAATCCATAAGCCAAAACATATCTATGAACCATAAAACATCATGTCAAAGTTCTAAAGCATCATCAATTATTCAATCCAATATGCTCACTAAGTCAAGCCAATAGGTTAAATCTTGTCAAACCCATGTAATTTTTATGATATACTACTATACACTAGCTTCAATGGTTAAATCATAATGACATCTTGATATGCATATCCTAGTCACCGGAAAACACAAGTTTAGTCAATACAGTCACAATAGTTATAGTAAGTAAAATATTCAAACTTCCCTGATCATGTAAATTTTTGATGTTTTCTCCATGTCTGTAGGACTGTCATACTTTTGGAGAATTTCTAATTTTATGCATAAAGCTTCAGTTTTGTTTCCTATAGGCATAATCGCACTCATAGGCCTTCTTCTGTGCGGTTGAGAGGCTGCAGTCGCACCCTTAGTCTTTATTTCGTGCAATTGAGGCTTAGAGTAAGGAAAACACTTTCTTCAAAACTTTCCTGCATACGAACAATATCATATATTTGTCTATTCATGTCCATAAATCTTGCTTCAATAATAAATAATCTTCTATACATATAATGTAAATGATAATAGGTGTAGGATCTTATGGATAGATTCTCCCTCTCAATGAGCAACCCCTTTAGCCATTATTATTTAAGTCATCAACTTGTCTATCATAATACTACCATGCATCAACAGAACTGTTAGATCATGGAATTGAACTATATCAGGTTCTAGAACATATATCCATCATGGTCATAACATGTCAACATCAGCTACTTCTTCATCATATATGAACATGGAATCAAACTTTCATCAAGGGTTATATTCTTATGATTAGGGCAGAAAATAGGTGTAACATCATATTTCAAATATCATGAATACAATAGTACTTTCATCAAGTCAGGTCATTCAATTTTTTCCATATGTCATCATTACGAAGCTCATCAAAACTAAACCATGGTCAACAAAATATATTGAATATCAATACTTATAACATTATGGCTATCATTCTTATCACAAGAATTATCAATAGTATCGGGCTACCATATATAAGAATCAATGTGCAAGCCAAAAATAGTATATGTTATCTAAATATCAAATATACCAATGTATCAAAAATCAATATATCTAAGTAGCTTCATAGAATCAATAAATTCATCATGTCTAAGAAGTAAGATGCTTGTTAAATACCAAGTGCACCATTTGATTATAAGAACCATGAATCCAAATCACTTTCATATGCATGAGCCATTTGTGAAGGATACATTCTCATGATACCTTAGGGCTTACCTTTCCATCCAATATTACATCTTAAACATAACATTAAAACAATATACCATGCATACCTTATAGTATTCAAACACATGTGCACCTTCTTATTTTTCATAGGCAGCTTGTAGCACTTTACCACCTTTTCATCAAGTGACTCTTTACCTTTTCCGACACTAGTTCTTCTCTTCCGACACTGACCATGATCCTCAAGAAGGATCCACTTATTACAACCCATCAAGAGGTTATAAGCATCCAAATACTCAAATATACATGCAGGAAGTACAAATAATGATCAAAACAATAATAAGATCCATAAGTCTAAACATAATTAAAGACATAAAGGAGAACCATAAATCAAAAATACTTATCTTTAATCAGAGGTGATCATCTCCCTCTTGAACCAGCCTTCAAGATCCATCCTTTTCCATTGTCCATATGACAATTTTGCCTTCAATATTTCAACCAACTTTATCCACAAATAGGCCTAATAGAGACTATCACATCTCTCAAGTGCTTGAACATCTTCACATTAGTCATGCTAGGGTTTCTAAAATTCATATCTCAAATATTTTCCATAAACCAATATTTATCTCAAACCCTAGCCTCATAATATCCATCAATCCCTAATAACCAAATTTCCTAGGGTTTCCTTCAAACCCTATAATTATTTTAGGTATCCTCCATCTTATCTTGCCTCCATCAATGGTGTCATGATATGGGTGATCTCAATGAATTTTATTTTTCCCAGCTCTGATACCATGTTAATTTTTCTTATGGTTATATTGTTCTTTGCTTTGATAATTGCATTTATTCATTTACACATTAAATTTACCCCGCAACATCATAAAATTATTCAAATTTAAATAATTATTCAAAGACATATGCAACTATGTAGAAATAACAATATCTCATCATCAATCCCGCAGAAAATAAAGGAACAATAGAAGAAAATAATTCACACATAGAGACACCAAGAGTGGTCGGAGACCAAGGCAAAACCCACTATGGGGAAAACCCTTTCGAATTCTTCTTCTTAGTAGATTTTCGTTGAATGATTCATCAAAAGAGAGTACAATGATCCATATCTTCATCCATAAACCTATCCAGTAAAATAAAATAAACAATATCCATGAAATGAACCCAAAAACGTTAATACTCAATACCCTGCATAAAAGTCATGAAATCAACTATCAATTTTTGCGATCAACTACCAAACCCTGTGGCCAACAAGCGAAAATTCGGTCAATATAAAAATGCAACTTTATGTCTCAGTTGCAGGGACGAAGTGAGCATGCTAGCAACTAAGAGCTTTCAGTAGCTCCCTTAAGCCTTCAAGCCAGTGACCAATCAAATATGTCCTTTTGTAAGCATGTGATTGAGAAACAAAACCCTAGAAAAATACGTGTGAGCTTTGGATCCTGCAATTTCACATTTGAGGGAACCCATTTCTCTGCAGAACTGCGTCAGACATGTGCAGGCCAAAAACAAGAAAGGGAATAGAAGAATGATCCATGATAATTTCCAAATAAGTTGGAGGTCACTTGTATTTATAGCCTTCCAAGGATGTCCAGTTTTCTTTAGCGTTGACTTGATCAAATATGCACATGCGGGCTTATAATTGAAAAATACACTTTTCCTTGTCTAATATTGATGATAATTAGGTTGATTTTAGTCCTCTCGGAAATATGAATTCAATTAAATCATCATCTCAATCAAATGAGTTGTCCAAAGTGGAATTTAGACCTAGTTTCCAATTTTAACAGTTGGCACACTAATTGAGTTCGTATTCAGGTCTTCATGCTTATGCTCATGCTTTTTATAGTGATGGTTTGGCCTCGTGATGATGATTATGATGGTGTTGAGATGCTACAGTGGTGTACACATGTGTTGCACCTTGTGCGGGTGTTTTTGGAGATTGGAGGACTTGTTGGTAGTCATGTAAAAGATTTTTTTTGGCCCTTAGGTCAACTTGAATGTGACACTTGGGAGACATTCTTAGGTTATTCACAGAAGTATTGCAGAGGTGACAATGGCTTCCAGAGGTCCTACATAACCTTTTAAAGCTCTAGAAGAATTTTCAGTAGGATCTGAGGTGTTTCGATTGGTGGTCTCCCATCCTCTACCCTGACCACACTCATGCATGCCCTTGCATGTGGTTGAAAGGATGCAATCACATGGAGACAAGCCTATGCATGTGGTTTCTACCAAGATCAAAAAAAAAATCTGTGTGAAATTGAGCTTCTACACGAAAAATTATTCGGATTCCTCGCTCACATCAGATGTATTTGGACTTAGAAATTCCCAAATACTTCTAGACTAATTGAAAAATGTTGCAATTGGTTTGAAAAGTCTTCCAATCAGTTTGAATGCCTTTAGTGCACAAGTAGTGTTGGTTGAGGATTTATTTTGTCAATTTTGTACACTCTTGATCCCAGGCTAAAGGTGAATTTCACCAAGCATGTTTTATATTCTTTACTTTGGAGTAGAGTGATGTTTGGGTTTGTGTGAGAGTGAGTGAGTGAAGGCTGCATAGATAATTAATTATTTAGACCTATCTAAGAGCAGACATACATTGTGTAAGTGTGCAAATGGTATTTTGGCAGTAGAATTATGAACCAGAGCATCAATTTTCAAATCAGATTCGTAGTTGCTATAACATAGTTTATTTGGAGGATATGAAGTAGAGTTTATGGTTCTATATGATTGTATTATTGATGTTTCCATTGTGGCCACTATTTTCTTGAGTGGAGAGCATACTTTTCATGGTGTTTTTATTTGTTGATGGTGTCTTGTTGTTGGAGATCGTATTGCAGATTTGGCTCGAGTTGAGAAGAAATTCTTGGGATCCGGTGTGAAAATATATGAAACGATGTCTGCATAGAATAGAGGGGAAGTGACTTCATGAGAGTGGAGTAGTGATTCCGTAGTTTGATGAAAGTAATATTTTCTCCATCCAATGGTAGTTGGATAGTCTAATTGGATTTAGGAGAGGATCGTAAATCGTGGTGGCTTTCAGCGGATGGTTGTCCTTAGATCCATGTGACAACATAGTCTTGTGAGCCTATCAGTAGAATCGAGTCTCATGATTGATGGGGTTCAATTTTTTTTTATGAGGCCGAGTCTCCTAATATATGGAAGTTATTCATCTATGTAAAAGAAATTATTTTCTTAATAGAATATTCAGATCAACAAAACAACAGCAAGGGTGGTTTTTCTCCCATAAGGGTTTTCACTAGATATATTGTGTCTTCTTGTGTGATGGTTTTTATGGTTGTGTTTTGATAGTTTGATTTCTTGAAAAAAAATAAATCAAAATGACCTCAAGCAATGTCTATCCTCACTGCTGAAAATTTTAAGGAATTGAGAAAAAATGTTAGATTATGATTTTTGTCTTGTGGATATAACATTTGCAGAATGGTATGTGAAGGATATGGAAAGAATCCAATTACACCTAAAATTTTATAGCAAGATGTGCAATCTATATGCATAATCTACGAGAATATTCATGATGATAATTTGAAGGAGCTATTAGGTTTGAGATATGCAAAAGAAATGTGGGGCAAACTAGAATCCATATTTGGATATGGTACCAACAATAATATGGAGAATGAGAAAAATATAAGCAAAAGAAAGAAGAAGAAGAAGAAGAAGAAGAAGGGCCTTCAATAACAAGAAGCTCAACCAAAAAAGTATCATCGTACTTGTGGAAATGATTCAGTTGATGATGTGGAGAGTGAAAAAAATCATGAACCCAAAGGTATAAATATTAATTAATTTATTTTGAGTTACAGTTTTGATGATTTATACTTTTACCATGTTGAAGTGCCTAGTGAAGATGATAATGATATTAAGGTTCTTAGAGTTGATATTTATATACTAACAGTTGCATGCAAGGATCAAGAAAAAATATTGTAGAATTGTGATGATAAAGAGGCCAAGCTCGAGGGGAAGATTGTCATCCTAAGTATTAAATTGGTAGAATCAGAAAGAGTTGGGGAAGGTATGAGGAAGTAGTATCAAGAGAAGGAATATTAGGTTGAGAGATTAGAAATTGAAGTGATGTATTTGAGAAAGAAGTGGAAGATGGATAAGAGCACTGTGGCCTTGGATATTTTTCTTGAAATCCAGATATCATCATTGGATAAATCAAGTCTTCGATTTTGTTTCATTGCGATCAATTCCCTCAAAAATTTTGCTCTCAATTGAATTTTTGAGCCTACTAATTATCTTACGATTTCTTGTATTATGGTTACTCCATGGTCATTTGATGTCTTGTAAATTTTTTAAGTCTTATTCCTAGTTTCAAAGTGTCAAACCACTTTCATACACATGATCATTCTCTGATGGATTCATAAACACACTTATTTTATCCAATATTGAACAGGAATAGAATAGCTCATCTAGATATTTCTTATTAAATAATAAACTCATGTCGATAGTCAGTGCGTACTTTTTTTGACAGTCCCCCTCACTTTGGTTGAGTTTGTACTTTTATTACAGTGAGTTTTCTCAACTGTTGTGTTTGCGCTTTTTCGCTTTCACAAGTGTTTCTTTCACATTCACGGTTTTCGCTTTTGGTTTTTTTCACTTTAATAAGTTTCATTTTCATGTTATATTTGCTCTGGTATGTATCTCTTTCAAGGTCGTTCGCATTTTTCAGTGTCTTCTTATGTTTTTCTCATGTCACAGGTGATGTTTTTGTGTTTTCACTCTTGCATGTGTCACACATTTGTACATCACCAAAGCTCGTTTTCGCACACTTTTATGTATTAGAAAATATTAAATATCATTATAATATGCACCAGACACATTCTTATAGCTTAGCACACCTTTTTGGTCATATTTTCCTTGACTTTGGTTCTAAGTGTCGTAATGTGTCATTTCAACTGTCTCACTTAGGACCAATGTAGAAGGAAGCATCACAAGTTGTTTGAATGGCAGCCCGGTCTGTAATAAATTAAGTTGTAGTGGGAGAAACCTAGTGTCTGATAATGGAACCAGGAATAAAAAAGTGTTTAATTTATCTTCTATTAATTTGAATCAAGAAACAATCAGAATTCTCAGCAAAGGACTAGATTTTTTGTTGCTCCGAGATACATTCCAAAGAAAGCATCATCTGCAGTATTGAGGATGGGATTTAGGTTTTATCTATAGAGGACAAGGAGGCATTAAGGCAAGAATGTTCCATTATAATGAGGAAGGAAAGAACCCTAAAAATTAATTTAAGTAGGGATGATCTTGATTCTCTTAAAGCCCTTCATAACATTGATAAAATTGTGGTTCTTAAAGCAGATAAAGGAGGATTTTTCGTACTTTTAGATAATGATGATTCTATAAAAAAAATGAATCAACATCTTGACTATAGTAGCTATAAAAATCTTAACTCCAATCCCATGCCCAAGGTGATAAAAGAGGTCAAAAAGGCTATCATGGAGTCTATTCTGGATGAGAAACTTAAGAAGAAGTTGATCCCCTCCTGTGAGGTAATCCCCCGAATTTATGGATTACCCAAAATTCACAAGGAAGGTGCTCTGCTCAGACCTATATTTAACACCATAGGTTCCCCCACCTATGAATTGGTGAAATATGTTTCCAATATTCTTAAGCCACTGGTTGGAAACACTGACTCCTTCTTTAAAGACTCTAATGATTTCGTAAAGCTTATCAAGAATGAGAAGGTAGAGTATGATGACATTTTTGTAAGTTTTTATGTAGTATCATTATTTACCAAAATTCTGTTAGATGAGGTTGTTCAGGTTATAAATGAGGTGATTGATCCCCAAATAGTTAATCTTGCTAAGATTTGTTTATAGTCCACTTTTTTCAGCTTCCAAGGAGAATTCTATGAATAAGTTTCCAGTGTCACAATGGGATCTCCTCTCTCACCAATTGTCACTAACTTATACATGGAGTGCTTTTAAAAGAACACCCTTGATTCATTTCCCATAAAACCAGCGTGGTGGAAGAGATTTTTTGATGACACTAACATAAAATGGACTCATGGCAAAGAGACTCTTGAAATATGTTTTAATCACCTAAACTATATTTCAGCAGATATTAATTTTACCATGGAGGTTGAAGAAAATAGGAGGATTCCCTTTTTGGATGTCCTAGTTACCAGGAGGGAAGATGGTACCCTTGGGCATCAGGTGTTTAGAAAGAAGAATCACACTGACAGTTATCTTCATGCGGATTCCTTCCATCATCCTACTCAAAAATTTGGTGTTCTCAATACTTTGGCTGTCAAGGCCCTTAGGATATCTGATTCCGAGAAACTTCGTAGTGAGATCAATCACTTAACATATGTTTTTAAGGGTACTGGATATAAAGAAAGAGATATTAAGAGAGCCATAAGAAGAGCTGAGGATTCGGTCCTTTCTCGCAAGCATCAGGAACCTCATAATATGAATGGTACGGTTTTCCTACCATACATCCAAGGAGTTACAGATGAAATCACTAAGGTTATAAGAAATAAGGATATAATCGCGCAATTTACGACCGCAGGAACAATAAGACATAATATGTAGTCAGTTAAAGATAACATCAATCAAGGGTGGCTTAAAGGAGTTTATAATATTTATTGTTCATGTGGAAAAAATCATATTGGGTAAACTGGACTATCCTTGCAGATAAGATTGAAAGAGCACGCTGTCAATATTAAGAATGGAAGATCTCGTACCTCATCACTTGCAGAGCACTCCTCAAAAATGAAACATGATGTATGTTTAGAAGACACCAAAATCATCACCAGAGAAGGGTAATACCACAGAAGAAAAATCAAAGGAGCTCTTGAGATTATGAATCATCCTCATAATCTCTAACAAATTTTCTCCTCCAGCATGCCCTCACAGGTTTAATATTTCAGGTTAAATTCCTTTCCCCTTTTTAAGGGTTAAAACATTAGTAGGATTTAAGATGCTCATCTAGGACCTACTTTAATAAAAAATTTAACTAATATCTTAGCCTAAATTTCATTTATAAATAAGTATCAATAATAAAATTAATTATTAATTGTTAACCGATATTCATTATTGGATAATAATTAGCAATTATTGGATATTTATTTATAGAAATTAAATTAATGGTTAGTATTAATAGTTAATTAACAGTTATTATTAATAAATCATTTTAAATTATAATTAAATTAATTTAAAATTAAATTATTTTTATTTCCATGTTAGGAAGGGATAGGACTTTGGTTCAACTGAGAAAGAGTATGGTGCTCTGGGGAAACCCTAGCGATGGCGAACATGCACTGGAGGTGGAAGACAAACCCTAAACACCAAGCTCCCCAGTTGGTTACACCGGACTTTGTCACTGGCTTCGACATGGAATTTCGGGCTACCTCGGGTTTGTTCTCTGTTAACAAGTATTTTACTCTTAACCTACTACTGCAGTATCGATTTATCCCTGAGTCCCGCATTTATTGAAATTGTGTGATTATTATATACCCTTTCCCCTTGCTCCTTTCCTACACAAGTCTCAGTCATCCACGCGAGAGAGGAACATCTCTGCTACTGTCACGACTTTCTTGCTATTGTTTCTACCCATCTCCCTCCTTACTGCCCCGAAATTCCAATAGAGGGGCTCAATCATACATTGGTCACATTTTCTCTGGCCCCAACATACGGACTATGCTCAACGTATTTATTTTTACCTCAAAACAGGGTAGGAAGGAGCGAAAATGTTTTTACTCAACTAAAACAGGGGTTTCTACTGCGAGGAGAAAATGATTGATGACGAGGTGGATTATTCCTTGGACCATTTGGAACCATCCCAAATATGGGTTGGTTTATCTCCCCATCGGACTAGCGGGCTGAAAAATGAGGTGGACCTTGGGAGTAAAGAACATGTGGCCATGAAAATAGGAGAATCCTCTGTGTCACAATACACTCTAGAGGAAACGCTCTCGGAAACTGTGGTGGTTAGATCAGAGCCTATTTTGATGGATTTTGCATCCCTGGATTACTCCATTCCATCGCCATCGATCCTTAGATTATGGTAGCAGCAAGCACAGGAAACATCGGATGTATTGGGTCTGCCAGAGGAGGGGCTGAGATTTGGTAGTGAACAGCAAGATGGAAGCCTAGGGTTCGAATAGTTTGGTATTAACCAAGGAGAAAAACCATCTGCACAAGACTGGACAAGAGGCTCCTCCCTTGTTGCGGCATCAGGGTGCTTCGAAGGCATAAAACACCTTTCCCAACCTACATAATAGAACAAAGCATCTGACTCGTATGATACACCAGAAGTGGAAGGAAATGGGCGGGACATATCCTCTATCAGATATGGGAAAAAGAAGAAAAAGTGCACCAAAAGAAGAGCGAGAAGAAGGACTTGGTCTTTAGGGTGGGTGTCAGCATGGAAAAAATGGAGCACACATCACAAACTGTGCTGGTTAGACAAGTTTGAGGAAGTAATTACTCAACATCCAGGCTCAAAATATGGACTACAGAAATTTGGGGGAACACCCTGGAACAACTCCCAAGAGTTCTAACGGTGAACGAAGGTTGTTTTGCTCTTATATTCTCACACCCAGAGATGGTTGAATAGGTCCTTACCAAATATTGGCACATTGAGATGACTGTTGTATTATTTAAGTGATCGACGCCATTATTTGACACAAACAAGGAGAAGTCTGGTGCAGGACCAACCTGGGTCAGACTGCCCAGGATACCATTACAATTTTGGTCTGAAGAGACTCTCTGTTTCATTGGAGAGGACTTAGGCATTTATCTCGACCATGATAGATCCTATCTTTAGATCGGGAATATATCGATGGCTCGGATTCTTGTTCATTTGGATATGCAGGAAGGTCTTGTGGATGCTTTCAACCTACATTAAAAATACATGGTGCAGGTATAGATTATGGACTACAAGGGGGTACCATTTAGATGTAGGCGTTGTCATGAGTTGGGTCACCTATACAAGGAGTGCCCTCTTATCATCATTGCCTCTGTTCCTACAAATATTTTGGTGCATGCGGGGACACAAACAGACAATCTGGGGGAGACGACTAAGGCACAACCTTCGGCTCCTGTCTAACCTGCACTAGTCACTACCTCGGGCTACACCTCGAAACCACCTACTCATCCAAAGGTTTAGCATCGCTTTTCCCATCCTATGGAGGAGGACAACACTCTAATCCCATGTATTCCTCTTGTTACTTCCCTTTCTCTTAATTCTAAATTTCATAGCACTGCCTCCCCTACTATATCTATTTTTTCTCCTATAATTGATTTATTCAATTGTTATTTGGATCCTCTTAGCTGCCCTGTTGCAAATATCCCCCCCCCCCCATGTTGTTTCTTGGTCCAACCTCCACACCCTTGCTGGAGAATCCACCTCCCTTTCCATTCCGGACTCTTTGGGTCCATCTGCTGGACACCGCTATTATCTCAAATCTAGCTCTAGGGCCATTAATCCTCATGACTTCGGCCTTGGTGTTGACACCAGTGAACCGATCCCCAAAGCGACAAGGGGAAGACCATCCTCTATCACCAAGGCTATCAGAAAGGCTAGTTTGGAGGTTGCGGCTGGGACACAAAACTCCGTTGATTGGGTTCTTAGAGCAAAGAAAACCGAGGCAACGGTGATCCATGATTTGACTATCCCTCAATTGTCGAGGTTTGGCCATTCCTAAAAAAAAATTGGCCCTGAAAAGACTATTGGCCCTTGTTCATGTGGATTCTCTTTTTCTTCAGGAAAATTTGGGTGATGGATTGTATATTGCAAGCCTTCTATTCACCTTTATCCCTGACTAGACCTTTTAGACCCTAGATGCCAGGGAGTGATCTGGTGGTTGTGCTTTGGGGCTTAAGAATAGAACTATATTGGTCAACAACTAGTGGGGAAGGGCTGGATCCTGGGAGTTGGATATTATTACTCATGATTCTAATATTCCTATTAGTTTGATCAACGTATATGGTCCTTGTCAAAACAAAGAGGAATTCTGGGACAATTGGATGCATTGCTCTATTATGCAGCGAGACAATATTATTTTGGGAAGGGACCTTAATTTCTCCATTGGCCTATCTGAATCATGGGGACCTTGTGCCACCCCTGACCAAAAATATTCATATTTTTAAAGGATGATTAGTGAAGTTGACATTTTATATCTAACTATGCCAAAGAAGCTCCCCACTTGGAGGAACAGGAGAACTGGGGAGGCTGCTTTGGCTAGAAGACTTGAAAGATTTCTGATCAAGGTTCCTATGGTTGATAAATTTGAAAAATATAGGCAATGGATCAGGGAGGGTGGCTCCTTGTATCACTCCCCCATTTATCTTGAATTTCATATGGGAGACCAAAAGCCTCGCTCACCCTTCAAATTCAACTCAAATTGGTTGGAGGAGCCTGAATTTCACTATTTTTTCAAGAGTGAACAGACTCACTATGATCAAAGGCCAGATTTAGAGCCTGATCAAGCCCTCTACAATAAATTTTCTAAACTAAAGGCCCTCACCATCAGCTGGGCCAGAAGGAAGAAGAAAGTGGAGCAGGAGTCGTTAAGGAACATTAAGACCGAACTTGGGAATATGACGAGTTCAGACGGGCTCGGTTTCCTATCTTTGGAGACCAAGGAAAAACTCATATCTCTGGAGACGGTGAAAGAAAATATTTGAAGAAAATAAGAGGAAGAGTGGAGGCTCAAAAGTAGGGCAATCTGGTTGCAAGCTAGAGATGATAACACCAGGTTTTTCCAACAATGTACCAAAGGTAGAAGAATTATAAACACAATTTGGTAACTAAAATATCATAATGATAGGGTGGAAAAAATCACTCTCAACTTGCGGACATGGCCATTATACATTTCTCCAATCAATACAAGAATCCCAGGAATGAAAATATTACAAAGATCATGCAGATTTCCCATTCGATGCACAAATTTGTGGAGGAGGATAATTTGGATGACCTTAATGCGCTGGTCACTTTGGGGGAAGTGGAAGGGGTTTTGAAATGGTTTAAGAAGGAAAAAGTTCGAGTCTAGATGGATGGCCCATATAATTCGATCTTACCTTCTTCGAGCTCATCGGTAAGGATATACTCCTATTAATTGAAGCTAGCAGGACCTCTAGTCAAGTCTATGATGGGTTTAATGCAACATTCATAGCACTCATCCCCAAGACTGAAAAAACCCTATCCTTCAATGACTACCACCTGATCTCCCTCTGCAACTGCATTTATAAGATCATTTCCAAGATTATTGCAAAACATATAAAGCCTATTCTGTCTCAGCACATTGCCAAAGAGAAATTTTCCTTTCTCAACCAGAGAAAAATTCATGAAGCGATTGGTACTGCTTAGGAAGCCTTACACGCCATTAAACTCAAGATTCTTAAGAAAACCATACTCAAAATTGACCTAGAAAAAGCCTTTGACTGCGAAAATTGGAGTTACCTGCAACTCTTCCTTTTACATATGAGCTTTCCACACTCCTTCACTAACTAGATTATGGGATGTATTACAAATGCATCTTTCAACATTCTTATCAATGGTGTGGCATCTGATTTCTTCCATGCAAGTAGGGGTATTTAGCAAGGCTACCCACTCTCTCCTTTAATTTTTTTATTGATTATGGAATGACTATCTACTCTCCTAGAAAAAGAAAAAGCAGATGGATCCATTAATGGAGTCAAAATATCAGACCTCATAAAACTAACCCACTTGTTGTTTATGGATGATTTCCTCATCTTTCTTGATGGAACTTGTCATCATAATAACAAATTCCTGAATCTACTTAATTTTTTTGCAAAGCTACTAGTATGGACCCCAACCATAATAAATCCACCATTATGATGGTTTGTTGCACAACCCTTGAATGTATACATGTTGTTGGCCTCTTTCATTTTGAGCACAAGGAATTGGTGGATGGCATAAAATATCTTGGGTTTCACCTGAAACCAAATGACTATCATATAAATCATTGGCACTGGTTAATTTCCAAAGTGGAGCGCAGAGTCAACATCTAGCAGCAAATATGGCTCTCCAAAGTGGGTAGGCTAGTGCTCATTAAATTTGTACTTGAAGCCATACATTTGTACTAGATGGCACTGGCCTGGATCCCCAAAGGTGTGATTGTTGGGATCCAACAAATTTGTAAAAGATTCCTTTGGCAGGGTAAGCAAAGATGGCAAAACATATGCTTGGATTGCGTGGAAGAGGATTTTAAAGCCTAAAGGTTGGGGGGTGGGGACTCAAAGACCTAAACCTCTTTGTCTCGGCTTTAGTTGCTAAAATGAGATGGCATATGATCACTACTAATATTCTATGGCAAGAGGTTACATATTACAAGTACATTGCTCCTAGGACTGCCATGGATTGGATTAGATGTCGCATTCTACACTCTCCTGGTACATCCGTCATATGGAAATCCATAACTAGATCCATCCACATAATTAAAAAATTACTGGCTTGGAGAATTGGATTAGGTGAACAGGTTAAGATTAGTGTGGATGCATGGTCGGGAAGTGGAAAAGCTTACAAATTTCCATTGGGAATCAAGAAACATCTGGCTCATACTGGTTATCACTTCATCTCACAAATTACAGATCCAATCAAATCCACATGGGCATCTCAGGCATGGAGAATTTCTCAAGAACTCACTATCCCTGAATATTGGCAGCCGATCTGGAATCAATACCTCAGAGCTCTTTGGACTACAAATATATGGCTGACTAATTGGGAGGACAAAATATTATGGGCCATCTCACCCAGGGGTCGATACACACCAAAGGAAGGGTATTCCTCACTAAATGAGTTATAGGAACCACACATGAAACAGTGGTGGTGGAAACATATATGGAAATCAAAGGCTCCCCCCAAAGATAGACTTTTCATGTGGTAAATCCTCTCCAATTTCATCCCCACGGAGGACAACCTCACCAATCGAGAAATAAATGGGCCATCCAGATGAATATTATGTCACCTCCAAGCCAAGGATGTGAATCACCTGTTTCTAAAATTTCTCACAAGTAAACACATATGGCACATCACGACACCATCCTTGGGCACCACCCAGAATTGGCATGGCACCTCGGTATTTGAGGCTTGGAATAATTGGTGGCAGACTGCTATCAAACCAAAATATTGCAACATCTCCCTCCTTATTGCATGGGGATTTGGCTTGCCCGCAACCAGAAGATTTTTCTGGGTAATATCGCGGATTGGATCAGCATCAATAGCAACAAATTCACCATCTATCATCTCATCCCAAATGATGCTCCATCAACTCAACACAAAATTATACAACTTGAATATATTGACAAATCCATCCCATGGGCCTACTTTGATGGTTCATCCATTACGACGGGATGTGGTGGAGGAGCTACTCTTCACATCTCTGATACACACTTCTATCATCTCAAGATGGGTCTTGGACCTGGTACTAACAACTATGTTGAACTTAACAGCCCTAGATGACTCCTCATTTTTTCCCAAGAGAAATGTTGCAACAGGATTCAAATCTTAGGGGATTCAAAAATCATTATCAATTGGTTTAAAAATGTGGCACAATGTCATGCTCACACTCTTAGATCATTTTTGGGTGAAGTAATGACTCTGAAATTTTATTTTGACTTTATATCTGTTACTCACATTTACAGGCAGAGGAACCATTTGGCTGAAAAATTATCCAAAGAAGCATCGCAGCTAGCATGGGGATGATGACACATTTATGTGTGTGTATTTTTATCACATGTTTTCTTATGATTCATGTGAAGCTTCTAACAAGTGTGTAATTCAGTAAATAGTAATAAAAGAAAAAATTGTGAGTAGTGCTCAAAGGTTTCCAACAATTTGTATCAAGTTGGGGCTCTTGATTGCAACTTGATTTCCAAAGAGTAGTACTTGGGTTTTTTGGTGGAAAATTTGAAATTTTTTTTTCAAAATGACCTTAAGGAACGTCTGTCCTCGCTACTGTAAATTTTAAGGAATCGAGAAAAAATGTTAGATTTTGATTTTTGTCTTGTGGATATAACATTTGGAGACTATTATGTGAAGGATATGGAAAGAATCCAATTACACCTAAAATTTTACAGCAAGATGTGCAATATAGATGCATAATCTACAATAATATTCATGATGACAATTTGAAGAAGCTACCAAGTTTGAAATATTCCAAAGAAATGTGGGACAAACTAGAATCCATATTTGGATATGGTACCAACAGTAATATGTAGAATGATAAAAAGATAAACAAAACAAAGAAGAAGAAGAAGGGCCTTCAAAAACAAGAAGCTCAACCACAAGAGTCTCATCGTACTTGTGGAAATGATTTAGTTGATGATGTGGAGAGATAAAAAAAATCATGTACCCAAAGGAATAAATATTAATGATTTTCTTTTGAGTTACAATTTTATGATTTATATTTTGACCATTTTGAAGTGCCTAGTGAAGATGAGAATGATATTAAGGTTCTTAGAGCTTATATTTATATACTAACTGATGCAGGAGCATCAAGGGCATTTTTTATTTTGTAAATATGTTAAGAGGGGGTGTGATAATTTTTAATATTTTATTAATTAATTTGAATAAAATAGGAGAAGGTGAGGATTTTTGTAAATATCTTTTTATTAATAAAAGGATATGAGGGAATTTAATTAGTTGAAGGATTTTAGGGATAAAGACCTATCCTTTAGGGATGTTGAGAGATTTAGGGGTTTGTTGAGGAATTGAAGGGATTGAGCATTTAATTGAATGATTTTTAAAAATTGTATAAATAGGAGGGGTTTTGAGAGAAAAGGACATTGAGATTGTGAGAGAGGGTGATTGAGAGCAGACTTGATCAGCAAGGCTGTAAGCCTTCGGGCAGGTTGTAAGGGCCAATGAATTGTAAATCTGGCCACGAAGAAAGTTTGTAAGTATTTGTTTATTAATAAGTGTGGTTTTTAGAAATTGGATGTTAATTTCTGAAATTGGGTTCAATATCAATCAAACTGTGAAGGCGCTTATAATACTTTGAATGTGTGATCAATTTGTGGAAAGTTCGATGTATGTTGAGATCGACTGAGTATTGATGTAGTATTAATTTGGCTTTTGCTGTGATATATATAGCGCTGAATTTGTGAAAATGTTAAATGCGTGCTGCATAAAACTTAAATTGAATTTGAATTGAGATCACACACTGTTTGATTGGGTTGCAAGAATTGGATAATACATTAGAAGTGCAGAAGCAGCTGCATTGAAATCGAATCTGGGCGTTGAAGTTTCTGTTTGGGGTCGATTTCATAGCTCTAACCGAGTTTTAAATTCGTAGCTTGTTACCAGGTGTAAAACGCTGAAGCTACATATGAAATTCGAACCTTGTTCTTTGTGTTAATACTGGCATGGAGTTACAATGAGTTGAAGTGCAGATTTAATGGTCGATGTATGAATGTTAGAACTGGATATAGAAATAGATACAATAGAAATGGTATTCATTCTGTTTGAAAGGGTAATACACAGTCTTTGACTGCGCAATGAGTGAGGATTGAATAAATGGTAGAAGTCGATGTTTTGGTCTGCAATGCAACGTTGGCAAGTAAAATTCCAAATCTATTTATATGTGTGTTAAATGTTTGACATTGACTTTGTATGAAAGCGCTGAAGATTTGATAACAGTGTAATGATATGTCAAAGGCGTAGTACAACAAATGAAAGTAAAGGCAGAACGATGGTTCAAATCAGAAGCACGGCAATTGGTAACCATTGCAGATAAATTAACGCAGGTAGGCAAGAGTTTTGACTTTGAATGAGAGCGTTGGCATTGTGTAGTGGATATGTTGAAAAGGATAAGGCGTATATATATAGCTGTGTTGAATGGACAAATGCACTAATGTTAATGCTATGGTATTTTTTTGAGTGTGTTGATAATCCAGTAATAAACCAGTGATGTGTGTTGTGCAAAGGATGAAGGATCTGTAAAGAGTGCGTGTTGTAGCTGACTTGGAGGAAACGCAGAAACATTCAGATGCAAACTTATACCATGATGACAGGTATGGTCTTTTGAAATAATATAAATCTCATGAATCGAATGCTGAGATCCAGAATCTGAGGCGTGTTCTGAATTGAGAAGGTAATTTAAAGTGTACCACTCATTGTGTGACATAGCGCAAGCCAATTATACACATTGTTGAAAAGAGATAACCCACAGATATGATAGTTGTTATATAACAGAAATAAGCAATTCGAATTGTGTTGCCAAGATTCAAATTTTAAGATTTGGCATAGGGATTTAAATGAAGTCTCTAAATTGAATGAAGAATGCAGATTGTAATTGGATAAACACGCTTGAATGTTGGTAACTAAATGAACGAGTAATGTTGGCATTGATATGGTTTAAGGAGGAATTTGAACATTGTTTGAAGATTAGAAAGTAATGAAATTGCTTGAAGGTGAGTGGATGCAGATTAATATTATATGAGATGGTGTTAAATAATTTTGAACATATATTGAAAGGCTTCCACAGGTTTAAATGGGAAGGTGTGAATTGGCCAGTGAGTGAAGTATTTGATTCGGGTAAATGTTGGGATGAATTCTTATATGCACAGAGTTTTAATGATCCTGGGTATTGCAGGCTAGCCTAGCCTGCGTCACTAACAGTTGCATGCAAGGATCAAGAAAAACTATTGTAGAATTGTGATGATAAGGAGGCCAAGCTTAAGGGGGAGATTGTCAGCTTAAAGATTAAATTGGTAGAATCAGAAAGAGTTGGGGAAGGTATGAGGAATTAGTATTAAGAGAAGGAATATTAGGTTGAGATATTAGAAATTGAAGTGATTTCCTTGAGAAAGCAGTGGAAGATGGAGAAGATCACTATGGCCTTGGATAGTTTTCTTGAAATCCAGAGATCACCATTGGATAAATCAGGTCTTCGATTTTGTTTCGTTGCGATCAATTCCCTCCAAAAAATTTCTCTCACTTGAATTTTGGAACGTGCTAATGATATTATGGTTTTTCATATTATGGTTACTCCATCGTCATTTTATTTCTTGTAAAGTGTTTAAGTCTTCTTCCTAGTTTCAAAGTGTCAGGTCACTTACACACACATGCTTTGTCTCTGATGGATTCATAAATCCACTTATTTTATGCAATATTGAACATGATTATAATAGATCATCTAGATATTTCTTATCCAATAATAAACTCATGTTGATAGTCAGTGCGCACTTTCATTGACAGTCTCCCTCACTTTGGTTGAATTTTTACTTTTATTACGGTGAGTTTTCTCAACTTTCGTGTTTGCGCATTTTCACTTTCACAAGTGTTGCTTTCACATTTGCGGTTTTCACTTTTGGTTTTTTTCACTTTAATAAGTTTCATTTTCATGTTATCTTCACTCTGGTATGTGTCTCTTTCAAGGTCGTTTGCATTTTTCAAGTGTCATCTTATGTTTTTCTCATGTCGTAGGTGATGTTTTTGTGTTTTCACTCTTACATGTATCACACATTTTTACATCACCAAACCTCGTTTTCGCACACTTTTATGCATTATAAAATCTTAAATATCATTATAATATGTCCCAGACACATTCTTATAGCTTAGCATGCCTTTTTGGTCATATTTTTTGTGACTTTGGTTCTAAGTGTCGTAATGTGTCGTTTCAACTGTCGCACTTAGGACCAACGTAGAAGGAAGCATCACAGGTTGTTTGAATATGAGCCCGATATGTAATAAATTAAGTTGTAGTGGGAGAAACCTGGTGTTTGATAATGGAACCAGGAATAAAAAAGTGGTTAATTTATCTTCTATTAATTTGAATCAATAAATGATCAGAATTCTCGGCAAAGGACTTGGATTTGTTGTTGCTCCGATATACATTTTGAAGGAAAGCATCATATACAATATTGAGGATGGGATTTAGCATTTATCTATGGATGAAAAGGAGGTATTAAGGCAAGAATGTGCCATTATAATGAGGAAGGAAATAACCCCAAAAATTAATCTAAGTAGGGATGAGATTAATACTCTTAAGTCCCTTCGCAACAATGAGAAAATTGTGGTTCTTAAAGAAGATAAAGGAGGAGATGTAGTAGTTTTAGATAAGGAAGATTATATTAAAAAAAATTAATCAAAATCTTGACTATAGTAGCTATAAAAAACTTAACTGCAATCCCATTCCCAAGGTGATAAAAGAGGTGAAAAAGGTTATCATGGAGTCTAGTCTGGATGAGAAACTTAAGAACAAGTTGATCCCCTCCTATCAGGTCATCCCCCGAATTTATCGATTACCCAAAATTCACAAGGAAGCTGCTCATCTCAGACCTATAGTTAACACCATAGGTTCCCCCACCTATGAAATGTTGAAATATGTTGCCAATATTCTTAAGCCCCTTGTTGGAAACACAAACTTCTTCATTAAAGAATGTACTAATTTTGTAAACCTTATCAAGAATGAGAAGGTAGATGATGATGACACTTTGGTAAGTTTTGATGTAGTATCATTATTTACCAAAATTCCGTTAGATGAGGTTTTTTAGGTTATAAAGGAGGTGATTGATCCTGAAACAACTAAGCTTGCTGAGATTTTCATACGGTCCACTTTTTTCAGCTTCCAAAGATAATTCAATGAACAATTTTTCGATGTCGCAATGGGATCTCC
Source organism: Pinus albicaulis (assembly GCA_034641835.2). Lineage (NCBI taxonomy): Eukaryota > Viridiplantae > Streptophyta > Pinopsida > Pinales > Pinaceae > Pinus > Pinus albicaulis. The sequence goes on from CM076570.1 coordinate 257,786,131, forward strand.
TCTCTCACCCATTGTCACCAACTTATACATGGAGTACTTTGAAAATAAGGTCCTTGATTCATTACCCCTAAAACCAGCGTGGTGGAAGATATTTGTGGACGACACTAACATAAAATAGACTCGTTGCAAAGAGAACCTTGAAAGATTTTTTAATCACCTAAACTCTATTTTAGCAGATATTAAGTTTACCATGGAGGTTGAAGAAAACAAGAGCATTCCCTTTTTGGATTTCCTAGTTACCAGGAGGGAAGATGGTACCCTTGGGCATCTGGTGTTTAGAAATAAGACTCACACTGACAGTTATCTTCACGCGGATTCCTACCATCATCCTGCTCAAAAATTTGTATGTCAAGGCCCTTAGGATATTTGATTCTGAGCACCTTAGCAGTGAGATCAATCACTTGACATCTGTGTTTAAGGGTTTTGGATATAAATAAAGTGATATTAAAAGAGTCATAAGAAGATCTGAGGATTTGGTCCTTTCTCGGAAGCATCAGGAACCTCATAATAGGAATGGTACGGTTTTCCTACCATACATCCAAGGAGTTACAGATAAAATCGCTAAGGTTATAGGAAAGATGGATATATTCACGCAATTTACGACCGCAGGAACAATAAGACATAATATGCAGTCAGTTAAAGATAACATCAATCAAGGGCATCTTAAAGGAGTTGATAAGATTGACTGTTCATGTGGAAAAAGCTATATTGAGGAAACTAGACGATCCTTGCAGATAAGATTGAAAGAGCACGTCGTCGATATTAAGAATGGAAGATATCGTACCTCAGCCGTTGTAGAGCACTCCTAAAAAACAAAACATCACATATGTTTAGAAGACACCAAAATCATCATTTGAGAAGAGAAATACCACATAAGAGAAGCAGAAGCTCTTGAGATTATAAAGCATCATCATAATCTTAGATAAATTTGCTCCTTCAGCCCGCCCTCACAGGTTCAGTATTTCAGGTTAAATTCCTTTCTCCCTTTTTTAGGGTTAAAACACTAATAGGATTTAAGCTACTCATCTAAATTTTAACTAATCTCTTAGCCTAAATTTCATCTATAAATAAGTATCAATAATAAAATTAATTATTAATTGTTAACCAATATTCATTATTGGATAATAACTAGCAATTATTTGATATTTATTTATAGAAATTAATTAATTAATTAATTAATAGTTATTATTAATAATTAATTAATAGTTATTATTAATAAATAATTAAAATTTATAATTAAATTAATTTAAAATTAAAATCAGAGTTCATAAGTAGTGTAAATGATATAAGCAATATTAATTAGTTTATAATAAAAAATCATTAGTAGCATAGTTATAAAATTATTAATATTAATTAAAAATTACTAATTATTAATACTCACTATGATCATTACTAAAAAAAAATTAGAAGGATTTTTTGAAAATATTTGAAATATTAATTTTATTAATTAGAAAGAATAAACATAGAATAAAAATTAATTATACAATTATTGTTTTAAAATTAAAATTAAAAATAAAAATTCATAAAAATTCATAGAAATTAAAATTAAAATTCATAAAACTCAAAAAAAATTAATAATAATAATAGTTATTATTATTATTAAAATTAATTCTTTATTTATTAGTATCGTAAAACTTCTTATAAGATTATTAATTATTATTATTTATATGAGATTATTAATTATTATTATTAATATGTCATTATAATCATTATTAATAGTGATTTAGGAATAAATATTAATAATATTAATCATTAATTAATTAGGAAATACTAATAACATTATATTATTTTATTTTAATTAATAAATTGAATAATAAATTAATTGAATGGTCGGCTCTCTTAGTATTTGTAGGTTTTTCTTCCACCATTTATCATGTTTTTTTCTCTTCTCAAGCTCTCATTTACATTCTGTCCTGAAGATGGATCCCCATTGGGATTCAAAACGTCGACGAAGTTTTATTAATACTGTGGAGAATCTCAATGTCTATTCTTCAATAAGTGTCATTTTGTTGTTATTTTGAGGTATGATTGTAATTAATGAGTATTATGTATTATTTTGACTTGTATTGATTGTTTTACATGTGTGATCCAAGATTGAGTCATTTCTGGATGCATTTTCCTCTTTTGCTATGTCAATCCCACACTTAGCCAATTTGGAGCCCTTCTTGGTCCTTCAACCCAGTGCAAGTTGGTAAGATATTAGCCCTATTACAAAGTGAGGAGCTTAACCTATCCATAAGCTTCATTGATGCAATCCTACTCCCAAATATTAGTGCACTAATTCCTCCTCGAGATCACCTCAAATTTACTGCTCATTATGATCCTCCCAAGGGAAGTCACTTCATCCTTCTTACTTGTACTAACTAACTACATTGAGTTTTGGTTACCTATGCCTTGCATGGCACATAAAGCATTCCTATCTAATAGAAGGGAGCTCTTTCACCGTTTTTAAAATGAAATACATGTAATGAAAATATCCTCCTGTCCTCCCAATGAAATGAAAACTCTCTTAGGCCAAGTGGCTCCTTCCTATGGCCTTCCTCAATGAAAAGCGCACTCAAAATAGTAAATAACCCACTATTAGGTCAAATTGTGCTAGCCTAGGATGAAAAGTGCATTATAAGGCTATAGTGACCCCTTGTTGAATAAAATTGTGCTTTATTTCAAGCCTTTCTTCCTTTGAGCGCATGGCACACTCCCAAAGGTTGAAGCCTGACCCTTTGCCCTTCACCAATCTGCTCTTTTCCCAGTCTTTGCCTAGCCTCTTCTTCTATATTTCATGGTGGAGTAGGGAAGGATTAAGGAATCCTCCTCTTTGTCTTTGAATAGTCAAACTGCGCTCTCCTAGAAGTCTCCTTTCCCTTTGAGCACATCGCACATTCTTGAAGGTTGAAGCTTTCACCTTCCTTATTTCCCAATGCACTCATGCATCCTAGCCTTCCTTAGACCCTTCCTTTGAGAACATGACATAGTAGAGAAGGTTGTAGGATATCTCCCCTTGCCCTTGACTAGTAAAATTTCACTTTCAAGCCCTCCTCTCTTTTCTTTAAGAGCGCATGACACAACCTTGAAGCATGAAGCCTTCCACCTTGTCCCTTCTGCTTCCCCCACTGCACTCGACCAAAGAGAGATACTCTTCATAGTGCATGGCGTAGTAAAAATGAATAGTGGAGCCTTCCTAATCCACTAATTCCTTTGATTGTGCCTTCTTAATCAAGCGTTCTTCTTTTAACCCTCTCACAGGCCTATCATGAGAAAATAGATGTTTCAAGCTTGATCTTTCCTCATCATGAATGAATTTCATTGGTATGAGTACCTTCCAAGCATGAAAAGGTGATTCTCAATATAAGACAACAAGGGGAAAGCATAAAGAAATGTGGAGAAGAAGATCAAAATAGAACTATCATGAAGACATGAAGCAGATCATAGGAATAAGACATAAAAAAGACATTGCATGATGACTTGGAGGATTTATATATTTATCAAAGACCCTTTGGAGGGTGAAAATGAGAAAAAAGGAGGATCTTTTATGAATATGAACCATAGATCATGTCTACCATCAAAAATGCAAGATGAATTGTCAATTAAGACAACTTGGAATTGCCACCTCATCATGAAGTCCATGTCATCAATGTCAAGTTGTAACTTGTATAGGTGTCATCATAGTGGTAAATGTGTGTCCATCTGTCATTCCACATGATCATGTGGAATGTAATGGTGCATTCTCAAGAAAAGGACAAAATGTAATGTGTGAAATTCTAAGAGTCATATGTGGAATATGAAGATTCACATGAAGAAGTCCAAAAGTCACATGAAGAAGTCAAAAAGTCACATAGAGAATTCCAAAGGTCATTTATAAGTTCAAGGGTGTTGTATAAGTCCAAAGGACATATTAGAAGTCCAAGATTCATGAGGGTAAACCAAGAGTCAAGGGGATATGAAATGACATTCCTATTGTTATAAAAGCAACCTCATAACTCAAGCAAATGGATTTTGAAGGTTGAAGCTTTTGAGAGCTAGTCTTGGCTTCTCTACTTGGCATAGGAGAGAAAACTATCATTTGGAGAAGCAATAAGTGACTTAATGTTCCATTACTGGAACTACTGCCTCACCTTTATAACTGTGTACTTGGATATTTCACATTATAATTGAATCTCGATGAACCAACATAATTTCATGCATGTATTTTGAATGTCTCAAGACTATTCTTTAGATGTTTGCTATATATGTTTCATTCATATGTACTAAGGAAATTTAACTATTTCGGTGTCCTTGGTACTTATCTTGTTGAAGGTCTGTTGTATGTGGTTTAATGATCATTGTGTCTATGTGAACTATGTGAAGGAATCTTTCTTTGCTTGTGTGTCTCTCTTAGGTTATTACTATTAATTACTTCTAGAGGCTCACTTTTGTCTCTCCCCTCATGAAAGTATCCTTTTATACATTACAATCGATGTTTCACAATGTCAACTTACTTTATTTTTCAAGGTTTATGTATATAATCTCTTATGTTATCCATTGAAACCAAGGTGAACCTTATAGTTATGGTGGTCAGGATGATACTCTGGAAGGGGCTCCTAATCCAAATGGTGTGAGGTCTAATTGGGACTTCACATCAAGGAGACCCCTTATATGTGGCAGTATCGAGCATCGTTAGCATTCTAGCACTAGAAGGATGGAAGCCAGTTTTTTATGGTTGATAACTCTACACATACTAATCATTCATATTTTGTACAAGGCAATAATATCCTGAGAACCATTCCAAATCCTATTCCTGAAGTAGGAGGGTCTTCACGTCTTGGTCTGCAGTTGTCTTACAAGGTTACCTATAAAAAAATTTGGACGATTCGGACTATAACCCATCAGTTTGGAAAATCTATTTGTTTACTCCTTGTTGCTCATAATCTTCTGCATCATCCTAAGAATAAATAAACAACTTGTATCGGTGCATTAGTTGCATCAATGGAAGATGTAGTTTTTTCCACTCTTTAGGAGTTAGCAGAGCCTTCAGAAGATACATTTCAACAAGAGTCACTTCCACCAATCACAAAAGTTGTTGGATGCTCAGATCATTTTAAAAGTTAGGCATTCCACTTGGGTTTCGAATTTGGTCCCAGTCAGAAATAAGTATGGTGTAATAAGGTTATGTGTCGATTTTCATAATCTCAATCGGCATCTGATAAATATAATTACCTGGTTCTATCCATGGAACATATTCTTCAAATAGTATCTGGATCTGACATATTCTTGCTACTAGATGGTTTTTTTGGTTACAATCAAGTGCTAGTGTTAGAACCAGATCGTCTTAAAACTACCTTCAGGACCAAGTGGGGAACATTCAAACTTAAGTGTATGTCATTCAAGCTTATCAATGTCAGTTCTACATTTCAAAGGGTGATGGGTATTGCTTTCTGTGGCCTGATTGGCCAAAGTGTAGTTGTTTATTTGGATGGTGTTAATGTGTTTTCCAAAATAATATCAGATTATGTACATCATCTGAAGAAAATATTTTAGCGGTGTCGCAAATATGGGGTTTCTCTCAATCCCAAGAAAAGAATCTGTGGTGTGTCAGAAGGCGCTCTCTTAGGACACATCATTGCAAAAAGTGGAATTAAATTTTATCCCGAAAGGGTCAAAGATATTACTCATATTATGTTCCCAATAAATAAGAAGGTTATGAAATCATTCTTAGTGAATATTGATTTCCTACGAAATTTCATCTCCAACTATGCTCAAATAATTAAACCATTACAATACATGATTAAGAAAGATGTGACTTATAAATGGGACGTCAGGGAAAAGCATGATTTCTCTCAAATTAAACATGTTATCATCGATGCACCTACATTATTCATTCTTGATTATAGAAAATATATATGCTTTATACATTTGCTTTAGATTCCTCTATTGCGGTCGTATTGACTCAAAAGGATGCTAAAGGAAATGAATGACCTATCTCATTCATGAATGTTGTCTTATATTGGACAGAGCTAAATTATATTTCCATTGATAAATAGGCTTACAATGTACATAAGGCAATAAAATACTTTAGGTCCTATATCCTTAAATCTCACATGATCATATTTTTGCCTCATACGGTGGTCAGAACACTTTTTGTGCAACAAGAGTTGGATGAGAAGAGGGAAAATTGGATGACCTGCTTACAAGAATATAATTTGTAATTTTAACCAGTTCATGCCATCAAGGTTAATGGCCATTGTCAACTTGCATCCAAAAGAAAGAGATGCTCCCTAGCACGATCTTTCAGGTTAGGAGAAGGAAATGGAGATGTATAATATTGAACATGTTCCCTAGATCAAATAAGAAACACCATGGTATTCAAACATACAACAATTTCTATAGCACGACACCTTGTCCACATATTTGTTGAATTAAAAAGAGGGAAATTCTCCTTAAAGCTCTATCATACCAGCTTTTTCATGGAGTTATTTTTAGAAATAACCACAATGGTGTCTTGCTAAGGTTCCTTAAGTCTCAAGATACAAAGAAGGTAATGAAAGACTTACATGACAAACCAGTAGGTGGTCACTATGTGGGTGATACAACTTCACATAAAGTAATGAGGGATAGTTATTATTGGCCCACTTTATTAAATATTCTCATGGTTATGTCTGCAAGTGCCCAACTGGTCAAAGATGTGCCGGTCAGGATCAGAAGTAAAATGGCCCACTGCTACCAGTAGAAGTCGAGGAACCATTCCAACAGTGGGGACTAGATGTTATTGGAGAAATATTTCCAAATTATTTGAAGCAAGACCGATATATTTCCACATTATTTGAAGTAAGACCGATATATTTTAACAACGAAATATTATTTTACTTAGTGGGAATAATCAGTTCCTTTAATATAAGTAAACGACCATGAATTCATCCACTTCTTAAAGCAGAACATTATAACCAGTTTTAGCATTCCAACGTCTCTTTCCTTTGCTAATGCGAATTATTTTTGTTCGTTTAAACTTTATGAATTCACATTAGAGAATTTTATCGTGTTAAAGAATGCATCTATCTATTACCTATAGGGAAATGGTTTAGTTGAATCAACAAATAAAAATTTGAACTGCATAATCAATAAAACCATTTTCTCTAAGCAAAGGAATCAGCACAATTCTTTGACAAATTCATTATGGGTTGTCCATGTAACTCCTAAGTTTTTCCTCAAAACATCATAGTACTTTATAGTTTATGGAAAATAATTTATCTTCGCCTCGAACCTGTATCTCCCATCCTTGCAACTCTCTCAATATTCCCAAGGTAAACATTGCCTTCTAGTTCATAACAGGATAGATAATTTTCTCAAACTTGAGAAAGAAAGGCTCAAATCTAAGGAAATATTTTATGCCCATCAAAAAGGTGTTAAGTGTTGGTTCGACAAGAAATCTACAAGGGATAATATTTTCGATGTGGGTGACTTAGTATTGAAGTGGGATAAATCCCACAAAGAGAAAGGAAAACACACAAAGTTTCAACCTCTGTGGATTGGCCATTTTACCATCGAAGAGAATCTCAGCCATAATACCTTCAAGCTAGAATATTTAGATGGGAGGATTGACCCCCTTAATGTAAATGGACAAGATTTGAAGCATTATTTCCAGTAGCAGTGCTAAGTTGTGCTTCCTATACAATTTATCCTGTTTATTTTTCTTTTTTGTCTCAGTCGGTCATATGTGTGTCATATTAGTCGGGTCCTGTCATGTTTTGTGTCTTGGTCATTGTACATAAATAATACCTTGTGTGAAAATTATATGGCTTAGACAGAATTTATGGTGGAATAAAGAGAAAATGTGACAACCAAAATGCTTGGCTATCTTTTTGTGTTACATGTCATTTTGTCACCATGACACTTGATGGTTAAAATGGATCTATCGTCGTCCATACACATGTTTCAAACCACTCCCTTGAAAGTCAAACATCTAACTTCCTTGAAGAAATCATGAATTTTGGGTAACATGGCCTTTTTACTTGTTTAGCATGACCTGCGCACTTTTCCTAGTAATTTAATGCACATGCGCAGTTTCTTCCATTGAAACCTGCCCATAATTGTGATTTGTCTTCCATTACATACTGTGCACATGACTCAATGAAAAGTAAAAAAAAAAATCAAGTTCTATAAGCCTTGTTGGGCGAATATATCCCAACTAGAAGCTTCTTGGTCATATCTATTCGAGTCAAACTCCTCTGAACATGGAGCTAATTCCCTTTTATCAAATAACCTTAATCCCATTATTAATGGATCTCATCCCTCTTTTGTGGATCTGAAACCTCCTCTATTTTTCCTATAAATTGAGTAGAGGCTACAGGATTAGGGGAGTTCACAAAAGGTAGTCTTATGCTAGCAATCTTTTATTGGAAAGCTTATCATCCAAGGAGAGGATTTGAGGCATTTGGGAGGAACCTCATGAAATCAAGGCATGGTTGTAAGGATCTTATTTAATCTCTAAATTAATACAATTGAATCATTTTTTTCATTATGTTATCTTATTGAAATAATGAATGATTTATGCTCGTTATGTAGTCATTAAGTTAATTTCAATTTATAATCTCCTTGATCATTAGATTAATATTGTTTTGAATCATTATATTGCATATTCCTTTCATTCCTTTTATGTTTTTGTTTGCAGGTCACATCAAATCATTGAGGAGATACATCAGGACAGATCAACGATCTTCATCAAGCATTTCACAAATAGGTAAGAGCACCACTCTCCTTCTCATGTTTTAATGATTTAAATGAAGTTATCTTAGGGAAAGAGCTATTCATTTGTCTATTTTTTTCTAGTTTTCCTTTGGGAATCTAGGGAGATCGCTCTTGTCTACAAGAAGGATTTGTCTGCATAACAAATTGGTGACTCCACTGGGGAGCGTTTTATTTCTCTTCCTTGGTTTTTATTTTTGATATTTCTTGTTTGACTGCATCTAAATGTTGGAAACATTATGTCCTTTTATATCCTCTAGGTTGATAAGCCTTGATTTTTTTTTTCCTTGACCTGCGCAATTATGTTTTAGCAACAGATCACAGATTTGCGCAATTTTCTCTCAGCAACAATGTGCATGCACACTGGACTTAACTATCTACCTGCGTGACCCTTCGATTTTTTTTTTTTAAATAATATTTCTTCTTATCATAGTCTAGTTTTTAATTTTTGAATGGTCATTTTTCTTGTTTTTATCTTCAGAACCTTTTTGTGAGTTTGTTTGAGTGTCATAGTGAAACATTTTTGGGAATTCATCATGTTCACATTTTTTAGTAGTGTTTGATTTGGTCTATTTTTTGATTCATCAAAAAAGGATAGGTTGTTGTTTGAAATCACTGTTTTCCTGTATTTTTCTTTCAAATACATCAGATTTGTTATTAATATTACTTGTTTGATCAAAATACTTTGCTTATTTGTGAAGGATCTTCTAGATTAGTGAAGTTAGGGTTTTCTCAAAAAAGTAGTGTTTTTTTGTGAAAAGTGCATTTATTTGTTGAATATTTAAATAGAATTATTCCTTTTCAGTTTGAAGTTTTCATAATTGCACTCATAGGCATCATTAATTAGGAGCATTCATTAAGAAATTTTCATTTTTTATAGTTTTGTTGGTTTTTTTATCAAATTTGAAGAATTGTAAGTGATTGTTTATGAAAGAGACTTTGTATGTTTATTTGACGTAAGCGAATTGAAATTTTCATTTGATTTTTGCAACTGAATAGTTTTTAATTGAAGTTGGTATTTCATGAAAAAATAATGTTTTTGGATTTTGAGTTTTGCATTTCTTTTGGAAAATTAAAGAACCTCTCACTTTCCCTTAACTAGGAATTCATTGAAAGGAAAATATCACAATTTCATGTTTGAATGCATTATATTATTTTTAGTCGGTCGAAATATCATCAGTTTCACTTCCATATCCCTCTAAGTAAGTAACAGCCAAATAACACAACATTAATTAATATCAATCTAGAAATTTTTACATTTTTAGGGTTCATTCCACCAACATAGATCAAGTTAGTGCTTTGGAATAGGGAAGTGAATAAAATTTCCAAAGCTATTAACAAACATTAGAATGTTGTGGTAGGGAGTAAATCCAGTTATTACATTTTTTCTCTGGGAATATATCCTTACACAAGATTCAAGAACGAGGTCATATTTTACTCTGTGAAGTAATTATACTTGCTTCATTGGTTACGGTACAAGATTTCCATGCATTATGTTATGCAGAATTATGAATTACGAGTAAATTTTTTTTCCCTAAATGTGGTACGCATTTAGAACAACATATTAAAGACTTTGCAACTACTTTTCCTAACAGTAAATATACACACAAAATAGATCAAGAAACCTACATGGAGTCCAAGCGCTTCCTATTCTCCTTCTGTCTCTCTTGTTGTAGCTCCAATCCAAGCTTGATTTACAAAATATTTCTTGCAAGAATGAACACTAAAAAGATAATAGATTGCAATATACAGATGGCTACTCACATTAATCAGTTAAATCAATGAAACATGAAACATATACATCAGATAAGAATCCATAATATGAAAGACATAAGATTATACAGATACATATCTGGGAAAGTAAGCAGTAATCTTTGTTAATGGATAGAAGGGGGAGGTTACAACCAGCTATTGATTTGATGTCACCAAATCTAGCATCATCCTAGCCTCATCACAATGAAAACATCTCCAGCAGCATATTACTCAAATCAAACACTCAATTGAGAATCCAATAGCATTTCTCTACCAAATTTCTTCCTTCTCAAGCACTAGGATCTGCGCTCAATTTATAGATGAGCTGAAGGTAGTTTCACAATCAATGACTTTATAATAATAGGAAAGGCATGTTCCCAAGCTTAGAGGTGTCAAATGGACACATGGATTCAAATTTTGACACATATGCACTCTTCTAGAAGGCACTGGCCATGTGGAGATTCCGAAACAATGAGAATTTCACTCCCAATTTACCAACGCACCCTTGAGTGTAGGGAAGTCTTGGTAGTGCGCCACACTATAGATGTTCCTAACCACTGGATGTAGTTACTACATAGGATAGCTAGATCTATAGCATGATACCATGAGCATCACTGGTTTTACTTTTGACATGTTGCGTACATTTTGAGGTCAGATGAACGATGTGTCTTGGGCACAATTTTTTGTAAAAAACCTATAACTATCTATCTATTTGATTTTAGTGTTTTCCTATGTTTATTGTGAAATCCTATTCAATTATGTGAGTATTTTCTTTACATGTGTTTCAAATGTCTGTCTAAAACATGATTAGCTAAATAATCTATCAATGTGTTCAAGTTTCTAGAAATGTGTTGATATTGAATAAAATCAAAGTGTTTTTCCAAAATTCGAACTCTTACGAACAAATGATGCAGTGTTGGATTTCTAACAGTATAAACACTAGTAAGTTGTAATACGACAAGTTGTGAGTCTAACCTTGTTATGATGCAATTAATACCAAATGAAATGGAATCAGAGAGAAGTTTGATCAATGCGCTATACTCAGCAATATTTTTTGTCGATCTACCAACATAAATCCCTTGAAAATTCACTAACTAATCGTTCGGAGAGAAAATGGCCCATGCTACAGAGGATAGATTCTACGTACTATCACTAGCACCATCAGCATATCCAACAAATGGTTCCAAATATTCAGACACCTACGATGAAATGTAAAGAGGATTACTAACGTCAAGAAAATTCTAAAAACAAACTAAGACAGTGAATGAAAATCAAAAGCATTTATATACAATATAATAATAATAAATTACCACGCTCATGATTAAGCATAGTAACGTTTCAGATACAACCCATTTCGGATTTGCACCAAAGGAATTCCATCGTAATCCACCAACTCGTAGGCACCTTTAGCAAGAACTCTTTTGACAATATAGGGGCCATGCCATAATGGCTCAAATTTCCTTGTACCTATTACATCAGCTTCTTGATCATAAAGAATGACCAGGTCTCCCTTAGAGAAAATGTGAGTGTGGACATTTTTGTCATATTGCACCTTTATATGTCTCTTATGCACTTCGTTGACCAATTTGGATTTGCGACACATTTCATCAAGATGGATGAGGTTAAAAAGACACACTTCTTCTTCTGAGGTGTCAGATAACAAGTTGATTGTGATTTTTAACGACGATATTTCACATTGGATTGGTAAGATAGCTTCTAGACCATACACCAATTAAAAGGGGGTAAATCCAGTTGTGTTTCTCACCGATGTTCGGTATGCTCACAAGGCCGAGTAAAAGATCAAATGCCAGTTTATTTTACGAACTCCTATCATTCATTGAAGCATATTTTTAAGAATCTAGTTGATAGCCTCAACTTTTCCATTTGATTGTGGATAGTAAGGAGTAGAATTATCATGTGACAATCCTAACTTGGCAGTCAATTCAGTCATCATGTGGTTTCAAAAATGCTTCCCATGATCTGTAACTATAGCCTATGGGACCCCAAACCATGCAGTAACATTATTAAAGAAAAAAAATGCAGTTGTATGTCCTGTGTTGTTGAATGTAGGCATTGATTCGACCCATTTGGTAAAGTAGTCTACTGCAACAATAATATAACCATGCCCCCTGGATGAATGAGGGTTACAAGTCATGAAGTAAATAAACCATTTCAAAAATGGTCCCACAGAGACAACAGGATGCATTGACATTGGCGGTTTACGGATTTTACAATAAAAAATTTGGCATGCATGACAACTTCTGACCGCGAGGATGCAGTCGCGAAATATGGTAGGCCAAAATTAACTAGCGCGGAGTATCTTCTGTGTAGTAGCGTATCCAAATAAATTTCTACCACAAGCCCCAGCATGAAAATAATTTAAAACCTTTTTGGCCTCCTCATGAGTGAGGCCCCTCCTTAAAATTGTATCGACACCATGAAAATAAAGTGTATCATCGACGATCATATAATATTTGGCTTGGTATCTAATACTTCATTGTTCAGAGCGAGAGGTATCAGGCTGAAAATTTTGGGTTTGGAGATAAATGATAAAATATCCATACCAAGCATTAGATGATCCGATCAAAAATAGAGACTCATCAGGAATTGATGGTTCCGACATAGTAGCAGTACTATTAGAGGCAAGGTCACAAAGAAGTTCAGCCAAAACTAAAGACTTCATTGACTTGGATTTGATGAATTCCAAATCAAATTCCTGCAAAATGACAATCCATTTTGAATACTTTCCCCCATTAATTGACGTGATAATATATAAGTCATGGGGTTGGAATCTGAAATGACAATGGTCTTTCGGAATAGGATATAGTGGCGAAATATTTGGATAACTTGAACAGCTGCCAAGGCAAGCTTTTCTACATACGAATACTTGACTTCTGTATCATTGAGATTACAACTCAAATGATAGATCGAATGTTTTATCCCATTTTATACTTGGAACAATACCATATCAATGGTCGCATCAGCCGCGGTGATATATAAGAAATAATCAGTCTGATAATTGGGGGGATCCATTAATGATGCCCAGACAAGAGTATCCTTGACAACATCAAAAGAAGCTTGCACAACTTGGTCCTAATGGAAGGGAACCCCATTTTTCAAGAGTCGAGTAAATCCTTTAGCCATTTCGATGTAGTTGGGTATAAACCTCATTAGGAAGTTATCTTTCCTTGAATTTTCTATATCTGAAGTAAATTTGAAGGCGCATGAAAATCAAGAATGGTATAGACCTTCAATGGGCCAATTTGAATTCCTTCTTTTGAGACTACGAATCCAAGAAAACGACCAGACCCAACATAAAACACACATTTATGTGGATTGAGACGTATTTTTTAGTGTCGACATTGAAAAAATATGGCTCTCAAATGCATCGGGTGATCAGTCTAATTTCGTGAATGTGCGGGTAAATCATCTAGACAGGGTTGAACAATGTGTATGATGTCATTGAAACCATAATCCATTACTCTCTGAAAAGTAGCCCAGTCATTCTTTAAACCAAATGGTAGTTTCCTATAAGTGAATGTGCCCTAGGGATAGATGAATGGTGTCTTATGTTGATCCTCTGGGTGGATATTGATTTGATTGTAGCCGGAAAATCCATCCATGAAAGAAAATATTTCACATCCATCACAATCGTCAATAATTTGGTCAATAAAGGGAGTAGGATAGTTTTGTTTTGGACAAGCAAGATTAACATCCTGATAATCGATGCACACTCTAATGGTTCCTTGTTTTTTTATTACAGGAATTATGTTGTAAACCCACTCATTTAGCGGAACAGGGTATATGAAACCAGCACGCAAAAAAATTTCAACTTCTACTTTAATGGCAACGACCTTCTTTGGATGAATAGGATGAAGGCGTTAACGCACCGGCTTGACATCAGGGTACATATTAATAGTGTGTTCAACGATACTAGTGTCAATACTTGGCATCTCCTTCTAAGACCAGGCAAAGACATCCCAAAATTCACGAAATAGAGAGCGATATGTTTCAAGTTTGGATGCAGAACAAGACATGCCAACATGAATATTTTCTACCACGCCAGGTTTGGTCGAAATATCATTAGAAATAGTTTCTTCAATATTTCACAAATTTCGCTCAGAATTGATTGCATTAATAGGTAAAGAATTTGAAAATAAATTTTGGGTTGATGGGTGATATAGTTCGCTAAGATTATCTTCATAATCAAGAAGATGGGAACAATGATGATAATCTTCCCATGGTTCTCCTTTTGACATCATGGTTTCCAAAATATTCTCATCTGTCAAGAAAGTTGAGGAAAAAGGATTAGATGGAGTACCAAAATCTAAGGAACAATCAACCCAAACAATCGGCGACGATGATTTTGGATTCGCCGCCGAATCCAGATAGATTGATTTCTATGCCAGATCAATAGGGTTGGGTGGAAGAAACTCATCCAATGTAAGAATTTGAGAATCACCCATACTCTTCCTTAAGTCAGATGGAGTTGAAGAGATCATGTAGCAGGTCTCTATACTTTCAATTTTTGCCGACGTCCCAGGTGGTGGTAATGCAAAGGTTCCCATGAGAGTGGAATCCTTTAAGAGTCCTACACCAATGTTCTGAAGTGTGAGTTGGGATGCGTGAATGAATGGAACACTTCCAAACACCTGTGAAGTGGAGGAAAAGAAGGATAGTTGATTGATGACTGTCATGGCACCTTTATATGGAAAGGCGATCATTCTAAAATACGTAGAAACAATTGCAGTCATAGCATATACCCATGGCCTTCCAAGTAGAATATTGTAGTCAAGGGGTCCGTCAACAACCTCTACATCAACATTTATTTTTTTGACCCCTAGCTCGACATGCAAGTTATTAATAATACCACAAGGCTTATAATTACGTTCGTCAAAAGCCTTCAATGTTGTTGATGATTGAGATAGGCATGGTGAGCCAAGTGACTTCCAAAAATTTAGAGACAAAATGCACGTATATGCTCCCTCATCAATAATAGTATGATGAATAATGTGATTGAGAACATTTACTTGTATGGAGAATGCCAATTCTGTTGGTATTTGCGGCACATAGCCCGTATTATTAAAGACTACGAGATTAGAATCAGTTGGATCAATTCCACCAATAGCTAACAATAAATCCTGTTTCTCGGAGGGACAATTTTGTAATACCTCAAGAGCTCACATAGTTGAAGGGGATTGAGCCAAATCTTCAACTATATTATAATTTTGAGCAACTCTTTCTCGAGGATTATATGTCGATTTATGAACAACTCCCTTTGGTGACTTGATTGTCAATTTAGGAATAGCAATAGGCAGTACTGATTTTGTAGAAGGATTCGTGGTCGTGGTAGTAGGCTGATCAGTAGCCTGGCTACCGTAATCTTTATTACGCATTGACACAAAAAAAAAATTTGAAGGTTTTGTGACAGATAACATAAGCACTTGGGAACTAGAAGCTGGATCCATAACAACCAAATTGGTGTTTGGATTCGGAAACGGGCCTGTCAACACAACTAATGCATGTGAAGTCTTAACCATTTTTGAAACTTCAACACGGTGAGGAAAATCCCAAACAAAATGTTCCTCATTACAGATTATGCATGGATAACGAGGTTTCCTATTTCCAGATGATTGATCAGATGATCTTTCCTGCGGGTTAGAAGATTTCTTTTTCTTTGACTTCCCCTTTTTCTTACTTCCGAGTTGCTTGTCACTTTTTCCATACGACATTGATTTCGGAAGAAGGTGAAAGTTCAGATGCAATAGTATGATGTGTTCTTGCAGTACCAATCATACCGTCTATGGCATGAAAGTCTTTTAATTTATGAGGAACAATAAAATTAGATCGCGATGCATTTGGAATTTTTTCACAGAGCGTGCCATACTGAGTATAAATCAAGTCTAAATATTGGGCACAAGAAATGACCTGCTCTTCAGTGATGATGCCTCCCTTAGCCACATCCTTAGTTATAGATGGTAATAGGGACTTAATGAACCACTTAGCAAGGAGTTGATTAGGAACAAATGTCTTAACCATTCTACGATGACGATGCCACTCATGAATATGATCAGAAATGTGAGTAGAATTATTATATTTAAAATTATTCAAGAGTTCTGTTCCATATTCAAATTTTATGGGTAATTGTAAGTGATTCAAAAAGACAGTAGTTAGGGAAGTGAAATTATCAAAAGAATCTCTAGGTAACTCAATGTGCCATTTTGCAGCAAGACCCGTGAGCCTACGCTGGAAAATACGTAGTCGAACAGAGTCATCATTCAGGGATTTTGATGAACACCACAAATGGTAAGTCATAACATGAGTCGATGGGTCTTCCCCAGGGTTTCCATTGAAATTAGGGATATCCGAGGGTAATTTGTGAGGTATCACCGGCCACCAAGGAGCATAGTTGATTGGATCATTAGTTAGCCAATTTAAATCTGATAACTCTAAAGTCACAAAAAAGGGAAAATGTCGATTAAGGTTAGGTTGAGCATAGCCAAGGTATGATGGAATTGCTTGGGAAATAGGCCTTTGAGCACCAACATAAGGGATTTGATGCTGGTAACCCAGATAGGGGTTGTTTTGATAGGTAAACACTTGAGGATTCTGTTGATAAAAATTTGGGTATGATACTTGTTGAAATGAAGGTTGTGGCATTTTTTCCTGAGGCTGCCAAGGGGTCTATCCACCAATGTTATAACCCAAATTAGGATAACTTGGATTTGGTTGAGGATAAGTATAATCTGGTTGTTGTTGTGGCATCCCATAATATGGTAATCCAGCTTCTGAATAAATGATTGTGGGTACAGTTTGTTGTTGTATATTGGCTGAAGGAGTTGGAGTCTAAGGGCCCAATACTTGAGGGTATTGAGTTGAAGAACCAACCTGAAACGGTTGTTGTACAATATTTTGTGTCTGTAACAGGGGTAAAGATGAATTAACAAGTCGAATGGATGTGGGTGCAACATGTTGAACCGATTGATACAAGTGTACAATCGTTTGTGGTTGGATAGGCAGAGTGGGCTTCCATTGACAAACATTCATTTCGACATTAGGTTGACTAAAAAACGATGAAGTACTGTCGAAGTGGGTGACCAAATGTTGCCCCCCAGCACGAGGAGGATAATAAGATGGAAAATATTTTTCTCCAAATGTCGGGAGTCTAGTTGAGATGGTACTGGATGGAATAGACCCAGTTGGACCAGCTTGACATTGCCCTGATGATGGATATAAAGGATCAAGTTGTTCAATGCTCACTATAGGTTTATCGGTTAGAATGCCAGACGATGACATTGGTGAAGTCCATGGGTTTGAAGATGCACCAGAGAAAATTACAGATAAAGATTTATAATCTAATGGGACCAAAGGACCAGCATGAAAATATGACTCTGGTGAAGTTGTGAACATCGATGGGGTAGCGAGAGCAGGTGCTGACGCAATCAAAACAGATGGTCCAACCGAAGATGTTGGTCCAGGCATGGTTACTTGACCAAATGTATACCCTTTTGAAATGACAGGAATTTGAATAGGCACAGGATCAACAAAAGAAGAGGAATATGATTGAGAAAAATACTCATACAGGTAAAAATCCTCCCAAAAATGGGTTGGAGTTAAAGGTGTCTCGTCTTGTGGGGTTTATTCAATGGAAATCAAACCAGGTGGAAGTATTTCGCCATCAGGCCCAAAATATATTTCAGGAGGTTGACTATGCGATATGGTAAACTCAATGGCTACAGAAAATTTTGGGATGACCAATGTAGGAACAACTTCTGGTCATTTGAATTCGGGATTCAGATGTTCTGGAAAAGAATAAATGAGATCTGGATCGACTTCCAGTTGAACAACGTCAGTTTCAGGAGGTATGGTCTCACTAATTGGATGGATTGTGACCATGGGTAGCTGTGAGGACTCTATCTCGACAATAGTACAAAAAAAAGGATTTGTAGAAATAGCCTGTGCTGACTCTGGTATATGGGAAGATGATGCTTCACCAGAGGTACTGATAGCACTAGTTTTGGTAGATTGATGTCACCTTTTCCGACCAAGAGTAGCTTTCGGTGGTAAATGTGGTTTCAATTCTAATCTACACGAATGACAGGGAAAAGGATTTTGTTCTTCCACGATGACTGATTTATTTTAACCAAAAAAAAAATAAACAAAATAAAAGGGTAATGCTAGGCAAAAGGTTTACCAAGAAACTGTGAACTACATAATACCTCCTAGCTAACCAAGAAGTACGGGTAGGCAATCTCCCCGAATGTTGTGTTCAGTGTATTGAGTTTACAAGGCTGCCGACTCGGTTCACTATGGATGGATAGAAACCTAAAGTTTTCCTCCCAAATATACCCGAAGGTAAGTGAAGGCCCAAGTCCATATTAGCATTGTCTGATGCAAAACCGCACAGTGAGAGCACCCCTTTATAATTTTCATACTGTAACACCGCCCGATATACCCAAAAGTATGTGGACAAGCTACTATATACTTACGTACGTGGAGTGAGGTATCACAATCGGAATGTATCGCAGACAATTAACGAAAGTTGCTATGTTTTACAGTGCCAGAACATGTGTCTAGCCTAGACCTTCTAAATGTTATCGTTATGGTTCCAATTATTTTCAAGGTAAATTGATGTAAATTTTAAGTTGATCTTGTTTATCAATTTTCCTTTCAAGGTTCACTGCGATGATGTGATGGAAATTCCTAAAATGAAAACTAAAATTATGAGCAAAATTTTCAATTTTAGTTTCTTTAATGAAAATCCTAGCTACTAGAAGGAAAGAGCAATCAGTTTTGAGAGAAAACAACAAAGAGCACAAATTAATATGCAACTTTTCCTAATTTGTTCCTATGCAAAACACATAATCCACTACATGTAAATGTAGTTTTTTCTTTTCAGTCCTTTTAATGTGAATGCAGAAAAGGAAAATAAATGCATCAAATCAACAAAAACAAATGTTTTTTTCCTTGAGAACTGATGAATTAAACAACAATTTCTCTTTTAGAAAAAAAAAAGAATAGAACTACAATTTCTCCTATAGGAAACGAAGAATTTAACGATAATTTCCTTTTCAAAAGCAAATGGATCTAATGCAATAGTGAAAATAATTTGAAAATAATTTGTTAATGATAAAGAAAAACACTTTAAAGAGACATTGAACAAACTTGTCTTTCAAAGGAGGAAGATTTAGGTAAAGTCACTGGTCTCTATGAGGCATCACGTAATTGAAAACACAGCAAACAAAAGGCTGAAAGCAAATGCAATGAAAAATTCAATGGGAATTTGGCTGGCTCTAGGGGCAACGCAGTCTCTAAGGGGAAACAATGCAATGCAAATCACCCCTGAGTGGGATACAGTGCTATGCAAAGCATTGTGTCCTGTTCAACAGTGCATTGGGCGCAACAGAGAACAAAAACTCAAGTTGTTTAACACACTTCTAATGCAATTTTTTATTTCAAAATGCCCTATCTTTAAGATTAAATGCTACTAGGTGGATAAACAGAGGCAAACACACCAAGGATGAAGGGTAAACTCTCCAGCGGAGTCACCAATTTGTTATGCGGAATTATGAATTATGGATAAAACATTCTTCCCTAAATGTGGTGCGCATTTAGAACAAAAATTAAAGACTTTTCAACTACTTTTCCTAATAGTAAATAGAAACACATAATTGATCAAGAAACCTAATTGGGGTCCAAGCGCTTCCTATTCTCCTTATGTCGCTCTTGCTGTAGCTCCAATCCAAGCTTGATTTCCAAAATATTTCTGGCAAGAATGGACACTAAACGGCAAAGAGATTTCAATATACAGATGGCTATTCATGTTAATCAGTTAAATCAATGAAACATGAAACAAATACATCAAATAAGAATCCATAATATGAAAGACATAAGCTTATACATATACATACGTGGGAAAGTAAATAGAAATATTTATTAATGGATAGAAGGGGGAGGTTACAACTAGCGATTGATTTGATGTCACCAACTCTAGCATTATCCCAGCCTCATCACAACGAAAATCTCTCCAGCAGCATATTACTTAAATCAAACACTTAATTGAGAATCCAACAACATTTCTCTACCAAATTCTTCCTTCTCAAGCACTAGGATCTGTGCTCAATTTATAAATGAGTTGAAGGTATTTTCACAATCAATCACTTTCTAATAATAGGCAAGACATGTTCCCAAGCTCATAGGTGTAAAATGGACACATGGATTCAAATTTTGACACATATGCACTCTTCTAGAAGGCATTGGTCCTGTGGAGATTCTAGAACAATGAGAATTTCGCTCCCAATTGACCAACGCACCCTTGAGTGTCGAAAAGTGCTTTGTAGAGCACCCTTGAATGGAGGTAACTGCATATGAAACGTAGTTAGTCCCTTGAAAGATTGCGTTGGTGAGCTCATAGGTGATATAACATGTACTTAAAATCTTGGAAACCTTGCAATCGAAGCCATGAATGATTTGTCTTTGTTCTTTGTCTTATGGCATGTAGCAATTGAAATGTAGGGGATGATAGGCCCTACTCATTGGTTCTGGGGATGATGTCCAGTTAACAAGGTCATTAGGAATGGTGCCAAAATTGACCTATAACAGATTGCAAATGGTGTCGAATGGTACTTGGGGTCACTTGTTAGTAAACCTTGGATTTACCATGTCGAGTAGCTTTAAAGGGGATTGAACTTAGTTACTTTGCCCTTATGTGTACGTCAGATCTACAATTCCCCCCCCCTAGGTTGAATTGTGATAGTTGGTAACCTTAATGACCATAATATTATGGATTTTTCCTGAGGTGACAGTCAAGCGAAGGTCTTTACTACTTTACCTAGAACAAACGTTGACTAGACTCACTTGGACTTTTTGGAGGGTAATCTTCACTCGAGATGGCATAAATGGAGTTGTTAGTATGAATCTTGATTCAAAGCATACGAAAAAAGACCACTTTAGTTGCGCATAACAAACAACCCTAACAGCAGAAATGACAGCTAATATCTTCAAATCTGCAGTTAGATGATCAGGACAAATGCTGCAAAAATCTAGATCTATGCAATAGAAGACATTAAATAGTAGAAAAATGAGATTTACTCCATAGATCCAATAGACAAGACAAGAATATATCCAATGAAATTTTTATTAGTGGCACCTGGAAGGAAAACACAAGAGGCTGTTCCTTGTTCTCCTCAATAGGATGGGTTCTTCTAAGTCCTCAGCACTTCAGATTTATAATTCCTCTCTCTTGATGGTGTATAAAACCCAGAAAAAAATGGAAAAATATGGCTATGATAATGGATCAATAGCCAGACCAAGAGTTGAGATCCAGAGTGATATTTAGGCAACAAAAGGTGACAAACAACGGAAATCCTTCATTTATAACAAAATATTGAGTTAGTCTAGATATTATGCATAATTAAAATATTATTAACCAAATCAAAGATCCAATTTTTATGGAATATTTTATTATATTCATTGAGGGAAAAGGCATTTGACTTGAGTCAAATCCCCTATTTGTAAATAACACAAATAAATAAATGATTTATTTATCATTTTAAGGATGTGATTACAATTTTAAATAAATAAATGATTTATTTATCATTTTAAGGATGGGTTAAAAAATAATAAATAAATAAATGATTTATTTATCATTTTAAGGATATGGTTGTGAAATAACCAAATAAATAATGATTTATTTAATTATTTAAGGGATATACGAATATATTTAACAAAGAATATTATTTAAGTAATGTTTAAATAATTATTCTTAGAAAATAATAAGATAAATAATGATTTATCTAATTAATTTCCTTGTTTTGGGTTAAATATAACTAGGAATATTAATTAAACTACTGTTTAACTAATTATTCCTTGAAAAAAATTAAACAAATATGGATTTATTTAATGTTTCCCCGTGGGGTTTCCTGTTTAGATCATAAACAACTTATAAAAGGTTGTTTACTAAGTTATTTTTCATAGTGAATGCGATTTTACCTGGGGTAAAATTGGTCTTACTTGGTGTACGTGGGTCCATCTAATAATAATGGATTATATGACCAAAAAATGGTGTAAGAGATTTCCCCCCAACGTGCGAGCGTTAGGAGCTAATTGTATCACCGAAGTACGTTGTAAGAACTCAATCACTAGACAACAACATGGAAGTAAAAGAGAGAGGATTGTAAGGTAGACCAAAGTGCTGAAAGAACTAGACCCTGAGGAGGTGACTTGCAGGTGCGACAAGTCTTTTTAATAAGTGAGTACCTGCTATAGGCAGTGGGGGAGGCATACCTATGCCCGCTGAGGCAATAGTACAAACAATAAGGTGTCCGGAAAGCCATGAGACGGCATAATGCTGGCATAAACATGAGCCAAATAAATAACATGATAATGAATCCCACATACATATTCCACCTGGGATAACAGCCAGGACTTATACAATGATATCTGAGTACATGAGATATAAATGCAACCCAGAGGCCCCTGAAAACAGGGAAGGGCTCTAAAAATCTAACCGATACATGCAAACAAAAAATCACTGCAAGCGGCTGAGGCCGACATCATCAAATGTATGGAGCTGCATCGAAGGCTATAATGAAGAGGTCATCCGAGTGTGTGGGGGGCTACTTGTAGGACCACCCCCTCATGAGGGCTAAGACATCTTACACACCGATGTCAGGTGTTGCATCACTGAACCATCAAGGATACAGATCTCGATCATGCTGAAAGGAGCTGGAGCTGAGAAAAAATCAAGTCAAAGGGAAATAAGGAATCCCTTTGCCTAATCTGAGTCACCGAACAAGAGTGGAAGCTGGAACCAAGGTACACCTGCCCTCTAGACCTGTCTTCTGGAATGAATGAGCTAATGTCGACAGAAGGAGGTCCGCCTTAGGTGAGACAATAAGGGATCCTCGACTAAGTCACGAGAGAAAATAGTAGAGTGACTGACAGACTGACACCGATGATGATGATGAAATGGGAGGGACTGAGTAGCGAACGGACGACTTCCCTTGTTAGAGCATAAATGGCATGGATGAATTGGCAGCACCTGACACAATATCATGAGGGATAGGGGGAAGTGGGACTGAAGGCCATAATGTGTGACACGAGAGAGGGAACAAGCAATGAAGGATGGAGAACTATGGCGAGATGCGAAGGGACTTGAGATAGAATCCATGAAAGCAATGATGACTCAACTCGGATGCTCTAAGAAAGGGTGACTCGATGGTGCTGCCACACAGAAAAAAGGGTCCAATGGGGACCGTGAAAGCATGAGTACAAGATGGTAACTCATGACGAAAGTTGACACCAGTGTGAAAAATTATGGGCGCAACATGGTGCCTTTGGTACGAGTGTTGCAAGTGAAGAAATTTGATTTTGAGGAAGGGTGAAGTGGCGCTTCTTGGAAAAAATGTGTCCTAGTGAAGTATCAAATCACTAAAAAGCATGGGCTAGCTATCTAAAGAAAATAAAACATGTGTTACGGGAAGGAAATGTTAAGGGTAATACTTCTTTAGATAGAGTGCATTGTGAGGATTGGGAAGGGGGTGGCCTTCGAAGTCCTCTAATAGATATGCTCCCTTACCTAAATCCTTACTGATAATGTAAGGTCCTAGCCATAATGAGTCAAAATTTCCATGACCAAGGACATCATGGGCCTGGTCATACACTAGAAAAAGGTCACCTTCGTGAAAAATACGAAGTTGGACTTTTCGGTCATATTGAGCTTTGGTGCGTTTCTTAGCCGCCTAAATGGTTTACAATGCAACACGACAGTCTTTGGAAGCACGTTCAAGCATGATAAGTCGTTGTTCTAAAGGTTGGGTGTCAGGGAGAAGTTCGACGGCGAGATGAAGGGAAAGGATTTCACACTCGATCGGTAAGATTACCTCCTCTCCAAAAACAAGGTGGAAAGGAGTGAACCCGGTGGCGGTTTTAATAGAAGTTCTATAGGCCCACAAAGTAGGGAAGAGCATAATATGCCAATTGGTTTTGTGCTTATCCACCATCCGTTGAAGTATGGTTTTAAGAATTTTATTGACTGCTTCAACTTGGCCATTACCTTGGGGGTAATAGGAGGAGGAATATTGGTGCTCAAAGCCCAACAGTGAGGATAGCTCTCACCATATCTCATCTTCAAAATTTCGGCCATGATCGGAGACCAATTGTTTCGGAACTCCGAATCGAGCGATCACATGGTTAAAGAAAAATAGGGCTGCGGTAGCTGTCGTGTTGTTAAACATTGGCATGGCCTCAGCCCATTTAGTGAAATAGTCAACCACCACGATGATATAATTATGGTTACCAGTTGATGACGATCAACGCTCCATAAATTCTATGGCCCACTTACAGAAGGGGCCAGCGGAGATGACAGGATGGAAGGGAGCTGGAGGGGCTCATGCCTTGGGGGGGAAATTTTGGCAATTTGGGCAGTGTTTGACTGCCTCAATGCAATCACCAAAGAGAGAAGGCCAAAAGTACACAGCGCGCATAATTTTATGGGCAGTGGCCAGACCAAAGAGGTGGCCACTGCAAGCACCGCTATGACAGGCATTGAGGACTTGTTCTGCTTCAGTGTGTGTGAGACAATGGGAAGGATAGAATCTACACCGTGACGATAAAGGTCGTCACCAATAAGAAGGTAGTAGGGGGCCTAGTGTCGGATACGTCGTCGAGCATCATGGTCAAGATGGAGGGTGGAATTTTGAGTTCACAAATAAGTGAGGATGTCCCCATACTAGGGGTCATCAGTGGTAATGGAAAATAAGTGTTCATGAGGAAAACTATCATTAATTGGAGAATCCTGCATACCTGTAGGTAGTTCGTAAATGAGTTCAGCGAGGGCTAAACCTTTCTTACTTTTTGGTGTGACAAATTCAAGATCGAATTCCTGGAGGATCACGATTCAATGGGCGTACTTCCCACTAATTATTCGATGACTCAATAGGAATGCCATGGGGTTGGAAATAGTCACGACCTTGGTGGAACGCATGAGGATGTAATGACGAAGTTTTTGTACAGAGAACATGACAGCCAGTGCTAATTTCTCTTCGTGGGAGTAGGATACAGGGGGTCCTACGAGGTTCTTACTGACATAATAGATAACATTCTCAATTATGTTGTCATCTTCCTAAATAAGGACTCCAGTGACCGAGTGGGTGGAAGCGGAGATATACAGGATGAAATCCCTATCAAAGTCAGGGGGACGAATCAAGGGAGCAGATGTGAGAGCATGCTTCATGGCATCAAAATATTTTTGAGCATATACATCCCATACAAAAGGGATATTGGAGCAGAGGAGACAAAGGAACCCATGCACAGTGGTGGCATAGTCAGGTACGAACCGACGAAGGAAATTAGCTTTGCTTTGGAGGCTTTGTAACTGGTATAAAGTACGGGGGATATGAAGCTCAAGGATGGCTTGAAATTTTAATGGGTCAAGAGTGATACCATATTTAGACACAATGAAGCCTAAAAGACGGCCATTGGGCACACAAAATACACTCTTCAGTAGGTTAAGGTGGATATTATACTTGCAACATCGGAGAAATATGGTCCGCAGATCGTGAAGGTGTTGCGCCCGATGTTTATAATGTGCGGTAAGGTCATCTAAATAAGCAAGGATAATATGAGTCAAGTCATGGAAATAGTACGACATATCCCGCTGAAAAGTGGTTCCTACGTTTTTAAGTCCAAATGGCAAGACTCGATAGGCAAAGGTTCCCCACGGACTAATGAATGCGTTTTTGAGTTGATCAGCACAACGGATAACAATTTGTTTGTATCCAGAGAAACCATCCATACAAGATAGAACCTCATGCCCCGCACACTCATCAATGATTTGGTCAATGAATGGTGTGGGGAAGTTGTCTTTGGGACAAGCTTTATTCAGATCGTGAAAGTCAGTGCAGACACGAATGGTGCCTTGTTTCTTGAGAACGAGAACCGGATTGGACACCCAAGTGGTATATTCAATAGGATAGATAAAACTAGCCTGCTTGAGCTTATCGATTTCAGCTTTGACAACTTCTCGACTGGAAGGATTAATGGGTCTCATCTTTTGACAGATAAGATTGGCATTAGGCCATGTATCGATATGGTGTTTGACAATGGCAGGATCAAGTCCAGGTATTTCAGAATAGGACCAGGCGAAAATATTGCGGAATTATTTGAATAGCTTGGTGTAAGCTTCAACCTCTTCTGTGCTACAATGGGCACCTAAAGTGATATTTTCTTCAACCCCTGGTTTGTCATAATGTCAATTTTAATGGTAGGAGAGATATTGGCCATATTCCTTCTTTGAAAGCATCGGGTGCAGGGATGGGATTTCTAAACCAATCGAATTTGTTAGGAAGGAAGTCTTTAGTTTCCATAGCATATTGGTCATGGTACAGCTGTGGGAGAAAGTATGCACGATGGTGCATATCATTCCATAGAAATTTGGGATCGGTCAGTGCTTCTATAATGTCTTCATCGGAGTGAAATATGGGTTGACTAGAGGAAGGGAGGCCACTTGCCACTGTAGAGCTACTTGACTCATCATCATGTGAAGAAAGGCACACATGTGCAACATCATGGGGAATGACTGAAGAATAAGCAGATAGAGGATCTATTGATGCTGAGCCCGGGGTGATCGCTGGGGGGAGGCCAAGCGGATCGTCAGGGGAAGTCTCCATGGGGGCTTCCACTAAGGGTCTTATGGATGATGATAGGTATAAAAAGGTGGCCGAAGGCTGCATCATGTTGGCATCAGGAGGAGGGGTGCCAATGGGAGTAGGCAGATCCGAAGCAGAATGCGTGAACAAGGAAAGGGGGTACTTTTCCTTTGGTGCCCCCTTGCGAGCTTTTCCCTTCTTACCCAAACGGTCGCAACAGAAAAAGGTTTTGGTTGAGATGACTGAGGCACTGTTGCAGTGGGGGGAATTAGAGGGACCGGTTGAACCGGGGTCAAAGCAAGATAAGGTTTGGGGGTAGTAGCTGGAGGATCAAGGAGGTCATGAGTACCATCTGAAGGTAAAGGGCTAAGATAAGGAGGTTCAGGAGGCTGATCAGAGGACATCATGAAAATTTGGTAATCGGAGGAACCAGGTGGGAGAGGTTGAGTGGCCACCTGATCTTCAGGTGGTTGGGTAGCCACAAATCCTTGCTAGGGGAAAGGATCAGTAAGCACAACTGGTTGACTAGGTGCAGGGCTGCGAGGAATAGAAGGAATGGCTTGTTGTCCTCTCAAATTTTCTTGAGACTCCCATAGCTCTCGCATCTGTGGTAAAAGAGGAAAATCATGCGTATAATGACCATAAACACCACAACAAGAACAAGGCTTGTTAGTATGAAGAGGCCTATCCTGCTTAGGTTGAGTAGTGTTAGGAGCATTACCTTGATTAGGTCTAGGATTACCAGGGGCAGCTTGATTTTGAGTGCCTTTCCTCTTCCGTTTTGAGGGAGGAGGATTAGTCGTGCCCTGCGGTGCATACACTTGTCCCTGAGGGGGTGGTATTTGCTGTTGCAGGGGTTGAGAAGGCAAGGGAGGAGGAGGTGCTAATTTTGGAGGAGCTAGATCACCAGGCTTTGGATATGGATAAAAAGGAGGTTGGGTAGCAGTGTGGTAAACAAGAGGTTGGGAAAAAGGAGGAGGCATTCCGTATCCTAGATACGTGCTACCAGGAGGGGGGAAATTGCAGGAGGTGCCGGCCCCTCCCTACGAAAAACCATAACCCATGGAAGGTTGAGCATACAGATTAAAGAGAGCTCCAATGATATCATCAGTGGCGTGAGATGCCCCCGGTGCATTGGCACCATCGGGTCTAGGAAGATCAAGTATAACGGTATAAACATAACCTGACTGAGCGTAGATCAGGTCATATCTTAACGCAATTTAGAGAGCGGCTTCTTCGGTTTGAGGAAAGTGCGATGCAACGTCTTTCTCGATAGGCAGAAAGAGAGTCCTAAGGAACTAGTCCATATAGACACGGTCTTCGAAGGTAGGGGCTCGACAGAGGCTCCTTCTTCTTCGCCATTCCTGAACATGGTCGGATAGGCGGGTCACAGATGATTGACGGAAGGAGTTCAAGAGCTCAGTCCCAGTGTCATAACTAAGGGGAAGTTGGAAATAAGACAAAAAGGGCCAGGCAAGAGTCACAAAGGTGGTATGAGAGGAAGGGGCCTGATCAACATACCACTTAGAAGCTTCACCAGTAAGTGTTCGTTGGAACAACCGAAGATGGACAGAGTCATCAGTAATGGAATTAGACGAACACCACATGTGGAAAGATCTAACATGATTTGAGGGGTCTTGTCCAACAAGACCTTCAAACTTCAGGATGTCTGAAGGGAGCTTTGTTGGCATAGCAAGCCAATTAGCATCATGGTCTATAGGTTCATTTATCAACTGGTCGAAGTCAGGGAGGCTGAAGCCTGCCATGAAAGGGAGTAAGGGTGCAACCGGGGTAGTGTCCATTGTGGTCCCATTAGTGGTAGTCTCGGTGGGAGGGCCGGGGTTACCACCAGTATTAGGTCCTGCACCAGACACGGTGAAGGTGACAAGGGGAGAACCGAAGGCGGAACGAGAAGGAGAACCCAAAGGACCAGAAGAAGAGTCGGAGTGCGGACTCGGTTGAGGACTAACTCGAATCATATGCGGAGGAGTTAGTCTCCCTATCGGAAACTGAGGATGAAGGCCAAGAAGTCTCCGGGATGAATGCCTTGGTGGTGCAATGGTGATGACACAAACACGACACAAAGGAAAAAGAGACCGAAAAGGGAAAGGAGGTTCAAGATCAACTGATTACAATGTAGAAACAAGGGTAGAGAGGTGCAGGATCAATTGATTTCAATGTTTTAGAGTCTTTGCTTGGTGGTGTTAACCAAGCCCTTTTTCGCTTAAGGTGTGTGTGTAAAAGTGTGTAAATTTTAATTTTTAAACCCAAACATTTGTAGAGAAAAAAAAAAGTGTTGTTGTATGGCTGTAAATAAACCTGCAAATGATAGTATATAGGCCTACAAAAACAGAAAATAAACAACTAATAATGCAATAATCTAAACCCAAGGAGGTGGGCCTCTCAACAACTAGTCTATAGGTGAGTGAAAAAACTAATCAAAACACACTAAAATAGCCAATAGATTTAAGGTAAAACGAGACAGGGATCTAAAGGACAAAATCTGCTGGAAAGTGGAGCAGAAACAACAACAAATCAAAGGAAGAATTGTTGTAAAAAGAGGCGGCAAAAGGCTATCTCCAGGAGGGAAGCGGATTGCACCCTAAAGGAAAACCAAAACAAAGCTAAATGAGGATATTTGGATGGATAACAAGCTGATCTGAAGTGGATCTGAAGGTGAGGTATCAGATCTGAAAAAATGGCTGAAGACTCTGAAATTTCAAACAACCTGCAACAACAAAAACTCTTCCACAAAAAGTGGAGGGTACTGAAGCCATAGGGGGTTAGGTTCCCACTTATTTGAGCAAAACAGAACAAGTACAGGTCCAAAATGGGTGGATACAGTGGTGAGACAACCCTGAACAAAGGCTCAGAAAAACCTAGAAAACTTTCAAAAAAATCCCTGCAAAAAGTCCAGGTCGCAGTTTCTGGCCTGTTTTCAATAGAGGTCACACTTTTTGGGCAGTAAAGTGTGCCCTGGAGGTCCAGGTCGTAGGTTTTGGGCTGAAAGGTGCGACCTGCACTTCTGGCACTCTCGGTGGCAGATTTCAATAAAGTTGTCATCTTAGTTACAGCTGATGTCTGTCACCTACGCAATAGGTCCGAAAACACACGAAAGTCGTAATTTTTACCGTTTTAGGGTTTTATGGGTTAAAAACAACATCAAGAAAATAAAAAACAAGGGGCTGAAGAGAAATCCTAGAGTTTGAAGCAGCTGGATATGCAAGGATAAAAAAAATGACAGTGGTCGTAATTGTAAACCCGTGTGGAGTCGCTAGTTGTTAGTATGAATCTTGATTCGAAGCATACAAAAAAAGACCACTTTAGCTGCGCATAAAAAACAGACCTAACAGCAGAAATGACTGTTAATATCTTCAGATCTATAGTTAGATGATCAAGACAAATGCTGCAAAAATCTAGATCTATGCATTAGAAGACATTAAACAGTAGAAAAATAAGATTTACTCCATAGATCCAATAGACAAGACAAGACTATATCCAATGAAATTTTTATTAATGGCACCTGGGAGGAAAACACAAGAGGGTGTTCCCTATTCTCCTCAATGGGATGGGTTCTTGTAAGTCCTCAACACTTCATATTTAGAATTCCTCTCTCTTGATGGTGTAGAAAATCTAGACAAAAATGGAAAAATATGGCTATGATAATGGATCAATAGCCAAACCAAGAGTTGAGATCCAAAGTGATCTTTAGGCAACAAAAGGTGACAAATGAATGGGAAAACCCTTCTATTTATAACAAAATATTGAGTTAGTCTAAATATTGGTACATAATTAAAATATTATTAACCAAATCAAGATCCAACTTTTATGGAATATTTTATTATATTTTTTGGAGGGAAAAGGAATTTGACTTGAGTCAAATCCCCTTATTTGTAAATAATAAATAAATAAATAAATGATTTATTTATCATTTTAAGGATGTGATTAAGTAATAATAAATAAATAAATGATTTATTTATCATTTTAAGGATGTGGTTAAAAAATAATAAATAAATAAATGATTTATCTATCATTTTAAGGATATGGTTGTGCAATAACCAAATAAATAATGATTTATTTAATTATTTAAGGGATATTTAGTCATATTTAACAAAGAATATTATTTAAGTAATGTTTAAATAATTATTCTTAGAAAATAATAAGATAAACAATGATTTATCTAATTAATTTCATTGTTTTGGTTTAAATATAATCAGGAATATTAATTAAACTGTTGTTTAACTAATTATTCCTTGAGGAAAATTAAACAAATATGGATTTATTTAATGTTTCCCCATGGGGTTTCCTGTTTAGACCATAAACAACTTAAAAAAGGTGGTT
Organism: Pinus albicaulis; assembly: GCA_034641835.2. Taxonomy (NCBI): domain Eukaryota; kingdom Viridiplantae; phylum Streptophyta; class Pinopsida; order Pinales; family Pinaceae; genus Pinus; species Pinus albicaulis. Next base: position 257,817,588 of record CM076570.1, read on the forward strand.
TACTAAGTTATTTTTCATGGTGAATGTGATTTTACGTGGGGTAAAATTGGTCTTACTTGGTGTACTTGGGTCCATCTAATAACAATGGATTAGATGACTAAAAAATGGTTTAACAGGAGTTACTTGCACCAGATTGTTTCATTAAGCAGTTTGTCAAGGTATTTGGTTCCATCCGCTATATTTTCACATTGATTTCAGCGGCGTTGGATTTCATCACCAACTCGTGATTTCGTTGTCAAAAAAAAATTATGTGTGGTTTGACTCCTAGATTTTCTAGCGCGTGTTAATTTGTTTTCTTTTACTTTCTAGAGGCTTTAGGTGTGATTTATTGATATTTTTTTATTTCTTAATTAAAATTAATCGTGGCTGAAATACGAAGATATTCACAGAGAATGCAAGGTAAACCCCCTAAGTATACACCGAGTCAATTAGAGGAAATTAGTTTGAAATGGAAAAATCAACAAAAAATGGGTCTTCAGATCAACTTGAAACATCTATTGTGGTACAATATGAATTTGAAGTGAATCACTCTCAAGGATTTGAAACATACTTAGAACAAAGTGAACTAGTAATTGTTGAAACTATTATAGTAGAATATTGTTGGGTATGTGTTATATTCTTTCCACGACTAGCCCCATGCGCTGTACGTTGCGCCGAGTGCAGCAGGGGGGTCACAGGGGGGGTAGCAGCCCCCCCTGTCGGGGTCCGGGGCAGCGCCCCGGCGAAATTTTTTTGGGTATGCGGTCCCACTCATATGCGGACCCACCCATGTTTTGTGCATGAGTTTGCACATGGTTTTGGGGTTCGATGGTTTTCGGCCCCTGGTATTTTGTAGATCCGGTCAAGGGAACTACGGTTATGTTCTAATCCAGGGTTAATGGATTGGGGTGTATGTATGCTTCGGCATGTATATATATGTGTTGTAACACTAAAAGGAATAATAATGAAAAATCAAGCTGGTCGTCCCAATTTGGGATCCAGGGGAAAATCTCTGTGTTTATCTGTTTTATGTTTTATGCTCTCGCTATTGTTTATTTTCTGTTATAAGATTCATTTGTAGATAATTTATGTTCAGGGTTAAAACCTACAAATATGTCACTAGTGAAACCTCAGACACATAGTTAACTGAGTTAGAAATATCTGACCCTGAGTCTAATGTTTCAGAACCTGATTCTCCTTCAAATGTTATAGCCCCTACTCCTGCCCCGTTTTCACCCAAAGTAAAAATTATTATTACCGAGAATCTTCCTCATGGTCTCATTAGTATAGAAGATATTAATAAAGACGATGAAGAAGAAACTCCTAGTATTCCATTTTTTACCAGTGAAGATACCTTTCCTCTAGACCTTCCTATTTTTCCTTTTCGACCGGACACTTGGTACCTTACACCTTTTGACTTTGTACATTCATCTGGTTACAATCATCAACTTAATCGCATTCCTTTTTACTCTTTTCCCAAACATAATATGTCAGAAATGGATTTTGGATGTATGTTTATCGATACATACATGTTTTCAACTTCTCCAGAAACATTGTTTTATAGCGATCTGTTAGTTCCTCCTAGATATCAGTCACTTATTGGGACTTTTTCAGGAGCATCTCCTTCTCCTCATATTTCTACTATGTCAACTGGTTTATCAAATTCTACTGCCGAAAACTTGACATCAAACCAATATATTCATATGATTTTTGGCGGTGTAGGTAATCCTCAAGTTAACCCATGAGGTGATTATAATCATCCCAGGGGGAAAAAACTTCCAAGTGGAGGGATTTTTGGTTCATATCATACGGTTGTAGGACAACCTTTAGTTGGAAACTATAAAAGTTATGGTCAGATGCCTCAAGCTGGTTTAGGTCAACCCTTTATCTCACAACCCTCAGTAGGCACTCCTTATCCAGGGATGAGTACTATCTAGGATCCTTCATTCGCTCAATAGTATTTTCAAGCTGCTCCACAGATACCCATTTACCAACCTGCTCAGAAAACTGGAAAACTTATTCTTACTCAAGTCCACAACTTTTTCAGGGGATTCCTCAAGTTAACCTGCAAGTATATGTTCATCAACAAATTCAGCAACCTGGTCTGATTATTCCACATACTCATATCCAATATGTTAGGTCCCTATAATGCTAGTTTATCCCCTTATTGTTGTTAGTGTAGCCCCCTTATTTTTATTGTTGTACCCATGTAAGCCCCATATTTTTATTACTGTGCCCTTAAATTATTATTATTAGGTCGGCTAGGATTATATTGTGGCACCATGGACTCCTATATATAGAAGGAGTTTTTGGTCATTTGTATCATCCAAGAATTGCTCATTTATGTAATGTATTGGAGGTTTCCCGCTCGAAGTTGCTTATTTCTAACGCGTTGATCTCTCTTTTCTTCTATTTTTGGAGCTGGTTTCATAACATTTGGTATCAGAGCTTTGGATTCTAGGGTTTTGCTGCTCCAAACATGTCATCATAGAATTTGCGATATAAAAAAATTTCTACTAAGGTTCAAAAGCTGAAATTTTTACAGAGCGAATTTAAAATCTTGAGAAACTTCCTGTAAAAATTTCAGATCTTGTTTTGCAATATTTTCGGATATATGATATGTGGAAGTTAGGGCTTTTTCAGGCTCTGAATTTCATCTCAAAGAGGTGACCATGGGAAAATCATCATAACTCTCTCTCTGATCATTGGATTGGAATTCTGTAAAAAATGGCCACAATTACATTGACTATAGCTTCCTGTGTAGAAATTTTAGATCCGAAGGAGGAAATAGTGACACGTGGCATGTCGTACAAGTGCTCTCTACTGAACCAGTCCATAATTATGTCATTGTGGGAGATTGGGCATAGATTTTCCTTGAAGAATCCAAATTAGGTCAGACCTATGGCATTCAAAAGAATATTCAAAGGGCTACTACATGACCAAATTTCAGATATTGAAGATCCTAAATCACAGAGATAATTCAGTTTCAATATCGAGCTCGTCAAAAGCAAGAAAAAAGTGTGTATTTCTTTTTCGAATTGCATAAGTCTTGTTTGAAGAATCAGTTTGAATTGATTCCAAGGGCATATTGTAGAATAGATATCAGTATTGGGTTCTAAAATGCCTCCTAAAAAGAATTCAACACCCATTAAGCCTTCAGAAAGCTATACTATGACACATGAAGAGGAAGAATTGTAGTATGAGACATCAAAATTACGGTACCAAGTGCAACAAATTTCTATCTTACAAAGAGCAATCAAAGATGACATAGATCTCTTAAAAGCAAAAATGGAGGCTAAATTGGACAATTTGAAGGATAAAATGAAAGATCATATGGTTGATAAAATATTGGAAGATCACATCGAGAATCAACAACAAGTTCTCCAACTCTCAAAGGATAACCTAAATTTGGTGCAGAATCGAATGAAACAATAGGATGATCAACATTGCAACGTAAGAAGTTCTGAAGCAGTCGCAGAAACAAGAACTCAATAACTACCAAATTGATCAATTTCAAAGTATATCAACAAGTGGAAGAACTTACCCATTGAATATTCCACATGGGAGGATGAGAATTTTATACAGAATCATCTATAAATAATCAAGCATTGAGGGAAGCACTTGTTTGAAGGAGAGGGGCATGTTAGGTCCCTATTGTTGGAAATACTGAGAGGGAGGGGTGAATCAATATTCCTTTCAACTAGAGCATTATTTAATCTTCAATTATTATCATTTTTTGTACAATGATAGCAGCAAACAAGAGGAACACAAATGCACATAGTTTTTAAGGTGGAAACCCACTCTGGGAAAAAAACCACCTAATGCTTCTCTAATAATTCTTTAATATTTAACTCCAATTGAAAATAAAGCTCCAACTTCCTAGAATCTAGAAAATCATTCTTCTACAGCAACCACTAGATGGATGCTCCAACACCCGAGATTTCTTAGTATTCAACTGAATGGATGCCCCAACACCCAATGAGCTACAACTCACCCTAGCACCACCCTACTACCCTATAGAAGAATAAAAGAAGAATGGACTCCCGTAGCAGGGAAAATGGTCCACTTTACAATGATATAGAATGATGCAGAAGAAGAAGATATACTAGACCATAACCCAAACTTTGACACAACCACCCAATGAGATCCTAGACCTCCCAACACTGCCTCTTCAACCCTTGGCAGATAGACACTAGTACAATTTTTACAATAATGTATTTACAATGACTTAGTACAATGATACCTTTACAATGATTGTATGCAGTGTTGCCCACTTGAAGACTTCATATGATGAACTTCTTGCTACTATTATGCACCTTGGTTGTTGATCTTGTCATGCTACCCTCTGCTGCACCTTGCTTTGCTTTGTTGATGTAGAAAGTATGGTCCTTTGCAACCCTTGACAACACATGATCTAGCTTTTTCTTGCCTTCTAGGAGCTCAATATTGAATCTGGTGTATCTCTATTATTTCAGATCCTCAATATATGATTTTATGTCTTGTATTAGTCCTCTGAGTCTTCTTTCCAATGCCACAGGTCTGACCCAATTTGAATTCTTCAAGAGAGAGTTATACCCAATCTCTCACAATGCCCTAATTAAGGACTATTTCAGCATAGTGCACTTGTACGGCGTGCCAAGTGTCATTGTTTCTTCATTTGTCTCTAAAATTAATAGAGAGAAAATTAAATACTGTCCAATATCCTTTAATTTTTATGGAATTCCAATCCAATACTAAGAGAGAGATTTATGATGAATTTACCAAGGTCACTTCTTTGAGATGAATTTCAGGAGCCTGCAAAAACCCTGACTTCCATAGATCATATCTCCAAAATTATTGCGCACCTTGATCTGAAATTTTTACTACAGCTTCCTTAGGATTTCAGCTTCCCCTCATAAAAATTTCAGCTTCTGAACCTTCGTAGAAAAAAATTTAGAGCGAAACTTTTATGATGACCTGTTTTAGATGGCAAAATCCCTTGCATGAGGAAATGAATATCACAATTTATATGAATGCTTAAGTTGAGAGGGGCTTCAACAAGTGAACTTGGGAGTGATTTTAGGAGCTTAAAAAATATTAATTATGACTTTTCAATGACCCATGCCCCAACCCCATGGAGTTTTAGCCCACTAACTGGGGGTACAAACTTCAAACATGAATATCTCTCAAACCGTGAATAATTACATGGCGTGCCATATATCAACGGAAACATCTCGACAAGTAGAAACCATCAAAAGCATTATTGATATAGAATATATTAATTTGTTAGGTAAAAATTCTCATGCAATATTTGGTTAGCCCCTGGTGCTGCTTGGGTTCACATCAATGACAACTACTGATCAACAATCTCCCCCTTTGGCATTGATGGCAACACAAGTACTCCCCCTGCGATCATGACACCTCTTCCTACAACATTATCTCCCCCTTTGACATCAATGGCAAAGGGTAAATCCCCCTGAAACACAACCATCCTGCGGACCTATACACACTTCCACTCCCTCTGACACACAACCGTCCTGCAGACCTATAATCTAATGAGAACTTGGGAGAATCCCAAGCTTTTGACAAAGATATTCCAATGCTGGCGAATATTTAATATGTGATTATTTTGGTGCTGCTTGGAATCTTGCTACTTGTCCAGCTACGTGCATAATATCTGGTTGGGAGGCTGTTACATATAGAAGACTATTAATCATAGATCTGTACAACCTTTGATCCACATCCTTAGATGAGTCGTCTATGCTCAATTTGCAACCTGTTACCATTGGAGTAAGAATGGGTTTACAATCTTCTATTTTAAATTTCCTGAGCATTTCCTTGATGTACTTGGCTTGACATCTAAATATTCCTTTCTCTTGCTGAGATATTTGAAGCCCTAAGAAGTATGTGAGCTCACCAAGTAAAGACATCTCGAAATCACTTTGCACCTTTGTAGCAAAATTATTACTTTGTCGATCATCATTGCTACCAATTATTGTATCATCCTCTTTAGCTATTAGACATGCTTTAGTTGCTTCATCTAGAACATATATGTCGTTTTGAGTTCGACTTGTTGTAGCCACAATTTCACCATACATGCCTTTCTTGATTTCACATTTCATGGAGTTGAATAGTATTGTGTGTCCTTGATCACACATTTTTCCAACACTGAGCAAATTTTGATTCATGTTTTCAACCAATAGAACATTCTTGGCTAGAACATATTTGCTTCCGAGAGTGACAGTACCTGATCCTATAACATTTGAAGATCCATCATTTCTAAAGGACATGGTTCCATCCTTCTTCTCTTTCAGAGATACAAATTTATTTCTATCTCCAGTCATATGCGTTGAGCAACCGCTATCAACACACCACACATCTTTGTTCTTTTGAGCATTGAGAGCGAGAGCACAATTATCATTCTTCTTCTTCTTCCATGTTCGTTCATTCTGTGGCTTCGAAGATTCTTCTGGAGGATTTTCAAATCTGTAGTCTTTGGCTATGTGTCCAATGTTTTGACATTTTTAACATTCAATATTATTTCTTAAATGTTAAAAGCTATTGATGTTTCGCTGAGCCCTGGGAGGTTCATATTTGATAAATCTCCTGGAATTGTATTCGTTCCTAGGGTACGTACGACATTCTATAGCTTTATGACCAAATTTTCCACATGAATAACAGTAGCCATAAAAGATATGTTGGTGCCTGGATGGAAATTTTCGTCAAGGAATTTTCTTCCAAGGCTATCCTTGCGAATCTTGTCCAATGAAGTCTACGTGCATGTCAGATCTCATAGGTTCATTTTATTTTTTTGTAGAAGGTCCTGCTTCTCCTTATTTTTAACTAATGCTATTTTTTTCGTTGTAATATCATTGATTTTTTATGAGTTCTTCCAATGCCCTTGAGCTATTGGCATAGTTTTGGATAGTTTTTCCTTTCTTCACTGCCTCACGCAGCGAGACTACTTCGGCTTCTAATTCTTCCATTTCTTGGTTTCTTTCTTCCAACTTCTTTTGAATTGACTCTTCAATGCATTTTTGTTCTTAAACTTCAATTTTTAGACCTTGAACTTGTTCTTCAAGAGTTTTGGAACGGATCTTCTCCAGCTTGAGATCTTTTATAAGCTTGATTGCTTCCTCATAAAAGTCGTCTATGGTCCATCCTTCTTCTTCGTTGTTTGATACCTCTTGCTTATTATGCTTGGCCATAAACAATACTCTCTCATTGGCTTCTTCTTCACTATAATTGTCTTCATCGGATGATGAGCTATCTTCTTTAGAGAGAAAGTTCCTTTTGGATCCTTGCTTGTTGAATTTCTTAAAGCCTTTCTTTATTTTTGAGTTTCCATTACTTTTGTTTGGACATTTTGCTGCAAAATTCCCAACCTCATTACAGCTGAAACATATAAATGGAAGTTTACCTTCGAATTGTCCCTTACCAATTTGTAGTTTTCTCGTGAAGTAAGCATATTCTTCATCTGAAAGACCTTCTTCATCATCTCCCTTTTCTTCACACTTGCAGGTGCATGTCTTTTCAATTGAATGTTGTTTATCCTTATTTGTTTTCTTAGATGCAACGAACGCAGTTTCTAGATGCGAAGTAACCTCTTCTTCATCAAGTTTCATTTCATATGCTATGAGAACTCCATGTAATCCTTCTTTGTTGAGTTTGTCCAGATTTGCACTCTATTCTAAGACCGATACCTTTGGGTTGAATCTCCCTGGTAACGTTCTAATAATCTTCCGTATAATAGTCTTCTCATCAACTGGCTCTCCCAATCCTTCCAAAGTATTGGTTATTTCATCAACGTATTGAAATTATGCAACAATGTTTCAATCTTCTTTCATTATGAGTTGCTCAAATTTTGCTCTATAAGTTTGAAGCTTTCCTTCTTTGACATTTGAGTCCCCTGCATATATATTCTCAAGATTTTCCCATACATTTTTGGTGGTTTTACAACCCAACACCTTATGATAATCAGATTCAATAAGTCCACTGATAATAATATTCTTTTCTTTTGCATCATTTACCAAATTCTTCTTACCTTGTTCATCCACGGTTGATGTAAATCCATTTTGAACAGCGTCCCATACTTCGTAACCTTGCGCCAAGAGATAGACCTCCATTCTTCTTTTCCAAAGTGCATAATTATTTTCATTGAATAGAGGTACACCATTCTTGGTATGCTCCATAACCTCCTTCCAACTGTTAAACTGCTATTGAAGGAACCAAGATCTGATACCAATTGTTGGAAATACTGAGAGGGGGGGTGAATCAGTATTCCTTTCAATTAGAGCATTGGTTAATCTTCAATTATTATCAGTGTTTGTAAAATGATAGAAGCAAACAAGAGGAACACAAATGCACATATTTTTTAAGGTGGAAACCCACTCCGGGACAAAAACCACCTAATGCTTTTCTAATAATTCTTTAATATTCAACTCCAATTTAAAATAAAGCTCCAACTTCCTAGAATCTAGAAAAGCATTCTTCTCTAGCTCCCACTAGATGGATGCTCCAACGTCTGAGATTCTTTAGTAGTCAACTGAACGAATGCCCCAACACCCAATGAGCTACAACTCAACCTAGCACCACCCTACCACCCTATAGAAGAATAAAAGAAGAATGGACTCCCGTACCAGAGAAAATGGTCCACTTTACAATGATATAGAATGATGTAGAAGAAGAAGATATACTAGACCATAACCCAAAATTTGACACAACCACCTAATGAGATCCTATACCTCCCAACACTTCCTCTTCAACCCTTGGCAAATAGAAACTAGTACAATTTTTACAATAATGTATTTACAATGACTTAGTACAATGATACCTTTACAATGATTGTATGCAGTGCTGCCCACTTGAAGACTTCATATGATGAACTTCTTGCTGCTATTATGCACCTTGGTTACTACTCTTGTCATGCTACCCTCTACTACACCTTGCTTTTCTTTGTTGTCGTAGAAATTCTGGTTCTTTGCAACCCTTGACAGCACATGATCTAGCTTTTTATTGCCTTCTAGAGCTCGATATTGAATCTGGTGTATCTCTATTATTTCAGATCCTCAATATCTGATTTTAGGTCGTGTAGTATTCCTTTGAGTCTTCTTTCCAATGCCATAGGTCTGACCCAATTTTTATTCTTCAAGATAAAGTTATACCCAATCTCTCACAATGCCCTAATTAAGGACTGTTTCAGCAGAGCGCACTTGTACGGCGTGCCACGTGTCATTGTTTCTTCATTTGTCTCTTAAATTGATAGAGAAAAAATTACAGACTGTGCAATATTTGTCAATTTTTACAAAATTCCAATCCAATACTTAGAGAGAGAGTTATGACGAATTTACCAAGGTCACTTTTTTGAGATGAATTTCAGCAGCCTGCAAAAACCCTGACTTCCACAGATCATATCTCCAAAAATATTGCGTACCTTGATCTGAAATTTTTATTGCAGCTTCCTCAAGATTTTTGCTTCACCTCATAAAAATTTCATCTTCTGAACCTTCGTAGAAAACAATTTAGAGCGAAAATTCCACGAAGACCTATTTCAGATGGCCAAATCCCTTGCATAAGGAGGAAATGAAGACCACAATTTATATGAATTCTTAAGTTGAGAGGGGCTTCAACAAGTGAACGTGGGATGGATTTTAGGAGCTTAAAAAATATTAATTATGACTTTTCAATGACCCATGCCCCAACCCCATGGGGTTTTAGCCCACTAACTGGGGGTACAAACTTCAAACATGAATATCTCTCAAACCGTGAAGAATTACATGGCGTACCATATATCAACGGAAACATCTCGACAAGTAGAAACCATCAAAAGCATTATTTATCCATAATATATTAATTTGGTAGGTCAAAATTCCCATGCAATATTGGGTTGGCCCCTGTTTCTGCTTGGGTTGACATCAATGACAACTGCTAATCAACACCTATAATACTAGTGTATCCCCTTATTGTTGTTAGTGTAGCCCCCTTATTGTTATTGTTGTACCCTTGTAACCCCCATATTTTTATTATTGTGCCCTTAAATTATTATTGTTAGTTCGGAGAGGATTATATTGTGGCCCCATGGACTCTTATATATAGAAGGAGGCTTTGGTCATTTGTATCATCCAAGAATTGCTCATTTATGTAATGTATTGGAGGTTGACCCCTCGAAGTGGCTTATTTCTAAGGCATTGATATCTCTTTTCTTCTATTTTTGGAGTTAGTTTCATAACAAAATATGTTGTGCAAACATCTGAGTCAGCAACCTAGTACACCTTAAACGCCCATCCCGGGAGTATCTCAAATTTTTGCTCTGACTACCCCTCAAGTATCAATGCAGCCTATTACACAATTTATCCCTCAGACTTTATTTTATCAAGATGGAGCTATATTCCAGTCTATACCTCAAATTCCTTTGCAACAACCTGGCATAGGAACTTTACAAACAAATTTTGAAAGCTAGCCTTTTCACGGCCCATTCTTTCAAGGTCAGCCTTATTAGAGTCATTTCTTTCAAGGCCAACCTTTGCAAGGACAACCTTTTTAGGGGCAGTATCAATTGGGATAGATAGGACCAAATCTGCCTTTCCAAGTCAACCATACCCTGGTCACACATTTCAAATATTGTCTCAACCTCAGTTTGGTATGGCTAACATTGGTTATCATATAAGCATGCAAATCCCAACTACTCAGGCTATTCCAGGATATCCTGTGTAATATTTCCTTTCTTGATCCCGTCAAAGTGGATAGAATTGACCCGTGGTTTTAACCCATGGTATTTCCCCATGGTATCTCTTGATGGTATTTTCCCATGGTATTTACCCATAGTATTGACCCATGGTATTTCTTGTTGGTATTGACCCATCAAGCCTATAAAAAGGGAGAGAAGCTAGGCATTTAGGGCATGCTGGATTATCTATCTTATTATGTTTGGGTTGAGAACCTAGCCTGGCCAGTTCTATTATTGATCCAGGGACGAAAACCCCGTGGTAATATTTATGTGGTGAATCCATTCAGGATTCACAATTGAGCTTCAATTTCTTATGTTTTTTATGTTGCGTGATGTGTTGATTTATTTAGAATTTTGATATTTGGGATATTACAGTGGTATCAGAGCTGTGCATCCTGCCAACCTGAGAATTTTACACAAGGAACTTCGGTGAAATTTATTTTTCACCCTAGCCAGTATTTCTCACTTCGGTGATATTTATCACCCTAGTTTGATTTTTATTTTGCAGTAAATTATTTTATTGGGAGATATAAGTGAAGGGAAAATCATTTATATGTCTGTGGGTTAAATTTGTGAAAATATTTGAAGGCATGATTAAAAAAAAAAAAATCATTTATAGCTTGTATATGGCCTCTTATGAATAAATGTACCCATGATATTTATTCATTTGTAAGGAATATTATGAATGTACCCATGATATTTATTCATGTCTTTCTTGCAAATATGGTCATTGTTGAAAGGTTGGGAAGCTATTGCTAGACAGGGATCATTCTCAGGTTTCTCATTAGCTAAGTATTGAGATCCATTGATGCCAATGTCATCATTTTGTTTTTGGAAACGCCACAAGAATCAACATAATGATATATTAGTCGATTCTTTGGGCTACAATACTTCAGTGGATCAAAGATGGCAACAACATACAAATCAGAAGCAAGAGCAGAGCAACAGGCCTTTCTCTCGAAAGGTCCATGTTATCCTTCAACAGTCAAAAGATATCCGAAAGGAAGATGTAACAAGCAAGTATCTCTTCGAACTTGGATCCAAATTGCAGGGTACAAAGTCAAAATATGTTCTCCTACAGCTAGACACATTAGATGCGACTTTGAACTTGATAGATAAATCAGAATGGGAAGGGTCAAGCTGGGCCTTGAAGCCATCCATGCTTGCTTTGATACAACCTAGATTCTTGGAGCATTCTTGTGAAAATGTTAGACTCACCGTCGCTTCTTGTCTCAGTAAAATCATAGCCTTAACAGCACCATTATTGCCCTACAATGATGACATCATGAGGAGGACTTTTCGGGTAATGGTAGAAGCACTCCAAGGGTTGGACAACACAACACCACCATTCTTACTTTTTTTCCAGAAGCGCACAATTTTGGAATGCATGGCGAAATTCAGATTTGGTATGCTTATGCTGGATCTAGAGTGTGATGATTTAATCCTTCAGATGCTCCAATACTTCTGCAATGGAATTACAACGTCTCATCCAAACTACATCAAAACAGAGATGAAAAATATCATGTCTCCGATCTTAGGAGAAGATAGGGCCATCTGCAAACAATTGAGATCCAAATTGTTGGCCATTTGGAGGAAGGTACTAATCGCATCACTTGCTGCTTATGAACTAGTTGAGGGGTTGATCAAACAGAGCATCAAACTACTTAGAAAGAATTTAACCAAGGAGGAACTAAAAAATATTTGTGGAGACAGCAAGAATGAACTAAGAAGGAAAGGCGCTTTGTATGCAAGGGAGTTTGGGCACTTGACCATTCATGTCCAGACAATAAGGAGGCAACAAGGATATCAAAATTAGAGACTTCTTCAGATCATGGGGATTCATCCATTGATGGGTTCGCTGGTTTTCAGGAGAGGACCTATGAAGGATCTGAGCAGTAAAATACAAATGGTGAACAACAACACCATGCTCTTCAGAGAAACTTGCAGGACAAGCTGATCAGTCAACTTGAAAAAGTACATGACGAAAGGAAGGATGCAATTCCTCCTGATGATGTGGTAGTTGAATCTATAAATACAATGGAGGACATCCATAAAGGGTATGGGCAATCAAGTATAGACAACAGTCCACCAGTACATCCATGTTTGACAACCAGAAAGGATGGACAACTCATCCTCACATGTGAAGAGGTCCAGGATGAATACACTCAAGGAGAATCAAATGAGGAGAGAATCATGCATTTTGAGGGGAGGATACTTACAGCCGAGGGCATATTGCAGCTTGGGCCCTTTGGTGCGGACAACGATGGAGGGTTGAAATGGTACCATAACCCACAGGTCCCAGGATTCAGGTGGCATTGGGATCCAGGAGAATCCATTGGGGAAATGATTGGCCAAAGGATTGCTTTGGATCCAGGTATTGAAGGATCCATTCAGGATCATTCAATGTGGAGGGCACGTCGGATTGTATGGGATCCTGGTATTAATGTACAAATGCTTCTGTTGCGGATAGAAGTGGATCGCTTGAGGACAAGCAATCTTTGGGCGGGAGGATTTGTAATATTCCCTTTCTTGATCCCGTCAAAGTGGATAAAATTGACCCGTGGTTTTAACCCATGGTATTTCCCCATGGTATCTCTTGATGGTATTTTCCCATGGTATTGACCCACAGTATTGACCCATGGTATTTCTTGTTGGTATTGACCCATCAAGCCTATAAAAAGGGAGAGAAGCTAGGCATTTAGGGCATGCTGGATTATCTATCTTATTATGTTTGGGTTGAGAACCTGGCCTGGTCAGTTCTATTATTGATCCCGGGACGAAAACCCCGTGGTAATATTTATGTGGTGAATCCATTCAGGATTCACAATTGAGCTTCAATTTCTTATGTTTGTTATGTTGCGTGATGTGTTGATTTATTTAGAATTTTGATATTTGGGATATTACATCCTGGATATCCTCCTCCAGGTACCGGACTTATCTTGCAGGGTTATCGATTTACATATCCTAACCAGTAGTTACCATTTATTGCAACCTTAGATTTACTGGATTTGTGTTGGCTAACAATTGATCCAATTTATTATTTTCCTTTTTGGCCGACAATTCCCACCAAGTTTCCTAGTGATTTCTGAAATTTGAAGGTAAATTAGGAGAGGACCCTTCAAACCATTTCATGACGTATCATCTTTGGTGCACATCCAATTCATTAATCGATGACTCCATTCGATTACAACCTTTTCAAAAACCTTAATCAGTTCAGTCTTGACATGGTACATTGAGTTACCATGAGAATAATTTCACAATTTCAATGCCTTAGCCACTTCTTTCTTGACCCATTTTCATTTACCCATCCGTTACGATATTGGTACTAAAATTTTAACCTAATTAAAAAAAAAAATCACCTACCTATATTTCTGATCATATCCATGATTGGAGACATAGACGTCGTTTGGTTAAAATTTTCATTCCAAATCAGATTTTGGCTTAATGGTTTACCAAGTCTTTACTTCTAGTAATTATTAAAGATGTTTCCAAGGGAGGTGTTGTAACAGAAGAAAAATTTATCTATCATGCCCAATTTATAGACCTATTTTACACACAGTATGGCACTTTGTATTACAAAATTCTGGATTTTCCTCGCCCTGGAAAATAACCACAACTCCTTCCGACTCTTACGTCGCGGATGGTGTAGTCGGTTCTATTAGTACATGTAAGAGTAATAAGAAACATTCCAAAATCTATACTTTGATTATAACTTTACTGGATTCACCTGAAGGAAATTATTCTCCTGAAAACACTTCTGAGATTCAAGTTGTAGATTCATCTACCAGTAATAATAAATCGACCGGAGGTAAGAAGAAGGGGAAGGGTAAAGTGAAAAATAGAAATTCCTCGAAAGAGAAAACCGATAAAACAGAACCATCTAACAAAATAAGAAACCCTGTTATCCTTTTTTGATCTGTGATGAAGATAATTACACAAAGGAGTTCCCTCATCGCCCTGAGGTAGAAAAATTTGTTAAAGGTTCACCCACCCCTATTGTTTTGAAGGATCCATTTCCTTCTCAAGATAGTAAGATGGTCTCTCACAATGATTCTTCTTCCATATCATCCACATATATCATGATGATGTCTTCTCAAGTTATGGTTGCTACGAGATCTCAAGATTACATAGCTAAGGGTCCTACAAATGGAAACGACGTTGGTCCACCCACTCAAGCTTACACATCAATTACTCCTCCTTCTGAACCATTACAGATTGAGAAACCTAGTTTTGACATGGTGATTTGACTGCCTCCTAAAGGTGTTCTTCGAAAGTCATCTTTTAATCCACATGTGTGAGCTGCTAAAAATTAAAACATTGTTGCATACTAGCCTATGTCTCCTTCAGTAATTTCGACCCTTGAAGTGCTGCAGACTTGTCCAACACAAAGGAAATTACTTTTGTCAACTATATGAGCTATTTACCCTCAGGATTCTAATCTAATTATCTTCGATCTAGACAATTATGTACCTAGACTTTTGCATCAACTGGCATTCCAAATACGAGTTTTCGTTAAAACCAAATGAGTTTTTTGCATGGTAATTGACGAAGGAGCGTCTACGTGTATTATGTCTATTGCTTGTTGGAAAGACTTTTTTCTCCAATGATCAATCAATCCCCCACAACTTTGAAAGCCTTCGATGGAAGATTTTTTCACCCATATGGGATTCTCAATGATATACCTACAAATATAGAAGTTAAAATGGTTGTGGTTGAAGTTGAGGTTGTTGATGCTCAACTTGACTATAACCTTTTACTGGGACGAAGTTGGTATTATGCTATGTTAGTTGTATTCTCATCATATTTTTGAATGATAATGTTTCCCCACAAAGGGAGAATAGTAAAAGTAGACCAACTATCTTACTATACTTCAGACCCTGCCTCTACAAGGAGTATAAATTTTATTGGAAATTCGATTACTCCATATGAAGATGTTGGTGTAGGTTTTCTTAAGGATTCATCTCTTATGGGAAATTTTTCCATACCTCCACCAAATTTTCCTCTTAATGTTTCCCACATCAATAGGATTACATCAAGCATAGTTCCATCACCTGATCCTTGGATTATTCCTTTAGAGCCTGACTTAGCCATGTACGGTATTGAGATTCCTCTAATCATGTTTAAATTGGCTTAACAGGTAGTTCAATCACTCTCCAACACATCACCAGCTGAAATTAATCAAGTGAATGTGGTCAGTGATGACTATTCTCATTTATCACATTTAACACCAATATCATTTCATGATCCTTTCGATAAAACATTTCCAACTGATGAGAGTATTATGGAAGTTATGACTTTGGATGAATTTCCATGGAAAAATTGTCATCATTGTTCATCCTTTCTACCTGAACTTGATAAAATTGAGAATGATTTTCCATCCATATTTTCGGTTGATATTGTCGATATTCCTTAATGTCCTATGTCAATCCTTCATTCAGATTCAGAAATGAATTTAGGAAACATATTTCAACAGTACCAATTGAGGTTTCAATTAAAACTGGAATTACTTAAAACATTCATATAGGTGTTTCGTGCTCCCTTGATGAAATCTGTATCCTAAGTCTGGCGATTGTAGTGGAGACTAATGCCTGTAAGTTTTGGTCTAACAGCAATTGTGATTCCAACAACTGGTATTACAGGGACAGGTCTCAAGTTTGAAACTAACTCGGCTCGTATTGGGGGGGAGATTGTTGGACATTGGGTTCACCGCTCCCTGTGTGGTTCACAACATGGACTAACCTCCTCTCGTGGATCCTAAGTCTAGCAATTGTAGCGGAGACTAACGCCTGCGGGTTTTGGTCTAACGAAAATCATGATTCCAACAAAATCAACACGTATAAGCCCCTATTTCGGGAATTTTGTGACATTTTTGCCTGGTCCTCTGAGGAAATTCCATGAATTGATCCTAGTATTGTGATTCAAGAGATTAAGACATACCCAGATGTTAAACCTTTCATACAAATATTACGTCCAGCTCATCTACAGAAATCTTCTGTTATTAAGGTTGAAATTAAAAAATTACTCAGAGCATGTTTTATTTACCTTGTTCCCTTAACTGATTGGGTATCCAATATTGCTCCAGTGAAAAAAAAACAAGGGAATATTCGAGTATGTGTTGATTATAGGGACATAAATAAATCTTGCTGAAAGGAAAATTATCCTACCCCTTACATTGACCAAATTGTCGACGATTGTGTCAGAAATGAAATATTTTCATTTATGGACGAATTTTTCGGATATAATCAGATAAACATACTTCCCACCGATCAGCCCAAGACTGTGTTCATTTTTCCATGGGGTACCTTTTCCTATTGCAAACTACCGTTTGGATTGAAGAACGATGGCGCAACTTTTCAAATGGCCATGTCTTACGCATTTCATGATATCAAGCCTATTGTGCAACCCTACCTGGATGACCTACTAGCTCATTAGTTGAGACAGCAATATCATGTTATGCATTTGAAAGCTATTTTCATTTGATGTAGGCATTAAAATATTCATTTGAATCCACATAAGTGTGTATTTTGTGTACAATCATGATGATTATTTGGATTTTTCATTTCAAAGCAAGGCATTCGTGTCAATCCACTCAAGATCGAGGCCATTATCAATCTACCTCCTCCTTCCAATATTTGCAACTCCAAAGTTTGAAAGAGAGAGAAAATTTTTTACGTAGATTTATTCCTAACTACGTCGAGCTAACTAAAGGTTTTACTCGAATTTTGAAAAATGGAATTCCATTCATTTGGGACGAGATTGCGAAAAATGATTTTGATGCACTGAAAGACGCATTGACCCATGCACTGTTACTACATCTGCCTGATTATCATCAGGATTAATTTTTGTATTTAGTTGCATCTGATGCCACCATTGGCATGGTGTTAGTTCAGGAATATGAATCTGACACTAAACATGTGATCTACTATTTTATTAGGAATCTCACTAAAATAGAAATAAAATATGCATATGTGAAGAAATTGGCCTTGGCAGCGGTTCAAGTTGTCCAATGTTTTCATCACTACATACTTTTACACAAAACAACTTTGATCTCTGATTGCAACCCTATAATGTGCATTCTGACTAAATAGTTTCTAGGGGGGAAATACTATAAATGGATTTTTATCCACCAAGAGTTTGATTTGGAATTTGAAAGATATAAATATAAGAAGTCATTGGTATTTGTTGAATTATTATGTGACTTTCCCTATACTAAATCTGAAAATGTGGCAGAGGATCATCTTCCCAATGAATCCATGTTTCTTATTAGTACTATATATCCTTGGTATGGATATATCATTATATATCTTCAAACTCAAAAATTTCAGCCTAAATTGTCACGAAATGATCGTCGTAGAATCTGGTACCAATTCCAGCAATATACTATTGTTGGTGATACTCTCTATTGTCGTGGTTCTGATTGTCTTTTGATGTTGTTTAATGCATGAGGAAGCCAAGAAGGCATTCAATGACTGCCATTCTGAAGCATGTGGTGGTCATATGTGAGGGTTTTCCACTATCCAAAATATATTGTGCACTGGCTATTTTTGGTCGTCACTCTTTAAAGATTGCATAAATGCAATTAGAAAGTGCCATAATTGCAAAATTTTCAATTGTAATATGCGTGCTCCTCCTCACCCAATCATATTTGTTAGTACATTTTCTAAATGGGGAAATGAGTTTGTTACATGTAACCCTCACTCAGTCGAGGGGAATGGGTCTATTATTCTCACAATAGATTTTTTTATGAAATGGGTTGAGGCGATGCCTACATTCAAGAACGACGATGAAACTGCAACTATTTTCATATTCAATCATGTGATTTATAGGTTCACCACAAGCCATCGTTATGGAAAATGGTAGCCACTTTCAAAATTTTATGATGACCGAGCTTTTTTCTCGGCTTGGCTTGCGCCATGACAGCTTTATTCCTTATTATCCACAAGATAATGGCCAAGTTGAAGTTGTAAATAATTTTTTTACCAATATGATCAAATAGATTGTCGCCATTCAAAAACATAACTAGCATACCATGCTTTTTTCATCCTTGTGGGCATACCATACCTCTGCAAAAACATCGGCTGGTTTCACTCCCTTCCAACTCGTTTACAATTTGGAGGTATTTTTGTCAATTGAATGCGAAATTTCGTCATTAAAACTATCCATTGAGTTTTTACTAGCTACGTCTATAGAAGAAGAATAATTTTTGTACTTAGCAAAACTAGATGAGACTTTTATTAATGTTTCACTAGCTAGCGAGGCTCATAAGAAATGTTTTAAGGCTCAGTATGATCGAAACATTAATCCTCGCATTTATTCAGAAAATGACCTTGTCTTGGTTTATGATCAAGTACATGATAAGCTAGGCGTTGGTAAATTTGAACCTATCTGGCATGGTCCTTACATTGTCAAACGTGTACTAGCTAAAGGGGCTTATGAATTAGTTTATTATGACAGTGTCTCTTTAGGAGAGCCCAAAAATGGCTCTTCCTGAAGAGATATCATGCGTGATTTATCTTGTGGAGATTTTTTGTACATTACTTATAGTTTTATGAGTGTGTGTTGTAGATTTGCAATTTTTTTACAATTTTCTACTAATTTTTATACTTATCTTGAATTAATATTGATTTTTATATGTTGGTGTTCCCTCAAACTTACGTTGGCTTTGCTGATAGCGCTAGTCGTATTACTTGGAATTTATCTTCCGCAGGTTGGGTCATCTATTCACCTACAGATGAGTTAGTTTTCATTCATGGGGTATGCCTCAGTCGAACAATGAATAACATAGCAGAATATAGTGTAGTCATTGAGCTATTATTTGATGCCATCACATCTGCCATTCAGTTTTTGATCAATAGGTTAGATTCACAACTCATTGTATTACATTTAAATGGATCTATATAGTCATAAGTTCATCAATGTTACGAATTTTTTTACGGGTCCATCCCTTGGAAAGGTAGTTTTATTATATTGAATATCAACACATTTCAAGAAATTTAAACACATTAGCTAATGCATTTCCCAATCATGTGTTAAATATACATTTGCAATATTTGTAAATAAAACAATATTCATCCATATTGAACAAGATACACTGAGAATAAAAGTAGTAGTTCTCATTAGGTAAAATATTCTATAGAGAGTGTGTTACAAAAATGTCATCCAAATACATAAGGCTTCGTGACCTTTATTATCCGAATATGCTAATATAAAAAATCAAATTTTAACCCTAAAATACTATCAACTATCCATGATGATGATTATGGTGGCAAACTATAGTGTGAACCACTTGGCGCAATAGTCGCCTAATCAATATTGGAACCCCAACCACTTGCCTTTGGTACCAAAGAGGCAAGTCATCAATCCCAGTCTTTGGCATATCTATAGTAATCCTCTCCAAGTTATGCTCCAACTCAATCAAAGCTTATGTTGCATCTGAATGGGGTACCACAATTGCTACAGGCTGGTCTCCTCGCCTGTCAAATTTTCATAGCTCTTTTGGTCGAGTTGGGCCCACATTTGCATTAGTGTTTGAAGTAATTATCTTTGGGTGTTAAAAACAAAATAAAAATTTAAAAACATTAAAACATCAAAGAGAAAAAAAATTACCTAGATCTCCCCATTGCATTCTAGCTAGGAGTGGTATATTTTGGTTGCCCTATAGTCTATCCCTTCATATGGGAATTCCTCAATCATGAAAATATGCTTCTCAACCACAAAAAAAATTAGGAGTATATCTCACGTCTATCAGGCCTCCATCACCACCACCACCGCAACATATGTGGATCTTTAGGTCCTGTATCATCAACGAGAACCTTTTGTGGGATGAGGAGTGGAATCCTCTCTAGGTAAAATGAAATAAGAATTACACCATAACCGAAGTTCTTCATTTTATCATCCTTTGCTCTAGTTAGTTGTCCTTTCATACTGACAACCACTCCTTCACACTAGTTGTAAATGGTGGACTATGAACACTCCACTGCAATCTACATCTGGGCCTTTGTCGCCACATGAGGTGTCCCACTTCCACCCAATTTGGTGACTGTGAAAGTGATAGTCCTCAAATCAATTCATTGGATGGTTTTGATATCTATCCTACCATCCTTAAGCATTTAATTAGCGACATAATATCGACACGGGTATGAAGTAGTAGTTTCCCCACCTAGTCTCTGGAAAAATAGAGAAATGTCACGTCCTCTATGGGAAAACCTAGTCAAAAAATACATATCATCGACATCAATGGTTAGACGGTGACCCCATATGATGAAGCATTGTTCCTGGATATACCAGGCCTCACAAACCATGCCATGAGCTCCAACTGAGCTTTCATTCCTGGAATGACCCAAAATTTTTAGAGACCATAATTTTTTAGAGCTTGTAGATTTGTTGGCTTATCTATAGCTTCTGCATCATGAGTTTCATGTTCTCTCTCTCTCCACTCCAACAAGGTTTCTCAAAAGTCCTGAAATTGAAAATTTAGGAGTGTTAGAACATTGATTGAGAGGAATTTGTGACTTTTGGGGTGTGTTTTATTTATTTTTGAAAGCCCTCGGCACCTTGTGCGGTTTTTATTTATAGAAAGAGTGCATTTGCATAGTTTCTCAATAGAAAAACCATGCAAATCATGTGTTTCAGTGTGTAAAAAATTAACAATGTGCATAGCCCCAATGAAAAAAAACCACGCACATCCATGGGCAGATTTTCGAAAATATAACACCCCCAACAATCAAACTAAGGTTAAAAACGAAATCTAAATAGATGAAAAGCGAGATTTGGGAGATATTTATTACCTAGAGAAAACGATTCACGAATTAGTAAACTTTTTTTCCCATAATCAACCTCTAAATTTTTCTGGTAAAAACCCTCTTTCTGCTCTCAAATTGCTTAAAAACTCAAATGGTAAAAAATGAATTACTTTTTCAACTTTTATAACTTTTTTGGTTAATAAAATGTTATTTTTATGCCTTTAACCTTTTAAAAGTCAATTTTTGATGTTTTTTACCATAATTTTGAGCAATGATGATTATTTATCGAGTGTTATGTTCAGAATACAGGTTACGACGTAAAAATGGATCATTTTGACTATGAGTCAACTTTTATCACTTTTTGGAGCTCTCAAAAAATACGAAAAAGAAAAACCCTGGAGTTCTCTTTTAAGCCCTTTTTAGACTCTCTAAACATGAAAATATTGTCAAGTAATTGACTATTCGAACTCGTAAAAATAAATGAACAGTCATCTATTCAGTATCAGTTTACCCCTTTTACGAACTAAATTAGACTATTTATGAAAAAGGTATATGTTGGTTGAGCATAGTCAATAGAGTTCTCTCCTGCATTATTTTATACTTTTTCAGGCTTAAGGGACTAAATTTAAGAAAAAGAACATGTGGATTTTACTTATGTTTTTCTCTTGACTCCCTAAAATTTAAAAACATTGACTTTTACTCTCTCCAGGCTCATTAAAAAATCCATGCTGAGGAACTTAACGTGTTTTATTTTCGTATCTTTTCAAACTCTTTAAACATGAAAAAGACTTCGAGTTAACCCTACACTAGACTCATAAAACTAAATATTGTAGGACTCGTTAATCATGACAGGACCGAACCACTCCTTCTTAGGTTTCGTAAAAATACTTTAGAGGAGAAATCATCCGAAGGATGAGCTTACAAGACAAGCAAATGTTATCCTCCTCAAGCTTGAAAAAAATAAATAGGTATTTTCCAATAATGATGGGGGGGGGGAATTGGGAAAAGGTATTCATTTTTTCATTATGTCTCTCTTAAACATGACACTCTGTCACACTTGTGTTCGAGTTGGGTCATCTATTTGTCTTACAGTTGATCGAACCTCATTGAAATTTTTCAGTTGGGTTTGGGTATTATCATCGATTCAAATGCTACCAAGTCAATTTTCATGTCGCCTTTTGTTCAAGAGAAGTTCAACCTCAGTTCATGTTCCTTTTCAAATATTAGCCCTCATTCGCTTCGATCATCCCTGCGTCAGTCTTTGCAAAAACAATTCTTCAACTTGACATGAATTTTTGTGTCGTCGTCCCTCCTGTGACGGATCACTTCCTATCGACTTCAACTAACTATATAGGAAGTTGATATAGAAATAATTTTCAGTACCTTGAGGCATGCATACCTTAATGGAAGGTTTCTCGCCTTCGGCGAATGGATCTCATCATTGACCTTTGATTGAAGCGATTCTATGAGTGTTCGACTGCATATCACCTAACCACACTTCATAGATTGTATTGAGAGTACCTTGAGAGCCATTGTAATTATTGGTGGTTTATCTTGATCTTGTTAATGGTTCACATAATTGACTGGTAATCAAGTTGTATTTTCCATGTTCAACTTCAGTATATTTTGTTCACATGGTCAGATTCATACTACAGATCGAGAGATGGAGATCAAGACCCTAGATCTAGTTTCATCCATCCAGGATGCAAGGAGTTATGTATTCATGATTATGTATAAATATTCATAACATATAGTTGTGTCCATACTATGTCTACTATTGATATGATTCAAAGCTATTTCTATACTTGTTCATCGATTTAGTCTTACTCTGAGTATGGAATACCTACCTCAGTGATGATTATATATATGTGCATTGTAATCCTTGAATGTTCGTAACAAGTTTCCGACCATTGTCTCTGATTCGATCTTTCGCATGATAAAGTGCTTCAATACTTGTGATTTAGGGGGCAATATGTTACACGTCATTTTTTCACCATGACACTTGACGGTTAAAATGGATCTCGCACCATCCATACACATGTTTCAATGCACTCCCTTGCAAGTCAAACATCTAAATTCCTTGAAGAAATCATGAATTTTTTGTAACATGGCCTTTTTACCTATTTAGCATGACCTGCACACTTTTCCTATTCATTTTATGCGCATGTGCAGTTTCTTCCATTGAAACCTGTGTAGAATTGTGCTTTGTCTTCCATTACAGACTGCACACAGGACTCAATGAAAAGTAAAAATAAAAAATAAGTTCTAGAAGCCTTGTTGGGAAAATATATCCCAACTAGAAGCTTCTTGGTCATATATATTCGAGCCGAACCCCTATAAACATGGAGCTAATTCCCTTTGATCAAGGAACCCTAATCCCACTATTAATGGATCTCATCTCTCTTGTGTGGATTTGAAACCTCCTCTATTTTTCCTATAAATTGAGTAGAGGCTAGAGGGTTAGGGGAGTTCACAAAAGGTAGTCTTATGTTGGTAATTTTGGATTGGGAAGCTTATCATCCAAGGAGAGGATTTGAGGCATTTGGGAGGAACCTCATGACATAAAGGCATGGTTGTAAAATCTTCTTTTATCTTTGAAATAATACAGTTGAATCCTTTTTCTCATTGTGTTATCGTATTGAAATAATGAATGATTTATGCTCTTATGTATTCATTAAGGTAATTTCAATTTCTAATCTCCTTTATCATTATATTAAGCTTGTTTTGAATCATTATATTGCATATTCCTTTTATTCCTTTTATGTTTGTGTTAGCATGTCTCGTCAAAGCATTGAGGAGCTACATCGAGATGGATCGGGGATCTTCATCAAGAATTTCACAAATAGGTAAGAGAACCATTCTCCTTCTCGTGTTTTAATGATTTAAATTAAGTTAGATTAGGGAAAGAGTTATTAATTTGTCTTGTTTTTTCTAGTTTCCCTTTACGAATATAGGGAGATTTCTCTTGTTCGCAAGAGGGATTTGTCCGCATAATAGTTTGTTCTTCTTATTTTTTTGGGAAGATGTCATAGGTTGAGCTAGGTTTGAACAGAAAATACGATACATCCAAAAGGAAAACCTTGAAGGAACCTATTATATCTACACCTATTCTAGTATCAAAACTCTTCAACTTGGTGTATATTACTGGTGTGATGCATTCTTATCCAATCTAGTAGAGAAAGGATAAGGGGAAAATCTAAAGTTAGAAAACTAATATCAGAGGTTCTAAAAATGCTTCTCTAAAGGGGAAACCTCCTTTTCTATTAATCATTCAGGATCCCTCTTCCACCGTTGAAAATAATAAGTGTCAAAGTACAATCCTATTAAATAAAAAAATAAAGGATGAAAGAAGATAAAGGCTTCCTGCATAGGGAGGTGAAGCAAGCGACTCCGTTGGGGTACTATCCAGGCTTGCTGGAAGCAAAGCAACGTTTGAGCTTCTGAAGTAACTATGTCAGGGTACTATCTAGGCCTACTAGTAGTGGAGAAACACTAGATATGAAAACTCATACTCTGAATATCATAAACTCACCGCACATATTACCCTTTCCTGGATTGAAACAATTGTGATATGGCATACCTTTTGTGTGTTGAACCAAGTGAAATAAAGTAAGGTACCATGTATATAATTGGGTCGAAAGGGAAGTCAAGGAAATATAATTGGTGAATCAATATTTCCTTAGGGATTGGCCCTTTAACTAAATATTCACTCCTAAACAAAGAAGTTGAAGCTCGCCCAGTGTGTCGCAAAGTGTTGTTGTTGCTACAACACCCTCCAAAATTTCATTGCATTCAAATTTTGGAGCCTACTTCACCATCATATCTAGTGTTGCATTGGTTTTCAAGTTTTATTTCAAGTCATGCAATATGTTTCAAGTGTTCTTGATCATTCTTATGTGTCATCCCATTAATTATAACATATCTAGTGCATTTCATGGTGATAACACCTATGTTTGTTTCAAAATAACACTATTGATCACAGTCGTAGACACTTTGTTTCTTGTACTTGGGGAATGTATGTAAAGTGGAATTTTGATGTCTATTTATCATTTTTCAAGATTTTATAAGTTTTATTGATGAGTTGGTATGTGTCACACATGAATTTATGTCTAAACTCATTGTATTTACCCCTTGTTCTATCTTCCAGACAGTCAAATTTTGGTTGCAAAGTGAACCCATTAAGGAAAGGAGTGCATGAGGGCACTTTTAGGCCTTGAGTGGGAATCCTTTGTTGTTCTAAAGTGTTCCATGTACCCTCCAAGAGAACATAGAATATTTCCCCTTCCTTATTTCAAATTGTGCCCTAAAGAACCAAGTCTTCCTTTAAGTGCACTTCTTCGACTCAAAGGATTTTTCCCTCCTTGAGTGCATGAGCACACTCTAAAGACCCGATGCTTACCCCTTCAGCCTTAAATAATGCGACTTGTTCCATATTTGACCCTTTTGAGTGCATGAGCACACTCTAAAGCCCTAAAACCCCATCCTTCATCCTTCAAAACTATGCCATGCGCCATCCCTTTTCCTTCATGAGCGTGTGAGTGCACCTTGAAGCCCTGAAGCCTTTCCCTTCAGCATTCAACTTTCTGCACTACACCATCCTTGTCTCCCTTGATCACACACTGCACTTGGGAAGCTCAAAGCCTCATCCTTCATCCTTCATAAATGCACCCTAAACCTTCCCTTAATTTTCTCTCTCTCCTCTTGAGTGCATGAGTGCATGCCAAAGCCCTAAAACTTCTTCTCTTCCACCCTTCAACCATTCAAAGTGTGCCTTTGCACCCAAAAGCTATCCTTTATCCTCCCAAGTGCACCGTTAAGACATGAACAGAAAATTTGCATGAAACATGTTAGAATAAGATTTTTTCAGGTTGATGGTTGCTTTCCATGAGTGATTGCAGTTACAGGTATTCCAGGAACAACATGGAAAGCATGAATGAAGAAGATATTGCAAAGAAGGAATACAAAGGAAGCATTAAAGAAAAAATAACACCTTGATGTCTTGATAATCTAAGCACCTTGAAGACTCCATAATATCAAAGAACCTTTGGAGAGTGAAGACATCAACAATTGGAAGTTGCATGCAAGAGCAGAGACACGAATGGTAGCCATGTCACCCATTGAAGAAAGTTCATGTTGTCAGTCACTATGAGTCCCAGTCATCACTGATAGTGACTTGCCATGTCCATATCACATGATGATGTGTAAATTAATATGTAATGATGTAATTATTGTAAAGACAAATAAGTGGAATTCCAAAAGTCATTTAAGGACAAAAGAGCCATGTAATGAAGTCCAAAAGACATGTAATTCCAAAATTCATTTGGAAAACCAAGAGTTATAGAATTCTAAAGGTCATTAGAAGTTGGAAGTTCAAGAGTCATAGGGATATGGAAATTCATGCCTCAAGTTATAAAAGGATCTTCATTTCTCAAGATAGAGATAGAGATAGTACTTTTGAGGAGAAAGTAGTGGTTATAATGCTCCACCATTGGAGCTATCGATGTTCATTTTACTTATGTATCTTGTAAATTTTGCTTAATACTTGAAGCCTTTTGGCCAGCACATTTTCATGCATAAATTTTGGATGTTTTAAGACTATTCTTCTATTGTTTGTGATTCATGTTGGCTTTCACATGTACTAGAGTAATTGAACTATTTTTGGTGACTTTGGTGCTTAACTTATTGGAAATGTGTTGTGATTTTTTAATGATAGTTGCATCTATGTGAACTATTTCGCTTGATGTCCAATGATTATTTCTCGTATGCGTGTGTATCTCTATTAGATTAGTACTATTACTTTTATTTTAGAGACTCAATTTCTCTCCCTCATAGTGAAAGAACCTTAATACATCAACAATTGAATATTCCATAAGGCACACTTTCTTGCTCCTTCTAAAGCACATGTGTGATTCTCTCTCATGCTACCTGCTTAATCCAAGGCATGTCTTTAAGTAAACAGTGGCCGAATCTTATTTCAGATGGGACTCCTACACCAAACAGTGTGAGGTCTAATTGCTACCTCATATTGGGGAGATCCCATGTATGTTGGCGGAATCTAGCACCGTCAATACCTTCCTAAGCCACAGATGAGTTTGATTGGTCCCTCTTAATCAAATGTTCTTCTTTTAACCCTCTCACAATCATATCATGAGTAGATCATTCCATGAGTTAGGTAGTGATAGAATAGATGTTTTTAATACTAATATTTCCACGTCATGAATTATTTTCATTGGCAGGAGTACCTTCCAACCATGACAAGGTGATTCTCAAGAGTATACAACAAGGATAAATCATAAAGAAACACCTACGAAGAATAAGAACAAAGAGAGCTACCATAAATACATGAAGCAAATCATGGACCGAAATAGAAAAAATACATTGCATGATGACTCATAGGATTCAGATATTTATCAAAGACCTTTTGGACAGTGAAAATGAGCAGCAAAGAGGATCTTTTATGAATATGAAGCATAGATCATATCTACCATCAAGAATGCAAGATGAAGCTGCAAGGATCAAATATTGGCATTGCCACTTCATCATGAAGTACATGTCATCATTGCCAAGTTTTAAATTGTGCAAGTGTCATCACAGTGGTCAAGGTGTGTCCATGTGTCATGACACATTATCATGTGAAATATAATGATGTATTCTTAAGAAAAGGACAAAATGTAATGTGTGGAAGTCTGATCTAGATCTTTTTAATTCAAATATGCATACAGAATTGCATATAAAACAACATGTAACCATGAAAGCATATCACATGAAAGGAGCGGAAATAAAATGCAACCATGAGAAGAAAAGACACAACAGATTGGTAACGGAGTTTACCCAGTGTGGGTTATGTGTTTGTGCTATGCTTAAAGTGGGGAGGCCGATTTCATTAATCTTCAGCAAAAATCAAATTACATGCATGTACAAAAGGCACTGTATACCTCCACTTTCGTGGATGGCCTAAAAATGCACATCTCTGATGAAGAAATGCATTGCATCGTTGAATTCCTGGCGTGAAATCATATCAAATGACTATAAACTCAACCTCGTTTTAGCTCAGTCAAAATCTTGACCCTCGAGAATCTCAAAGATTCCCCCAAAGATTCCTTCTCACTATTTTACTGAAATTTTTTTGCTCATATGAAAAATCTAACTTCACCATTGTGTTCCTTGCAAAAAATTGAGTAAAATGAGTATGAAGTTAGTCAGGTTTTGCAATTGCCAAAATTTGACCCTTACAGAATCTTTTAGATTCCTCATGATTCCCAAGATATTCCTCCCTGCAAGTTGACTCAATATCAACTAGTCAGATGAGGAAACGGATCACACCATCACATTCCCTGCAAAATTCTAGTTCGTTTGAGTATAAACTTGCATGAATCTATCACTACGAAAATTTGGCCCCAAGGGAATATTTTAGATTCCCCATGATTCAACAAAGATTCATCTCTGCAAGTTGGATAAATATATGCTTCTCTGATGAGGAAGTTGATTACACCATCATATTCCTAAATATTCTCTCGCTCATGGTTCCTCCATCATCAATTGACATGCCCATTCAAGGTTCCACTGCTACTCTAGTCATGGCGCTCGTTGTTCCAGCTCGACCTTCTCACCTCTCCTTTGAATGGAAACTTTTATTTTATATAAAAGAACCGGTGGAGTTTTTAAAGCAAGAGTCGTTGGCCCGTTGGAAATTGGTCCCGGTTGTTACGAGGTCTACCCAGGGTCAAGACCTGTGGCCTCTGTCTAGCCTTGGCGTGTTTTCATTTTATTTAATTTAGTATTTTTGTTTATGGGGTGCATTATATTTTGAGTGGTATATGGTTTGACAGTTTTCAAGCTTCTGTGGTTGTCAATTGAATAAGATTTATCTGGATTATCCATAGTGTTATGGTGAACTTGTTGATGTTTCAAATCCCAACGGGGATCCATCTTCAGGAAAGATTCTTGAATGAAGGTAAGAAAGAGGGCCAGATTAGGGATAAATAGACAAATTGAATAGGACCCTCTTTCTTACCTTCATTCAAGAATCTGTCCTGTAGATGGATCCTCGTTGGGATTCGAAACGTCGACAAGTTCACCATAACATTGTGGACAATCCAAATAAATCTTATTCAATGGTATATGGTTTGTTATTTCAAACCATAACTTTGTTTATAACCCATATATAGTATATATATAACAAATTCGAACCATATAAGAACCCATCAAGGAATAACTCACTTTTTAATATTTTGAATTCTTATGGTTTTTAATTTTGTTTGTATTTTAATATAAACCATATATTTTATATGGTTATATACTTTTAATATAATTTTTGTTTTGAAATAATATTATATGATTTTTAAATTTCTTTTGTTTTTGTTTTTAATGACTTTTATCATTATATGAGATTTGAAATATCATTTTTTTTGTCTTTTTGCAGGTGAAAGGGTCAATGATGGAGTGCCATGTATAAATGGTTGATGTTCTGCCATGTACCCCATGAGTCCCACCTGTTGACTGGGATGCCATGTGGCATATTGTGGGTCCCTTTTCTTTTGTCTTGTCAAACTTCAAACTGCAATAAGTTTCTCATATGAACTCAGATTGAGGCATCATTTGTGTCGTCGAAAATCTCTTGTCGAGCTCTATGACTTGGTCCTAGCTTCATAAACTTGTGAACACTTTTATTTTATAACCTTTCTTGAGCCCTGTTTGACTTCTGAGCATTTCTAGAGCCACCTGGATTCTTCCTCGCCACTGAGGAGCGTTTGGTCCTCCAAAAGCATGAGAATAATATATAATTTTATTTTCTCCCTTCTCTGTAAACCAAGTGCCCTAACATGCCACACTTCCTTCTCATTCACATTTTTTCTTCTGATCAGACACTTGCATTTTATGCAAACTTGCAATGCAATCTCTGAAAACTACATGTTCAATTACATGACGAATCATGACCCAAGCATCCCCATACTTGCCAAGAGTTTATATCACACACTATTTGTTCAAATGTGCATCATAATAGAAAACAATGCCCCAGTTATCAATAGACATCCAAAAACATCATTGTTTCCTTAACAAGCGATGGAAAACACATCATCACTTTTACAATTATACCACAACACATGATTTACAAAATGTGGCCATGACAAGCTACTATATCTAGTAAAACAATCTCTAACTCAACAAAGTGAATGAGCCATCTCCCTTTGGTGGATCCGTTGGTTGAACATATTTTCTAGCTGGGTATTTTATAGGTACTTTATGGTCATGAAGTGTATGGAATGTGGCTCTCTGGTGTCCATCCTCGTTTTAGTAACTAAAATGATTCTTTCTCCTCCAAACTTTTTGGATCATCTTGGAATGCTTATTCCCGGTGCGCTTTTGATAAGTGCCCGTGGAATCCTCACTATCACTAGAAGGTGATGGATTTCTCTCATCATTTGTCCTCAGTTTGTCACTGGTTGACTTGGAGAATTCCCCAACCTATTTTCTGACATATCCCAGTCACTCATAATGAGGAAATTCCTCCACTTTGATGGTATTCACATTGCCTTGGCCATTAATTTCCTTTCATTGATACCCCATTTTCTTTATCAATTTTGATCCAATTCATGTAGTATGTTTCTCAAAAGCAGTGAAATAATCATCATAAAAAGACATGAAATTTAAGAATCACTTTTTATGCCAGATTTTTTATGCTGCAAATTTTCCAATGCCTCCTCCTTGGCTTGTAATTTATGTTGCAACCTTTGCTTCTCCTTTTGTGCTTCTTATAGGAGTCTTCATAGTTCATCATTCTCTTCCTAAATGCCATGGTTGATCTCTTTAAGCTCTTGGAGCCATGCATCATTTGGTTCCCTCCTCACTTTTGGTACAACATCTCCTCAAATATTTGCATCATTCCCTGATTTGGATCCCAGGTCGATAGGTCCATATTCTACAATCGCAAGAGAAGAAATATTAATCTCATCACCTAAGTCTAATCCAAAGTCAATTGGTCCAATACCTGAAAATATTGCGACAATGATATTCTCATCGTCGCTTGAATCAGATTCTTGGTCTTGTTGCATAGTTGCAACTGCCTTTTTCTTCTCTTTTTTTCATTCCTCTTAGGCCTCAATTTTGGATGAAATTTCCCTCAATTCTCCTCATCGTACCCTTTTTTCTCACAACAAGTACAAGAGGGATTTGTTTCTATTATCTTATTTGTTGTTTCCCTCTTTGAGCGATCGTTTTGCTCATTCTTCCCCCTACTTTCAAGATGTACATCCTTCACACTAACTTCATCAAGGGTTTTAGGTTCAAATTATAACAATGAATGATGCAAATAACTATGCAAATAGCCAATATATTTCATCAATGTATCAGGAGTGTCTAGTGGAAAATTCAATGCTAATGCTTGTTTCCTAAACTCCTCTATAAATTATAAACAATTTTACCTTTACTTTGTTTCAAATGTTGTCATTCTATCATGGCCTTTTGTCTGTAACCCAATGGGTAAAAATGTCCCCTTAAAGTAGAAATGAGTTGAGACCAAGATGAAATCAATTTACGACTATTCTTACCACCTTTCTGCAGTTTGTCTTCCCACCAAACGAGAGCATTGCCACTCAATCAAGGGGATGCTAGCTGGATCTTGGATTCATCCTCTTTGATTCCTTGTATGTGGAAATATACTTCAACCTGTCTGATCCAGTTATCTAGATTTTCTGCATTATATTCTCCACTAAACACAGGAAAATCAAACTTATCATCGAGCTTGAAAAATGGATTTTTACGAGTTCTTCTACCTCTAGAATGAAGAGAAGAGGAAGAAAAAGAACTTTCATTGGAAGATAAAGAGGGAGATTTGAGAGGATATTTTCCTCCTCCTTCATGATTTACCGAGGCATGATCATTTGGTTCTTTCTTCTCGGGATTCATTGTCTTCTCATATTATGCAAACATTTTTTCCACTTTCTCTATCATTGCGTACAAGGCCTTATGGTAGTTTCTCTCTTCCTCCAACTGAGCATCTTCACTTTCCATTTTCCTTCTTCGTGTTGCATGGCCCACTTATGGATAAAAGGACTTAAGTTTTCCTTCACCTCTTTGGAGCATTCCCCTAGTTATCATACACTTGCAATTCACATAAACAGAAGACCTGCACTGATACCAACTTGATCTAGATATTTTTACTTAAAATATGCATACAAAATTGTATATAAAATAGCATGTAATCATGAAATCATATCAAATGAAAGGAGAAAAAATAAAATGCAACCATGCCAAAGCACAGACAAAAAAGATTGGTAATGGAGTTCACCCAGTGTGGGCTACGTCTTCGAGCTTTGCTCAAAGTGGGGAGGCCACTTTCATTAATCTTCAACAAAAATCAAATTACATGCATGTAAAAAAGGCACCTTATAACTCCACTTCCAACGATGGCCTAAAAATGCACCACACTGCTGAATAAATGGACTGCACGTTGAATTCATGGAGTGAAATCATGTCAAATGACTATAAACTCAAACTCGTTCTGGCTCAATCAAAATTTGGACCCTCGAGAATCTCAAAAATTCCTTCTCGCTGGTTCACTGGAATTTTGCTACTTATATGACAAATCTAACTTCTCCACTGCCCTTCTTGTAAAAAACGGAGTAAAATGAGTATAAAGTCGGTTGGGTTCTGAAACTGTTGAAATTCGGCCCTTAGGGAATCATTTAGATTCCTCATTATTCCTAAAATATTTCTCCCTTCAAGTTGACTGAATATCGGTTGGTCAGATGAGGGAACGAATCACAACATCACATTCCCTGTGAAATTCAGGTTCACTTGAGTATAAACTTGGCATGAATCTGTCACTATGAAAATTTGGCCCCAAGGGAATCTTTTAGATTTCCCATGATTCCACAAAGATTCCTCTTTGCAAGTTGGCTAAAGATCTGCTCCATAGATGAGGAAACAGATTACACCATCAAGTTCCTTGCCAAAAACTGAGAAAAATGAGTATAACTTGATATACTTTTTCCTCTTTCAAAAACCAGCCTCCAACGGAATATTTCAAATTCCTCAAGATTCTCTTGCTCATGGTTCTACCCTTCTCAATCGGAGCGCCTAGTCAAGGTTCCTTCATTGAACTGGTCATGGCGGTCATTGTTATGGATTAGCCCTCTCACCTCCCCTTCGAATGGAAAATTTTTGTTTTATATAAAAGAACCGACAAATTTTCAAAGAAAGGGTCATTGGCTCATTAGCAATTGGTCTTAGTTGTTACGGGGTCTGCCTAGGGTCAAGACCTGCAGCATCCATTTAGCCTTAGCAGGCTTTCATTTTATTTAATTTGGTATTTTTGTTTATGGGGTGTGTTATATTTTTTGTGGTATATGGTTTGTTATGTCAAACTTGTTAGCCACCTATAAAATTTGTCATATCAAATGGTGGCTAAATCATGTTTGAAGCCTTCAAGAAACAATTTTTATTACAAAATTGTTAGTTCTTGAAGTCCTATGAAGACATATTATTCTTTGATTAATCTTCATTGCTGTTTCCTTCTTAATTCTGAAAATCTGTTGTTTTCATGAAGAAAAGACTGCTGCAAAAAACTCCATTTTCCCCTCATTTTACCCCTGCTTTCACTTCAAATTAACTTCTATTTTTATCCCCTTTTTGCCATAAATTTCCTCTACTTTCCATTATTTCCCTTCTTCCATTCATAAATCCCCTTTTATAAGGTTTAAAATTCCTTTTTAAACCTTACTGTAACCCTCAAAATCCTTGAAAAAACATAAAAATAAGCCTTTTTTGTACTAAGGCTTTAGCCCCCTTCGGCTAAACCCTAAACCACTTCCCCACCATATACCCACACCTAGGACCAAGAGTTAAAGTCCCTAGCACTTATCGCATCAGAAATTTTCGGTTTGTGCATTTCTTTGTTTAAATGAGAAGTCCCGATGCGATGGGCTCCTTTGTTATAAACCCCCGATCCCTTTGCCTCTTCGCAAAACCAAAGGCCTCGCAATCAGGCACTAAAAATTTTAAATAAACCCTCCCTGATGCATTTTTTCCTTCGTATTTCATATAAAAATCCATTTTTCCATGTTATAACTAAGCCCGTCGGGTCATTGATTGGACGAACCTCCACCGTTGATCTTAAACCGATCAATGACCTGCGCAATCTCGCATGAGAGATTTCATTGGTCGCATTCAAATATTTTATTCGCCCCCTCCGATTGGAAAAATATTGATGGATAATTAGCCATTGGTCTCCCCCCCCCAGATCCAGATCCAACGGCCCACATCGATCTAAATCATAATCCCATACCCCCACCTATGACCTCCTCCGATTCGTTTCCCACCGTCGATCTGATCCTCAGATCAACGGCCCACGTTCAATCGCATCAGCGCTACTTACCCCTTGCCTCCTCTGATCACAAAAATTCTGATTGCATCTGGGCCATCCATGCATCAGGATCTGACGGTCCAGATCAATCCTCCCAACCTCGGTTGATTTCATGAACCCGATGTATAATGTTTTAAACGAGATCTCCACTGTTGATCTCTGCAGATCAACGGCTATCATTGTCCCTTTCTCCGCCCTATCCTAACTCATATATTATTTCATTAGCCACAAAGATCAATCTTGACCGTCCATATTGAAGATCCAACAGCCCAGATTCATCTCGGTAGGAACAACTCCAATGGGTCCTACCCTTCTCCAGATCAAATCTTCGTTGTCCATCCCTGATCGGACGGTCAATATTGAAACCGCTTTCCCCTTCCCCCACCTCTTTCTGTCCTTGCATCTTTTCAATATCACACTCTCTCATAGCCGTCCGATCTAAGACCCCAGATCTAACGACCGGCACGCAGTTTCCCGTGATTTTTAGCCAGAATATTAATGATTTAAATTCACGCGATATAGGCGGTTTTGAAAGGCCACGTCTCGGCCAGTAACACATATCACGTTCGAAAAGGTGAAACCGCCTTTCCTTCATTTTCTTTCTCAAAACCACTGGTTTCTTTAACCGAAACCACCCTTTCCATTTACACTACATTCCATCATGCTTAATCTACGCCGTTGATCTCTGCAAATCAACGGCTCGCATTCAATCTTGATTTTGAATTATCACCCTCCACCTTCCTCCAAGGGACTTCATCGCTCAACCACAACCGTTGATCTCTGAGGCCAATCTCATCCGACGGCCTAGAATCCTTTCGGGAACCCCAAATTTCATTTTAACATATTTCCTCCACCAAAGGTTTTTAACCTATTTTCGTTGTAATTTCTCTCATTTTTCTATAATGTGGCTCCCTCCGCATTATGTATTCATGATTAATCCCCACCGTTGATCTTTGCATATCAACGGCTCTGACTTAAATCTCCCCACCGTTTCATCAACCCCCTCCCTTTTAACCATCGCGAGCAATCTCCACCGTTGGATGCTTTCATCCAACGGTTGTGTTCTAAACCTAAGCCTCCAAAGCATTTTTACCTAGCCACACGGGATTTTTATAAATTTTTGTGTATTTTGCAGGTTTTAATGGATTTTCAATTATTTTAAAGGAAAGTTGAAGGCCGGGGATGACGATCCCTCAAACCTTTATTCATGAAAGAGATATTCCCACAGGGTTCCATATCACGTTTCATCTGTGCCTCATGAGCACTGATGCTATGTTACAACCCTCTACACACCTACACATCAACAAGACACAACAAAAGTTAATTCAAACAGAGAATATCAGTGTTGAATATTCAGTGACAGCAGAGATGAAGAATTAAAGACGGTAAACACAGTTTTTAAGGGATTATGGCCTAAATCGACAATCCAATGCTTATTCCACTCAATTAAACACAGTTAAAGGAACAGAAGACAGAATTCATGCCTAATTGTGCCTAACATAAAGGATTAAAGCAAATTAATAGTGATTAAAGAAAGAAAATCATATCTATCAATCCGAGAAAGCCTCCACTACCACATCAGAGGCTAATTGAATCCTCTCAGCTGCCAAAAGACACCTGCAAACCTCAAAGCATTCAAAGGAGGCAGAGTTATTGCCTCAGTCAGAGATATTTTCCTCAATACAGTTGAACGGTTAATTCGACCAAAGGAACTTATTGTAAAACTGTCAGCAAATTTATTGCAAAGATAACTAAGTGCCTTAAAGTCAACAAATCTTCCCAGCGAGCTTAATTCTTAATGTAAAACAATTAATACAGAGGAAATATCTGTAATCTTCTCCATTGAGCCCCTCAAAGGCCGAGAAGCATTAAAAATGTATTAATTGAGTCTGTAGATCTTTTCTCTCATTCCACCTCCTCATTTTTCTATAAAATCTTCTTGAGGAGCTCATTGTAAAGGGTTGGTTGCAGAACTTTGAAATAGACTTGTGCTCGAAATTTCCTACATGTAAATAGTGTTCAGAGGCTCTTGAAGCTCTGTTTGTAATCAAATAAGTTAGGCTGAGAAGAGAAGATGATTGTTGAACTGAAACATTGGACTTGGAGAATGTAACTGGATTGACATCAATATACAAGCTAATTCTTAGGATCCTGGTCTACATCACTGGTGAAGTGATTTTTTCTGTGTTATTTTTTTCCTTTCATGTATGCCATTTTGTCCATTTATTCTCTGATAAAGAACAGCAAGCATATAGTTAGGATTTACTATTTACAGTACCCTTCTCTGACTGATAAGCTTTATCTCAATGTTTTCCTCCAAATTTTGTATTTAAGAATGATTCAATATAGTCTAAGCAGTTAGGAATGTTGGCGTTCCCTCATCCTGCTGTCTAAACCAAACATTGTTCTTAAATGTTATTTTCATTAAGTACTCAGTAGAGTTAGACTAGGAAATTTTATGGTTTGCCCTGTCTTCTAGTTCTTTCTTCAAAGGTAATTCTAAAAGTTTCCCTAAGAGTATGCTGAAAGCAGTTTAGATTTAAAAGTATCTTATCTGATCTTAGGCTGCACTTTGTTTTTCTTATCTATTTTCATCCCTTCTGAAATTAATTATGTGGATTACTGGATTGTTTGTCTAATGAGTTAGCTTTAATATGAACTTGTCCAAAGAAGTCTATGGTTAGCCCTGTCCTTTGGTTGGTTTTAAATAGTTACTCAAAAGGCTTTTCTTGTTTGGAAAGACTGATAAATACTAGTTGAAATTATTGTCTTTTTCCACCCCTTCAACACTTTTATTGTTTCCATTCCATCATTTAATCTCAAAGATTTTGTGATATAGATGACTTTCCCCTTGTACCACTCTTGAAATTGTTGAACAATTAAACCCTTTTATGACTCCATAGCCCAATGGACTAAAAACCAGCGTTATATCTATCCTATCAGCCAAAGCTTGTTCTGATTGCTTGCAACTTCGCACCTTTGAAACTTTTTCATTTTAGTACTTTCCACTCAATTAAAAATCATGCTCAACCGTCCAAAAACAAACAAAACTCTTGCTCTTAATAACTAGCCTAATATCATACCCAAAAATCCTTAAAGATAAATCAATCTTTGCACTTATAGAGAGATCCTTCTCTGGATTCAGGAGGGCTAGATCCTAGAATCCCAAATCGGTTCAAGTGTCCTCTCTGCAGTTCTGGTCTCACCAATCTGCTAAAATTACGGGGAGATAACATTTCTGGCGACTCCGCTGGGGACTTCTGAGTAAAATTACACTTATACATGCTTAAGGACCTCACGAAACCTCTTGATTCAATGAAATTTGTTCTATTAGCCAGTTGAGCCACCAGGCATAACATTTATGGCCAAACACTCAGTGTTCAGTGAGTACAAGCAACCCTCTTCAAGAACTACCAAGCAAATGGTAATCATAATGGAACTTATTTGAATCAGTGACAAACTAAGGAAACCTTAGGATTCTCTTAAGAAGTTTATCGAACCTTGAAGGATTGGCTAGCTTAGCCATAAGAGTAGATTTTCTCTGCCTCATCACCGTAGCTAAGTTTTGAAACAAATTTAGGACACTCTTAGAACCCATAGGACTGAAATAACTCAAAAACCCCAAAAATATTTCAGATTGGTATTCAAATAAACATGGTGGTGGACCATAAAACCTTTTACCTCCAAAAGAGCTAAAAATTTCCACCTGGTGACTCCACAATCCTAAACAGACCTTAAGACTCTACTGGGAAGACCCATTATCATCATAACATCATATAAACTTAGTTAGAAGGCTTTAGGATTAAATTTTTCTTATTTAAAAGATCAGTTAGCCTCTTAAATATTGTCATATCTGGTTAAAATTTTCTTGTTTAGTTGGGTCTGAAAAACACAGCATAGTGGCTCCTAGAAAGATTTATACTAGAGCCTATCCTGACCTAAACCCTCCTGAGATAGTTGATAACCCTGAAAGAATCCTTTGGAAGTCTCCTGAGGTTAAATCTTCAACATTTTTCAGATCAACCTTTAGAGCTAATTCTATTCCTGAAAACCTTGCAGCTCTACAAGAATCACAAGTGGACCTAAGAAATCCATTTAGAACTAGGTCGCTTGATGATTTAGATCATCTAGATTTGGAGTCTCCACTTTCATCCCCAGAACAAAGTGAACATCCTGGTAGTAGAGAAACTACACCACCTGATTTACATTTTCTTCACAATTTATGTGTCTCTCAACCAAGATCAGCTCAACAATCTATTACTGGTACATCCACATCTATTCTTCATACATCCACTATTCAAACCACTACATTCCAGCCCACTTTCCCTCTTGTTAATCCACCTCTTGTAAATCCACCTCCACCCCCTATCATGGCAACATGGTATGCTCCCTTAGTCCTTCCTTTGCCCTTATTCAATCTTCCACAGGACTATCAGTCCAAAATACCATTGTATGATGCTAGAAATGTCACTACTGCTTCACAACATGTGGATAAGATGAATGACTACTTTGAAAGAAATGAAATTGATGATGAAATTGTCAAACTTAGATTATTTGCTCAGAGTTTAGGGGGAGAAGTAAGAAAATGGTTCAAAGGCTTAACCCCTCACAGTATTAATGATCTCCAAGCCTTCCATCAGATATTCTTAAACAAATGGGAAGTGAGAAAGAACCCTCTCCAAATACTTTCTGATTACAAAAATCTCCAAAGAAACACTGGGGAAAGTGTACAAGCCTATTGCACTAGGTTTAATAGTGTTTATAATGCCCTTCCCCCAGACTTAAAACCTCCACAAGGCTCAGCTTTAAACAAGTTTCCTGAAGAATTTGATCCTAAGATGGCCTATCAGCTAAGAGAGAGAGATCCTTTAACCCTTGAAGATGTGAAAAAAGGAGCTCTTGCTGTGGAAGTTAACTTAATGGAGAAAAGAGAAAGAATGAAGAATGAGAAGAGAGTGTCCTTTAGAGAGGAATCTACATCTTCCACGTCTAGCTCAAAGATGGAAAGAATGATGGAGGAGAAGATGAAAAAGATGAGCATACTTGAGAGAGCACAAGCAAGTCAAAACCAAACAGATCCTCAAAACAGAAATCAAAACCAAAATCAGAATTTTAGGAGAAACCAGCCTCAAAACAGACCAAGGGAGGATGATCAACAGATCACCCCTCCTTTTCATCAAAATTATGTAGATGAGGTTGAAGAAACATTAGAACAAACAGAGGAAGATGATATAAACATGTTGGGAGTAGATAATGATGACTTTGAAGTTCATTACAATAGAAAACAAGGTCTATATACACCCTATGATGACAAGAGACCAGAGGATGAATATTAGTATTAGGAAATGGAAAATGTCATCATAGAAACCACAAAGGAATATGACCTTAGGAGTAAAAATAATTTGGAAACCCCCAACAACAAAACCTCTGACAAATCTGCACAAAACAACACTGTAAATAAACCCAAAAGTGTAAAACAGAAGGACAAAACAGTGGCTGGAAATTCTAATAAAAACAAAGAGAAAGGCACTCAAAACAATGAAAAATAGAGTGCAGACCTTAGTAGTACTAGTACCTCAGCTATTACTCCTGTTAAAACAATTTTGACAAATGTAAATAGAGGAAGTCAGCAAACTAATTTTTGTGATAGGATGGTAGTTAATAAGGCTAAAACAAGCACTACAAAGAATCAGATGCCTTTTATTTTGGAGAAGGAAATTTCCATAATCAAAATCTTTGTTCCTCTTACTGAATTAGTTGCCCAAAATGTATATAGGTCCCAAATTTTTAAGGCTTTAAACATAGAAGAGAATAATGACACTGTCAATATTAATGATGACCAGCCAGAGCTCATATTTGGTCCTAAGATTGAGGGTAGATATCAAGAGGGACCAGTTCCTCCTTTTTATGTTATTTTAAATGTTCTTGACAAAATTTTGCACAAAGCCATGCATGACTCAGGGGCCTTTCACAATTTAATGCCTAAAGCTGTAATGGAGAGCATAGGCCTTGAAATCACCAGACCTTATAAAGATCTTTACTCCTTTGAATCAAGAAGAGTGAAATTTTTAGGATTAATCAAAGACCTATGTGTTAACTTAGCACAAATTCTAGCCAAGTGTTTAGTCATGGATATTGTAGTGGCTGATGTACCCCCAAAGTATGGAATGT
Organism: Pinus albicaulis; assembly: GCA_034641835.2. Taxonomy (NCBI): domain Eukaryota; kingdom Viridiplantae; phylum Streptophyta; class Pinopsida; order Pinales; family Pinaceae; genus Pinus; species Pinus albicaulis. The sequence goes on from CM076570.1 coordinate 257,858,548, forward strand.
TGTTGTCTAGATCTTGGGGTGCTAAGTTACAAGGAACTATGCAGATGGACATGACATATGCAACCATCCCTATTTTTAATCAAACTAGAAGAATTTACAGGGAGTTACATATGCAATACATGGTTACTAGCCAAGACAGACCGCAAAAATATCCTCTTTATTATGTAAACACAGGCCTTGACTCATTTATCCTTTTCAATTATGAAACATTCAGTGAACAAGTGACCGTAACTGAATTGAGGGAAGATAGAGAGGAGGAGAAAGACAACACAAAAGTGTCTAAACAGCTTGCTAAACCAGAAAACTATGGCAAACCAAACATGGGTCTAGAGCTACAAATCATCCATCCTTTGCTTTTAAACCTTGAGAGTCAAGAAAGCAGTCCTTAACTGAATGAAAAACCTGAGGAGTTAAAAATAAATTCAACAGAGTGCTGACCTTCAAGAACAAGCCGAAAGCACACTAGTTGAAGAGGATAGTAACCAAACTACTGAACCTGGGACTAGTCCTCTTTGGACAATGAATTTCGACGGGTCTTGCACTAAGAGTAATGCCGGTGTAGGAGTCTGGATATGTAACACTGAGAAAAACCACACGGAAGGCCATTCCTATAGATTAAATTTTCAATGTTCGAATAACATAGCGGAATACGAATCCTTTATTTTAGTCTTACATTTTTTGAAGAAATTAGGATCCAAAAGAATTAAAGTTCATGGGGATTCAGAGTTAATCATTAGGCAAGTGAACAGGGAATACAGTGCCAAACACCCCAGACTTAGAGCCTATCGAAACGAAGTTATGGATTTATTGAAAACTTTTGAGGAAACCCAACTTATTTTTGTCCCAAGACAAAAGAATATCATGGCCCACAGTTTAGCTTTCGCTGCTAGAACATGCCTAGCTCCATATGAAACCAAAAAATGCACAAATAAAATTAAATTAAGACCAGTTGTCCCTGATAATGAGAAATATTGGCAAGTGTTTGATGGAGACAAACAAATAGAAGACTTCCTGCAGTCTAGAAATGAATTTTAACTACCAAGTTCAGATTCAGATTATGAAACAGATTGTTCTAATGAAGAAAATCTACTTGATGATGAATAAAACTCTCAAAATTTTGCTGATATGAAACTACTCTCTAAAAAACTTGAAAACACAACAGAAATGTCTACAGAGTCAGAAACAGAAGACTTAGAAACTCTGCAGTCTAACAATAAAAGTTTGCCAAAAGGTCTGGCCCCTTTAGAAGAGTTGTTTGATTTCAACGATGTGGCCAAGAAGCCAAAACTAGAGCCTGTGGAAACTGAAGTTGAAGAGTGTAATATAGGTAGTGAATTAAAACCAAAGATGATCAAACTGTCTAAAATTTTGCCAGCTCACATCAAGTTGAAATATATAGAGTTGTTTAAATAATTTTATGATGTTTTTGCATGGAGTTATGAGGATCTGAAATCCTATGACATTGAAATAATTCAGCACAAGATACCTCTCAAGGAAAACCATAAGCCATTTAAACAAAAACTACGCAGAATAAACCCTGTTCAGTTACCCTTGGTTGAGAAGGAAATCAAGAAAATGTACAAAGCTGGTATTATTGTCCCTATTAGATATTCTGAGTGGGTGTCTAATCTAGTGTTAGTTAGGAAGAAAACATGAGAGATTAGGTTTTGTATAGACTTTAGAGACTTAAACAAAGCTTCGCTAAAGGACAACTACCCTTTACCCAAGATGGACCATATTTTACAAAGGATAGTTGGTTCTAAAAGAATCTCTATGCTAGATGGCTACTCAGGGTACAATCAAATTTTATTACATCCTAAGGATCAACTAAAGACAGCTTTTACTACACCTTGGGGAACTTTCATGTATGTGAAAATTCCCTTTGGTTTAATGAATGCTGGTGCTACTTTTCAGAGAGCCATGGACATTGCATTCTCGGAGGAACTGGGCTACTTCATCATTATTTACCTTGATGATGTCACTATTTTTCCAAAACAGATGAAGAGCACTTAGAACATTTGAAAAAAGCATTCGAGAAATGCAGAAAATTTGGGATATATTTAAATCCAAATAAAACACTATTTGGTCTCCAAGAAGGTAAACTACTTGGACACATAATATCAGAAGAGGGGATAGACCCTAAAAGGATTGAGGCTATGTTGCAGATCTCTCATCCTAGAAACATCAAGGAACTTCAATCATTCATTGGAAAGATTAATTTCTTGAGAAGGTTCATACCCAACTTGGCTAAACTCCTTAGGAACATTACAAACATGCTGAAAAAGGAACAAGGAGTTAAATGGACCTTTGAAGCAAAGAAATCCTTTGAGTTGGTAAAACAAGCATTAACCAAAACACCGGTTCTAATAAGTCCTGATTTTCGAAAGATTTTAATATTTTTTCATTTGCATCATAACATACAATAGTTGTTGTCCTTTTGCAAAAAAATCCACAAAGACAAGAACAACCCATTGCATTCTTTAGCAAGGCACTGAGAGATGCTCCTCTGAAGTACAACATTATGGAAAAACAAGCCTTTGCCTTAGTCAAAGTTTTAAAAGACTTCAGAGTTTACATTCTGCACTCCCACATCATTGCCTTTGTCCCAAATTTAGCTATGAAATAAATTCTAACACAGGACCCAGATGGAAAGAGAGGTAAGTGGATAGTTGTGATACTTGAATATGATTTAGAAATCAAGCCCACTAAACTCATTAAAGGCAAAGGTCTAGCTAGATTAATGGTTGAATCAAATTTTGAAGTTCTTGATATAAATATGATAAATGCTTTAGATGAACAAGAACTGTCAACTCCCATTGTTGAAGACCATTTTATGAATTCCTCTTGGTATGCTGATATTCTATATGTTTTGCTTAATTTGAATACACCTCCTGATTTATCAAAAACAAATGCAAGGTTTTTAAAGTTAAAATTTGTAAACTACTACATTATAGATAAATGTCTTTATTGGAAAAATGCAAGTGGAATATTGCTTAAATGTTTGCCTGAGAATGATGTAGAGAAGGTTAAGCACAAGTTCCATGAAGGAGAATGTGGAAGCCACCTCTACTGGAAGACTACAACCAACAAAATCCTTACAGCTGATTACTATTGGCCCGCACTCTTTCTATATGTCCATAAAATGATCATTTCCTGTCATAAATGCCAACTTTTTGAAGGCAAAAGAAAGTTTCTACCCTTACCTCTGCATCCAATCACTGTTGAAGCCCCTTCTCAACAGTGGGGACTTGACTTCATAGGATAAATCCATCCACCATCATCTTCCCAACATAGATGGATTCTCACTGCAACAGACTACTTTACCAAATGGATAGAAGCCATCCCTTCTAGGCAAGCCAATGATTCTGTCACCATAAAATTCATTGAGACTCATATTCTCTCTAGATTTGGCTGTCCTAAGAAGATCATCACTAATAATGCAGCTGCATTTGGATCCAAGAAGATGGTTGATTTTTGTTGCAAATATCAGATTATATTGGGTCATTCTACTGCTTATTACCCTCAAGGTGATGGGCTGGCAGAATCCTCAAACAAGAGTTTGGTGAACATAATCAAGAAGTTGTTGGAGGACAACAAGAATTCTTGGCACACAAATCTAGTTCATGCACTATGGGCTAACATATTGACACTTAAGAAATCTATTGTAATGTCACCCTATCAACTTGTGTATGGAATAGATGCAATTTTTCCAACCAGCCTTGGTGTACCAGTTATGAAGTTGATTCAAGAAGTGCAGTCTGAAGACAATGACATGATCAGAAGGATTAATCAGACTATACATCTTTAGCAAACCAGAGAGGAGGTTTACAATAGAGCATTGCAAAATCAAGAGAGAATCAAGAAGCTTTTTGATAGAATGACAAAGGCCAATAATTTCAATGTTGGGGACAAAGTGTTAAAGTGGGACTCAAGGAGAGAAGACAAGGGCAAGCATGGGAAATTTGATAACTTATGGCTTGGCCCTTATCTCATTCATTCTTCTGCTGGTAACAATTCCTATTTCTTACAGGAATTGAATGGAGATGAAATTTTTTGGGGTCATGTCAATGGCAGGATGCTCAAGCATTATTTCTCTTAATCCTACCATGTTTTGAAGCCTTTTTATCTTTTTTCTCATTATAAATATTTCATACATCATTACATTCAAAGTTAGAAAAATCAAAAATACAAAAACAATGAAAAGAGAAAAGAGGGCAGATTGTAAGAACAAGAAAGATACATCCCCATACCAAAAAAGAGGAACAAAGTTTGAAAGTGTGCAAGCTCAAATGCCACTCCTAAAAAACACACTCCTAGTTAAGTCATACAGCCTAATCATGACTAATTAGTTTTAAATTTACTGCTGATAGGTTAGTGAATTCGATTTTCCAAACAACTTAATATTGGCTTATCAGTTAGGAAGATTAGGATAGAAAATAAAGGTTCAAACAAGCTCAAAATCTGAACCTAAGATTCCAAAAGAAGAATGACTCTAATATTTTCTAATCATGAGTCAAAGACAGAAGTAAACTGGTTCTAATAAACCCAAAACTTGAACCAGAAAAGAATGTAAGATAGCTCAAGCAAAAGCAAAAACAGAGCTGAAGAAAAGAGAAGGTTGTGCTTAGAACTTTCAGATCTTAAGCCTTCACCATTTTGATTTAATTTTCTACAAATAATTATCTATGTGCAACTTGTTTTTATGCCATAGATCAGAAACAAGTTATACTGTTCAATCATGCCTTGTATGCTTTTTAAATTTCTGTTTTAGAAATTAGTGAATAAAAATCTGTTAGATAGTTTAATCCTAACAGATAGTAGTTAGGTAGAGAAGCTTATGAACTCAACTGTTTAATCTGAGTTCATGGAGAAATAAGAAGTAGACTTAGGTTGGTTTTTTTCTTTCAAAAGAATAAAATGTTGTAAAAGAGTTTTCCAATCCAAGTGCACTCTGAAAGAAGAAAAAATGTTAGATCACTAGGATTGGGTAGGTAGAAAGCTTGGTTTGATATTATTCCATTGTCTTTCACGGCTGCTAACATTATCAGAACAGAAGAAGGTCATCCAAGTGAAGAAATTTGCAGCCCAATGGATGAGGCATTGATCAGCCTCCCATAGAATACAAGTCTGAAGTTCTTAATGCCTTCAAAAAGGCACCATCCCCATGTGGAGCCACTATTAGCCACCTATAAAATTTGTCATATCAAATGGTGGCTAAATCATGTTTGAAGCCTTCAAGAAACAATTTTTATTACAAAATTGTTAGTTCTTGAAGTCTTATGAAGACATCTTATTCTTTGATTAATCTTCACTGTTGTTTCCCTCTTAATTCTGAAAATCTGTTGTTTTCATGAAGAAAACACTGCTGCAAAAAATTCCATTTTCCCCTCATTTACCCTTGCTTTCACTTCAAATTAACTTCCATTTTTATCCCCTTTTTCCCATAAATTTCCTCTAATTTCCATTATTTCCCTTCTTCCATTCATAAATCCCCTTTTATAAGGTTTAAAAATCCTTTTTAAACCTTACCAAAACCCTCAAAATCCTTTAAAAATCCTTGAAAAAACATAAAAATAAGCCTTTTTTGTACTAAGGCTTTAGCCCCCTTCGGCTAAACCCTAAACCACTTCCCCACCATATACCCACGCCCAGGACCAAGAGTTAAAGTCCTGAGCACTTATCGCATTGGAAACCTTTGGTGGGCGTGTTTCTTTGTTTAAACGAGAAGTCCCGACGCGATGGGCTCCTTTGTTATAAACCCCTGATCCCTTTGCCTCTTCGTAAAACCAGAGGCCCCACAATCGGGCGCTAAACATTGTAAATAAACCCTCCCCGATGCATTTTTTCCTTCGTATTTCATATAAAAATCCATTTTTCTATGTTATAAATAAGCTCGACGGTTCATTGATTGGACGAATCTCCACCATTGATATTAAACCAATCAACGACCTGTGCAATCTCGCATCAGAGATTTCATTGGTCACGTTAAAATATTTTATTCACCCCCTCTGATTGGAAAACTCCCGATGTATTATCAGCCGTTGGTCTCCCCCACCAGATCCAAATCCGATGACCCACATCGATCTAAATCATAAGCCCATACCCCCGCCTGTGACCTCCTCCGATTCGTTTCCCACCGTCGATCTGATCCTCAGATCAACGAACCACGTTCAATCGCATTGGCGTTGCTTACCCCTTGCCTCCTCCGATCGAAAAACTTCCAATTGCATCTGGGCCATCCATGCATCAAGATCTAATGGTCCAGATCAATCGTCCCAACCTTGGTTAATTTCATGAACCCGATGTATAAAGTTTTAAATGAGATCTCCGCCGTTGATCTCTGCAAATCAACAGCTGGCATTGGCCCTTTCTCCGCCCTACCCTAACTCATATATTATTTCATTAGCCCTAAATATCAATCTTGACCGTCCATATTGAAGATCCAATGGCCCAGATTCATCTCGGTAGGCCCAAATCCATTGGGTCCTACCCTTCTCCAGATCAAATCTTCGTCGTCCATCCCTGATCGGATGGTCAAGATTGAAACCGCTTTCCCCTGCCCCCACCTCTTTCCATCCTTGCATCTTTTCAATATCATGCTCTCTCATAGCCGTCCGATCTAAGACCCCAGATCTGATGGCTGGCGCGCAGTTTCGCGTGATTTTTAGCCCGAAGATTAATGATTTAAATTCACGCGATATAAGCGGTTTTGAAAGGCCACGTGTCGACTAGTAACGCATATCGCGTTTGAAAATGTGAAACCGCCTTTCCTCCATTTTCTTGCGTGAAACTGCTGGTTTCTTTAACCGAAACCACCCTTCCCATTTACACTGCATTCCATCGCGCTTAATCTCCGCCGTTGATCTCTGCAAATCAACGGCTCGCATTCAATCTCGCTTTTGAACTATCTCCCTCCGCCTTCCTCTAAGGGACTTCATCGATCAACCACATCCGTTGATCTCTGAGGCCAATCTCATGCGATGGCCCAGAATCCTTTCAAGAACCCCAAATTTCATTTTAACATATTTCCTCCGCCAAAGGTTTTTAACCTATTTTCATTGTAATTTCTCTCATTTTTCTATAATGTGGCCCCTCCACATTATGTATTCAAGATTAATCCCGACCGTTGATCTCTGCAGATCAACGGCTCTGACTTAAATCTCCCCACCGTTTCATCAACTGCCTCCCTTTTAACCACCACGAGCAATCTCCACTGTTGGATGCTTTCATCCAACGGATGCATTCTAAACCTAAGCCTCCAAAGCAGTTTTACCCATCCACGCAGGATTTTTATAACTTTTGTGTATTTTCCAGGTTTTAATGGATTTTCAATTATTTTAAAGGAAAGTTGAAGGTCGGGGATGACGATCCCTTGAACCTTTATTCATGAAATAGATCTTCCCGTGGGGTTCCATATCACGTTTCATTCGTGCCTCATGAGCACTGATGCTATGTTAAAACCATCTGCGCACCTGCACATCAACAAGGCACAGCAAAAGTTAATTCAAACAGGGAATATTAGTTTTGAAGATTCATTCACATTAGAAATGAAGAATTGAAGACGGTAAACATAGTTTTTGAGGGATTATGGCCTAAATCGACAATCCAACGCCTAGTCCACTGGATATGTAATATTGTATAATAAATAATATTAGGAAATAAGGAAGGCCAAGAGTCATTGGGAGATGAATCCCAATAGCCTCACCTCCATGTATAAATGCATGTACATTCTTCAGCTAATACACATTCTAATTTCAGGAGTTACCTCTTGGTTTGACATGGTATCAGAGCCAGTCCCACTATTGGCATTTTTTCCTGTGGTGTAACTCCCTCACTCCTTTGCTCAGTCATTTTTCTGTATAATTTTGCTGCTCCATTAAATTGATGCTATATACTATTATTCTACATTTTTTTTTTCTCTGCACAGATCTGACATTTGCAGCTCCTGAAGATTCTGTAATTCTGCAGTTCCTAAAATATTGCAAATTGCAGCCCCTACACACACCTGCAAATTCGGTTATTAAAGTCCTGCAATTTCAAAATTTCACCTACCCAACCCTGTGCGTTCGCCCTCATTTATCCCTCACCTACCCAATGCACCTCACCATATTTACCCTCTCCCCCACCATGGTCCTCACCTCTCCCTAAGCTACGCCTCCTCCCTCTCTTTACAGTCTAAAGCCCCTCCTCTTACAGCGTTGTCTATCGATTTATGCTGCACATAGTCCCACGCTATTCCATATTCATAATACAAAACATCTCTTCCAGCGCTGTCATACATATTCATACGCTGCAACACAGTCATATACATATATCTGCCATCGAACATATATTCCCACGCTGACATATCTCCACACAGGTGGTATTCCCTGTGGCCTTTCGGCTCCTATCCTCCAGCACTGTCTTATTTTATACTGCTCTGTCTATATAATACGCCCTCCATGTTTTGTCAGATTAAAATGCCGTTCCATCCAGCTACTGCATATTCCACTGCACCTGCAATACATCGTTGTCTGCATTATTAAATCCGCCTTTTAATACATCTCTCTTATATGCTATATAACTGGTTTACATCACCTCAACGCGTGGTATACTTCGCCTCAACACCATAACACCGCTCCACTATTCATATATATCTTCCACCGCTATATACATCTCTTCCATCAATACGTTGTCACACAATATACGCTATTTTAAATCCTGTCCGCCTGTCATATGTTATATAGCTGCATATACCGCCCTCTGTCATATTAATACGCTGTCCATTCTTTAATACAACGCCACCACCATATTACCGCCCTTCCATATAATTTCTCCCCCTTCCCATCTTTTAATACCACTCCCACCATATTACCACTCTCTATAATACCATTTACATTCATAAAACCACCTTTCTTCCACACTTTCAATATAGATTCGCATATAAATTTTTTTTCCCAAAAAAAATATATATATATATATATATATATATATATATATATATATATTTTGGTGCAGAATTCAGTATTTGCAGCAAAGAGTTTTTTGTTTTCTCTCCTTCAAAATAGATTTTCCAGCAAAGTTTTTTTTTTTTTTTCCTCCTTCAAAAGAAGATGACAGTCCCTTCATCTTCTGAAGAGGCTGCATACTTGGCACATAGAGAAAAGAGTCATGCTTCATATTCATCCAAAGGAAGAGATGGTAGAAGAGGCAGAGGAAGAAGAAACTTCAGAGAAAAGGGGGGCGGACAATCTAAAATTCAGCAGCAAAGAAATCAAGACAAAGGTAAAACTAATGACAAAGACAAAGGTAAAGCACCTGAATCAGCTCATTATGTTCTAGCACATTGTAACAATGGAGTAATTGAAAACCTATTTGATGTTTCATTTACTTCATGGAGAGATGATTGGTTGCTAGATTCAGGAGCAACATGTCACATGACATTTATAAAATATTTTTTTGAAGAATTCACTGACAAAGTTGATGGAGCAGTATATTTCGCAAATAAATCCAAACTCAAGCCATCAGGGCTTGGCACAGTCAGGCTTAAGTTGCCTGGTCTTCCATATCATATCCTACATGAGGTTCTATACCTCCCTGAGTTGAGGAGAAACTTGTTGTCCCTGGTCCAAATCCGCCAGCAAGGACACTCCATTCACTTGTTTGATGGCAAGGCAGAGGTCAGAAAAGCATTAGATCACTCACTTGTCATGGACGGAATAGAAGAATGGAGACTCTTGAAGCTAAAAGGTTCATCTGCTCATGCTCAAAACTTTGCATTCAGTTCACATCATGATGAAGGTACATTCCCATCAAGTCTTTTATGGCATGCTAGATTTGGACACTTAAACTATGAAAGCCTTCGTTTGTTGAAGAAAAATGGTGTTAATGGATAGCCTACAATTCCTAGAAAACCTAAGGAATGTGATGCTTGTATTCTAGGAAAGCATAGAAAACAGCAATTTCATCATGATTCACACTCTAGAGCACATAGAAAACTTGAGCTTGTTCATTCAGATTTATGTGGCCCTATGCCTGTTGCTTCTGCAAATGGAAACAAATACATGATGACATTTATTGATGACTACACCAGAATGTGTTGGATTTACTTATTGAAGAATAAGTCTGATGCTTTTCAAACATTCAAGAATTTTCATGCATGGATTGAAAATGATGCAAAAACACATATTGGCTCTCTACGTACTGATAATGGAAAAGAATACACTTCAAACGAATTTGAAAATTATCTTCGTCAACATGGAATCAAACATCAAACCACTGTGCCATATAATCCACAACAGAACGGTGTAGCCGAAAGAATGAACAGAACCATTTTAAATATGGTCCGCTCCATGTTATTTTTCAAGAATGTAAAATTGATGTTTTGGGCTGATGCAGTTCTATGTGCTGTTTACATAAAGAATAGGTGTCCTTCAAGTTCAATTAGAAACAAAACTCCTCTTGAAATGTGGCATGGCCACATTCCTTCGGTAAAGCATTTCAGGGTCTTTGGGTCCACCTGTTATGCCTTGATACCCAAGGGTCAAAGGAACAAACTTGGTGCTAGAAGTAGAAAATGTATCTTCTTGGGGTATTCCAATACCTCCAAAGGATATCGTCTCTATGATGAAACAAATAAGAAGTTTTTAATAGCAAGAGATGTCATATTTCTTGAATATTCTAAGAGTGACAAGGTTGTTGAGCGGCAACTTGATCGCCTGGATAGATTCACACATGCAAAGTCTTTCCAAGAATTTGATAATGAGATTCCACATCTTGAAGGGGGGATTCCGATATTGAATCAAACTGTGGAATCATGTCCTGAAGCACTCTCTCCCCCACATGAAGAAACAACCATGGATGACACATTGGATGATGTGATTGACAGAATTGGGAGATTGAATCTTGAATCAATCCCAACTCAGTCAAATGACCAGCCTGGGTCATCTCAGAAAGGTCCTCCCAAATGGCTGACAAAGACACTGGAGAATGTTCATCCTGATGAGGTTGGAAAAACAGGAACAAGAAGTTCCACTCAACAAATCGAAGGTGATGTAGATAATTCCGATTCTCCTGTTGATATGGATATTGCTTATAACTGTGAATTGAGTTTGTCTACAGATCATGAACCAACTTCCTTCAAAGAAGCCGCTTCTCATGATGAATGGAAAGAAGCGATGCAAAAGGAGTATGATGCCTTGATAAAGAATGGCACTTGGAAGCTGGTTGATCCGCCTTTGGGAAAAAAACCAATTGGCTGTAAGTGGGTCTACAAGAACAAGTATAAAGTAGATGGCTCACTTGACAAGCACAAGGCCAGGCTTGTGGCAAAAGGTTTCGCACAAAAAGAAGGAGTCGATTATGAAGAAAAAATTTCTCCCACAGCAAAATGGACCACCATCTGGACTCTCTTTGCCTTAGAAATTCAGAATGGATGGAAAGTCCATCAGATGGATGTAAAAACAACCTTCTTGAATGGAGATCTAAAGGAGAAATTTTATATGTCCCAGCCAGAAGGATTTGTGGTAAAGGGTCAAGAACACAAAGTTTGCAAGCTTATAAAATCCTTGTATGGCCTCAAGCAAGCACCACGAGCCTGGTATGAGAAATTAACTGAGCATCTTCTGATACCTGACTTCAAACATTTTGATCTTGATGATGCAACTTTGTTTGTTAAGAAAGTTGTAAAAACAGTTGTATAACTTGTGGTATATGTAGATGATCTTTTGATAACAGGGAATAATGAGAGCTATATTGCATCAATGAAGAAATAATTGAAGAAAGGTTTTGAAATGACTGATTTGGGTCATGTTCATTACTATCTGGGTATTGAAGTATTTCAAAATCCTAAATTTATATTTCTTTCTCAAAAGAAATACATTGGAGATCTCTTGAACAAGTTTTTCATGGATGAATGTGATCCCTTAACCACTCCAATGGAACAAAACTTGAAGCTCACATCTATTGAAGGGAAGGAATTTGAGGATGCAACTAAGTATATACAACTTGTAGGAAGTCTTATCTACCTGCCCACCACCAGACCTAACATTTCATTTGTTGTTGGAATCCTCTCAAGGTTCATGCAAAAACCTTGTGAAGGACATTGGTCTGCTGCAAAAAGAGTGTTAAGGTACTTGAAGGGGACTCAAGACTTTGGACTCAAATACACACAGGTAGGCGACTTCAGCTTGATCGGATACTCTGATTCAGACTTTGATGGCGACAAAGAAACAGGGGTGTCTACTACAGGTTACACCATGAATCTTGGATCAGGAGCTGTCTCATGGAGATCACGCAAACAGTCAGTTCTAGCAGATTCCACGATCGAGGCATAATATGTGGTACCAAGCAACAAAAATGTGGTCTTTGCAGTATCCCGGAATATTTGGTGCAGATGACTGGAATGTATTCCACACCACTCTATGATCACAACACTTCGGCAGAATAGTTGGCTAAGAACCCAAAGGATCTAAGAAAGGCACACAAAATACCCTTCTGTCTACATCATATTCAAGCCAAACTGACTCATCTACATCATTGTTCCACAAATGAGAAAATTGTCGTATATCTTCACCAAAGCACTCGGGACAGAAAGTTTGAAAGTCTGGGATTGACAAAGGCCTCACCAACATCCCTTCGGATTAAAGAGGGGAATGTTGACACCTAATCCTATGGGTTGGGTGTGCATATGTAATATTGTATATTATTTTAATATTAGGAAATAAGGAAGGCCAAGAGTCATTGGGAGATGAATCCCAATAGCCTCACCTCCATGTATAAATGCATGTACATTCTTCAACTAATACACATTCTGATTTGAGGAGTTACCTCCTGGTTTGACACAATTAAACACAGTTAAAGGAACATAAGACATAATTCAGGCCTAATTGTGCCTAACACACAGGATTAAAGCAAATTAACAGTGATTAAAGAAAGACAATCAGATCTATCAATCCGAGAAAGCCTCCACTGCCACATCAAAGGATAATTGAATCCTTTGAGATTCCAAAAGACACCTGCAAACCTAAAAGCATTCAAAGGAGGCAGAGTTATTGCGTCAATCAGAGATATTTTCCTCAATACAGCTGAACAGTTAATTCGACCAAAGGAACTTATTGTAAAACTGTCAGCAGAGTTATTGCAAAGATAACTAAGAGCCTTAAAGTCAACAAATCTTCCCAGCAAGCTTAATTCTTAATGTAAAACAATTAATACAGAGGAAATATCTGTAATCTTATCCATTGAGACCCTCAAAGGCCGAGAAGCATTAAAACTGTATTAATTGAGTCTATAGATCTTTTCTTTCATTCCACCTCCTCATTTTTCTATAAAATCTTCTTGAGGAGCTCATTGTAAAGGGTTGGTTGCAGAACTTTGAAATAGACTTGTGCTCAAAATTTCCTACATGTAAATAGTGTTTAGAGGCTCTCGAAGCTCTGTTTGTAATCAAATAAGTTAGGCTAAGAAGAGAAGATGATTGTTGAACTGAAACATTGGACTTGAAGAATGTAACTGGATTGACATCAATATACAAGTTGATGCTTAGGATCCTGGTCTATATCACTGGTGAAGTGATTTTTTCTGTGTTATTGTTTTCCTTTCATGTATGCCATTTTGTCCATTTATTCTCTGATAAAGAACAACAAGCATAGAGTTAGGATTTGTTGTTTACAGTACCCTTCTCTGACTAATAAGCTTTATCTCAATGTTTTCCTCCAAATTGTGTATTTAAGAATGATTCAATACAGTCTAAGCAGTTAGGAATGTTGGTGCTCCCTCGTCCTACTGTCTAAACCAAACATTGTTCTTAAATTTTATTTTCATTAAGTACTCAGTAGAGTTAGACTAGGAAAGTTTATGGTTTGCCTTGTCTTCTAGTTCTTTCTTCAAAGGTAATTCTAAAAGTTTCCCTAAGAGTATGCTGAAAGCAGTTTAGATTTAAAAGTATCTTATCTGATCTTAGGCTGCACTTTGTTTTTCTTATGTATTTTCATCCCTCTGAAATTAATTATGTGGATTACTGGATTGTTTGTCTAATGAGTTAGCTTTAATACGAACTTTTCCAAAGAAGTCTATGGTTAGCCCTGTCCTTTGGTTGGTTTTAAAAAGTTACTTAAAAGGATTTTCTTGTTTGGAAAGACTGATAAATTCTACTTTAAATTATTGTTTTTTTCCACCCCTTCAACACATTTATTGTTTCCATTCCATCATTTAATCTCAAAGATCTTGTGATATAGATGACTTGCCCCTTGGACCACTCTTGAAATTGTTGCACAATTAAACCCTTTTATGACTCCATAGCCCAATGGACTAAAAACCAGCGTTATATCTATCCTATCAGCCAAAGCTTGTTCTGATTGCTTGCAACTTCACACCTTTGAAACTCTTTCATTTTAGGACTTTCCACTCAATTAAAAATCAAGCTCAACCATCCAAAAACAAACAAAACTCTTGCTCTTAATAACTAGCCTAATATCATACCCAAAAAGCCTTAAAGATAAATCAATCTTTGCACTTATAGAGAGATCCCTCTCTAGATTCAAGAGGGATAGATCCTAGAATCCCAAAGCGGTTCAAGTGTCCTCTCTACAGTTCTGATCTCACCAATCTGCTGGAATTACAGGGAGATAACAAAACCATAACTTTGTTTATAACCCATATATGGTACATATATAACAAATTCCAACCATATAACAACCCATCAATGAATAACTTGCTTTTTAATATTTTGAATTCTTATGATTTTTAAATATTTTTTGTATTTTAATATAAAACATATTTTTTATATGGTTTTTTTTTTTAATATAATTTTTTTTTAAATAATCTTATATGATTTTGAAATTTCTTTTGTTTTTGTTTTTAATGACTTTTTTCATTATTTGATATTTTTAATATCGTTTTTTTTGTCTTTTTGCAGGTGCAAGAGCCAATGATGACAATGGTTGATGTGTCAATGGTTGATGGTCTTCCATGTTGATCCAGGGTAAAATTTAGGATCCCCTTAACCAAGACCTTTTACTTCGGCTGATAATTAGAATTGCATATAATTAAAGACGTTATTGAACTGAAATGAACAATTGTAGCTGTAAATAAGAGGAACATAAATAACAAGATCAGCAATCATAAGAACACGTCGTTTGATGACGGAGTTCGTCCAGGAGGGACTACATCTCCGGGCCTCAGTGTCAAGATGGTGTAGGCCGTTGGATCATGTGTTGTAAGAAGAATATGTACATAGATTTGTTTCCCTATGACATACAAGGAAAGACTGCCCTCACGCAGGAGTGGCTTGACTTCTTTATGAGATATTCCACTGCGGAACTCTCATACATAAAGAAAGACTCCTATCAATATGACCATAGCTGACATGTAATAAATATGAGTATCCCGCCAATCCTGGAAAACAAGGGATCTCAACAATACACATATGAAAGCGAGTATCTTGCCAATGTGGCATAAAAGGGATCTCATAAATGACACAAATCCATAGCTGAAAGTACGTCAATAACAAAACAAGGCAAGATCCCAGAACTCATGTATCAACCGGGATTTGCAAGACATAATGCATCTCAAAGAGAAATAAATGAAGAATTACATGGAATCCACATCATATACCTCATGCTTCCATTTTCTAAAGGCTGAGCAGCTCTGCGGCTGAATCTGAAAACACCATCAATCTTGTGGTGTCGAAAAAGGTGAAAATGACTACTCACATGCGAAAATCTGACACCTGCATAACCCACTTCCAAAAGTGGCTGAAAAATCGAAAACTCAGATGCAGAAACTGAGCACGCCATTAGACTTGTGGTGTCGAGTAGTGCTGAAATGACATAAAAATTTTCCCATTTGGACAAAGTCAAAATTTCGCCCCCCTGAAAGTTGGCCTCAATCAAGGTTCCGCCTGCGTCTTTCTAGGCTCATGGTTCCACATGACCTGCAATAAAAAAATCATAAAATCTCGATCTGCGTGTGCGCACTCCGCTGCTCCATGGCCTGGTGCACTTATGAAAATCTAAGTTTATATTAAAATTGTGGGCAGACTTTACAAAGCCAAGTACGTTGGCGCGTTGGTAAAATTTAGTAATTTGTTAAGAGAATTCAAGTGGTCAAATCTCGCCTCCCCCATAGAATCTGCATCTTCTTTTTTATGATAAACAATATTATATTGTTTTTGGGGGGCCAGACCCACATTGGGCGGCCTTCCACCAACCATCTCCATCATATGGACGTTACACGTTTTAACATATTTTATATATATGTGTTTTAACAAAAACATGTGTGTTATGGTGGGGAGCTCCGTGGGGTCCAGAGGGGGTCATGGCCCGTTGGCCCATAAATATATATATATATTTTTTTAATATGTCATGAAATATGGTCGGGTGGGGTGGCAAGGGTGGTGGCCTGCCACCCCTTTTTTTTTAAATAATTTTTGTTTTGTTAAAACAAAACGAACATTTAAAAATACCCGATTTTTTACCGTAGGAGTCAAATTAATCAGGAGAAAATTTCACCTGGAATCTGGCCTGAGTGTGCCGGAATCCGGTAGCTGGGTTTGGTCCAATTTGCGTCCTCCTTAAGGTTGCCCAGTCACCAAGTCAACCCAAAACTTTGACCGCTCCTAACTCCTTCATACGGACTCGGAATTGAGTGTCGTTTGCGCCATTAGAATCAGAAAGACAAGATCTACAAGATGAACTTGGTTTGAGAATATTTCAAAAACTTTGATTTTTGAGCCCTCTGTGCTGAGCCACTTGTAATTCTACTTGTTTAGTTCACCTGGATCAATCCTCCCCACTGAGAAGCTTTTGGTCCTCCAAAAGCATCAAGCTTTACCTATCATCAACTGTCTACAACTGTCGTTGAAAGGCATATCCACACATTACTCCTTCACCTGACGTACTTCAAAATCAAGATGCAAATCCATCATCTACAACTACTCCAATGTGATGTCTGAAAAGGCACATCCCTTGAAGACTCCTTCACCTCTCGTACTTCGAAATCAAGATTCAAAGTCAACACCTGCAACGCTGCAATGCGATGTCTAAAAAGGCACATCCCTTGAAGACTCCTTCACCTCACATACTTTGGAATCAAGATGCAAAGTCAACACCTGCAACTGTAGAAATGAAAATGTCTGAAAAGGAACATCCCTTGAAGACTCCTTCACCTCTCATACTTCGGAATCAAGATGTAAAGCCAACACCTGCAACTGCGGAAATGAAAATTTCTGAAAAGGCACATCCCTTGCAATTTTTTGCAACACAAATGTTTAAGAAGGCACATCCCTCGAAGACTCCTTCACTTCTGTCCTTCGGAATCGGAATGCCAACACCTGCCTAAAGCTGCAATGAACATTACATTCTCAATGTGACCAAAAATGACCCAAATATTGTCATACTTCCCACGATTTTATAACATGTACTCGAAGGTCAAGCTTACAGTAAAAATGGAAATCATACCTCAACAAAATTACAAGACCAGACCTCATCATCACATTCCAAAGTGATGAAAAAACTCCTCATCACTTTTACATGAAATAAATGCATCATATGACTCATAGAACATGACCAAAACATAATCGTCGCATCTCAAAGTGATGGAAACACATCATCACTTTTACATAAAAGAGATCTAACACACGACGTATAAAACAAGGCCAAAAAAAATGTCATGGTCACTTAAACGAGTGATGGAAACACATCATCACTTTCATAATAAAAATGCGACAAATGACTTACAAGAATGGCCATGACAAGCTTAACATCTCTAGAAAAAACAATCTAGAAGAACCACTTCTCATTTATTAAAACGAGTGGATCATTTCCCTGTGGCGAACTTGCTTGTCGATCAGCTCTTTCAACTGGTGTATGCATGGCCGCTTTTTCTTTATGATGCTGCTCTGAATGAATTTTCCAGCATGTGGCTCTTTGGTGGCCACTTTGGTCGCAATGGGTGCAAAAAAATTTTCCTCCAAACCTGCTTAACTGATTTCTTTTCCTGTTGGCGAGAAGAATTTTCATGCCTCTTCCTCCTTTTCGCTGCCATCCTCTTCCAGCACTCAAAAATCACATGGTTATTTAAACCAAAAAAATAACAAGTTTTACGATGTCATATTTTACGACCGTGGTTATCAACATTCTTATAGTCAAAATGAACTCTGGAATAATGAGACTTAGTATACCTTCTGGGGTGGTCTCTGGTGCGATCATGATGATGGGAGCTCGCCTCAGTTCCTTCACTACAACGTGCACTGCCATGGAACGATGGTGAAGTGTCCCTATCATTTCTCTTCCTTGGAGAGTTCATCATTTTTTTTTCCCTTGATGTCCTTCAAACATCCTTCGCCAGTGTACCCCAAACCTGCATAACAAGGTCATTGCACAACCTCCAATGGTTCGATTATGCCTTGGCCACAAATGCCAAGTCCTCCTCCTCTGTACCCCATTTTGGTGAGGAGTCTCATGCCAGTACCTGTGATGCGTATCCCTACACTTCCAACCAAAATTATATCATGTGAAGAAACTGAAGATAAATCAACACTATTTACCTTAGGTGTTGATTGCGAAACAGATGAAGAAAGTTGTTGTAAGCCTTCGTTGCACTTCACTTCTGTCAATGCCTATGATACGGCTTGTAGCTAAAGTTGCAACTACTGCGTCTCCTCCTTCTCTTTCGGTAGGAATGATTTTAAGGCATCATGATCTCTCTGAAGAGTTTCATTGTTGCGTTTCAAATCTTCCCACGCCTTTGTTGTGGCTTGCAATTGAAGCTGCAATTGCTGCTTCTCCTCGTTCTCTTCATGTAGGAACACCTTCAAGGCATCATGATCTACTTGCATAATTTCATTGTTGCACTTCCAATCTTCCCACGCTTCTGTTGTGGCTTTCAACTGAAGTTGCAACTGTTTTTTGTCCTCATTCTCTTTGTGTAGGAGGGTCTTCAATTCTTCGTTCACTGCTGCTTGTTTTTCGTAAGCCTCATACAATATGTCCGCTTTCTTGGACACCCTGAGCATGGTTTCATACATGTCCTTAACACTCTCCATGGCTCAACTCAGCAAACATTCAATGTTCACGCCTACAATCCAATCAGCAAGAATACCTGCTCTGATACCACTTGATCTAGGGTAAAATTTTGATACCCTTAACCAAGACCTTTTACTTCGGCTGATAATTAGAATTGAATTTAATTAAAGACGTTAATGAACTAAAATGAACAATTGTAGTTGTAAATAAGAGGAAAATAAATGACAAGATCGGCATTCATAAGAACATGTCGTTTGATGACGGAGTTCGTCCAGGAGGGACTACATCTCCGGGCCTCGATGTCAAGATGGTGTAGGCCACTGCATTATGTGTTGTAATAAGAAGATGTACATAGATGTGTTTCCCTATGACATACAAGGAAATACTGCCCTCACACAGAAGTGGCTTGACTTCTTTAAGAGATATTCCACTTCAGAACTCTCATACATAAAGAAAGACTCCTATCAGTATGACAATAGCTGACATGTAATAAATATGAGTATCCCGCCAATCTTGGCAAACAAGGGATCTCAACAATACACATATGAAAGTGATTATCCCACCAATGTGGCATAAAAGGGATCTCATAAATGACACAAATCCATAGCTGAAAGTACATCAATAACAAAACAAGGAAAGATCCCACAACTCATGTATCAACCTGGATCTACAAGACATAATGCATCTCAAAGAGAAATAAATGAAGAAGTACATGGAATCCACATCATATACCTCATGCTGCCATTTTCTGAAGGATGAGAAGCTCTGCGGCGGAATCTGAAAACACCATCAATATTTTGGTGTCGAAAAAGGTGAAAACGACTGCTCACATGCGAAAATCTAACACCTGCATAACCCACTTCCAAAAGTGGCTGAAAATTTGAAAACTCAGATGCAGAAACTGAGCACACCATCAGACTCGTGGCGTTGAGTAGTGCTAAAACGACATAAAATTTGTCCCATTTGGATAAATTCCAAATTTCGCCCTCCTGAAAGTTGGCCTCAATCAAGGTATTGCCTACCTCTTTCTGGGCTCATGGTTCCACATGACCTGCAATAAAAAAATCATAAAATCTTGATCTACGTGCACACACTCTGCTGCTCCATGGCCTGGCGCACTTATGAAAATATGAGTTTATATTAAAATTGTGGGTGGACTTTACAAAGCCAAGTCCATTGGCGCGTTGTAAAATTTAGTAATTTGTTAAGAGAAGTCGAGTGGTCAAATCTCGCCTCCCCCACGAAATTTGCATCTTCGT
Organism: Pinus albicaulis; assembly: GCA_034641835.2. Taxonomy (NCBI): domain Eukaryota; kingdom Viridiplantae; phylum Streptophyta; class Pinopsida; order Pinales; family Pinaceae; genus Pinus; species Pinus albicaulis. The sequence goes on from CM076570.1 coordinate 257,878,811, forward strand.
TTTATGAGAAACAATATTATATTGTTTTTGGGGGGTCGGACCCGCATTGGACGGCCCGCCCCCAACCATATATATATATATATATATATATATATATATATATATATGTTTTTAAAAAAACATGTGTGCTATGGTGGGGAGCTTCGTGGGGTCCGGCGAGGGTCATGGCCCGCTGGCCCATAAATATATATATATATATATATTTTTTAATATGTCGTGACATACGATCGGGTGGGGTGGCGGGGGTGGTGGCCTGCCACCCCTTTTTTTTAAATATTTTTTTTTTGTTAAAACAAAATGGACATTTAAAAATACCTAATTTTTTACCGTAGGAGTCAAATTAATTAGGCGAAAATTTCGCCTGGAATCTGGCCTGAGTGTGCCAGAATCCGGTAGCCGGGTTTGGTCTAATTTGCATCCTCCTTAAGGTTTCCTAGTCACCAAGAAAACCCAAAACTTTGACCACTCCTAACTCCTTCATACGGACTCGGAATTGAGTGTCGTCTACGCCATTGGAATGAGAGAATGATGAGATCTACAAGATGAACTTGGTTTGATAATCTTTCGAACACTTTGATTTTTGAGCCCTCTATGTTGAGCCACTTGTACTTGTACCTGTTTAGTCCACCTAGATCACATGTACCCTGTGGGTCTCACCTACTGACTGGGATTCCATGTGGCACATTGTGGGCGCATTTTTTTTCTTGTCTTATCAAACTTCTAACTACAATAAGTTTCTCATACGAACTTGGATTTAGGCGTCGTTTGCATCATCGGAAATATATCACCGATATATATGACTTGGTCCTATTTTTATAAATTTGTGAACACTTTGATATTTTAGCCTTTCCTAAGCCCTCTTTGACTTTTGAGCATTTCTATATCCACCTTGATCAAATTCCAAGAGTCATATGTGGAATATGAAGAGTCAGATAGTCATATATGGACAAAAGTCACATGAAGATTTCCAAAAGTCACATAGAGAATTCCAAAGGTCATTTATAAGTTCAAGAGTTGTTTAGAAGTCCAAAGGACATATTATAAGTCCAATATTCATGAGGGTAAACCAAGAGTCAAGGGGAGATTAAAGGTCATTCCTCTTGTTACAAAAGCAACCTCATAACTCAAGCAAAGGGTTTTGGGAGCTTGAAGCTTTGGAGATCTAGTCTTGGCTTCTCTAATTGGAATAGGAGAGAAAAATATCCTTTGGAGAAGCAAGTAGTGACTTAATGTTCCACTACTAGAACTAGTGCCTCACCAGTGTAATTGTGTACTTGGATATTTCACCTTATAATTGAAGCTCGATGAGCCAACACATTTTCATGCATTTATTATGAATGTCTCGAGACTATTATTTTAAATTTTTTCTTTATATGTTTCGTTTATATTTACTAAAGAAATTGAAATATTTCGATGGCCATGGTACTTATCTTTTTGAAGGTGTGTTATATGTAGTTTAATTATCATTGTGTCTATGTGAACTATTTCACTAATTAACTAATGAATATTTCTTTGCTCATGTCTCTCTCTTAGGTTAGTACTATTACTTCCTTCTAGAGGCTAAATTTTGTCTACCCCCTTGTGAAAGCCTCATTTTATACATTAAAATCCGTGTTTCATAATGTCAAATTACTTTATTGTTCAGGGTTTATGTATATAATCTCTTATGTTATCCGTTGAAACAAAGGTGAACCTTACAGTTACGGTGGTCAAGTTGATACTCTGGATGGGGCTCCTACTCCAAATGGTGTGAGGTATAATTAGGACTTCACATCAAGGAGACCCCTTATATGTTTGCGGTATCAAGCACCATCAACATATTTGAAAAGGGTGAGTATAGTTTGCATGCAAGTAAAAACACCAAAGTAGAACCAAATGGATGTTTCACATCTAGAATTCCATTTTCTCCTATGATTAAAGGTAGTAAATTTCATAGGATAAATTAAAACTCCTTTGTCCACTTGATGGAAGAGATCGAGTGCTTCAATTGTCACACTTTTGGTCATGTGGTATTTTATTGTAGGAGGAGAATGCATACATTCATGCAGCGGTATGATTGGCCAATAATACAACCTACATTTAGGTATACAAGTTATTTTAATGGTTATTGTTTTTCTTGTAACCTGTTTGGTCACAAATCCATTGGTTGTGGATATAGCGTGAGAAGATGGAGGTCTAGCATGACCAGCAAAAGATAAAATCCTTTAGCTACATATCTTATTCATATAGAGTGTTATGTGTGTCATAATTTTGGGCACATGGCGAAGGATTGTAATATGCCTAGATCCTTGAGGCCTTAGGTTCAAAAGAAACATACAAAGGAGAATGTACAACCAAGGAACCAACCAAGGAATACATGGAAGAAGAAGGATGAGAAGTCAGGAAAGTGTGGCATTGCACTTTTTTCATGTGATGAGGATGATATATGGTATATTTGATACTGTATGTTCACACCATATGTCAGGAGATGGGAGGAAAAAATTCATTTTCTCAATATAACCAAGAGTGTTCATGTTTGTTTGAAGGTAATAAGTCAGAACGATTGTTGGTTAGCGTTAAAGTAAATATCAGTGAGAATAGGACCAATTTATATGATGTTTATCTCATTGAAGGTCTAAAGCATAATATTTTGAGTGTGAGTCAAATGGTTCATGGAGGAAAGGAAGTAGTTTTCAACTCCAAATGTTGCAGCATCTAGAAAAAAGGATTAAAGTGAGTGTTTTCCAAGGGAGTGAAGGCATTGGATAATGTGTACATGTTAAAGGGAAAATTTAGTAGATATATGAGACCAAGAGAGTAGTCTTCCTCATCAAATTATGAGTAAAAGATACCAACTCATATTGTAGGTAACTTTTTCATGATCGATCTACTTGACTGCAAAGATATATTTGAGACTAGCATGATCTCAAGGGGATCATTAGTAGCTTGAGATCTACCAGTAGTAATGAGTTTTGATCCAGTTCAACCATGCATATTCAGGTCCACAGGATTAACATGCTTAGATGTATATCATGCTCAGGGGTAGTTATGTCTCCAAGGCTTGTTATTTATGTTTATATTTATTTTCACTCATTATTTTTGTAGTTAATGTATTGAATCTGTATGAGTGGAAAATACATGTATATAAGCCTTGTAGCAACATTTATTGGTCATCTTTCAGCCACCCTAACATGAGTACATTGTGACAATGACATGCATACCATGACTTGAGACATGGACCAGCCATGTATTGTTAGGTCCCTATATTACTAGTGTAGTCCCTTATTATTGTTAGTGTATCCCCCTCATTGTTATCGTAGTACCCCTATAGCCCCCATATTGTTATTATTGTGCCCTTACATTATTATTGTTAGGTCTGTTAGGATTATATTGTGACCCCATCAACTCCTATATATAGAAAGGAGGTTTTTTCATTTGTATCATCCAAGAATTGTTCATTTATGTAATGTAAAGGAGGCTTCCCCCTTGAAGTGGCTTTTTTATAAGATTTTGATCTCTCTTTTCTTCTATTTTTGGAGTTGGTCTCATAGATTTGGATTCTAGGGTTTCACTGCTCCAAACAGGTCATCATGAAATTTTCGCTATAACTTGTTTTCTACGAAGGTTCAGAAGCTTAAATTTTTATCATGCGAAGCCAAAATCCTAATGAACTTTGCGTAAAAATTTCAAATCTTGGTTCACAATATTTTCGAAGATATGATCTATAGAAGTTATGGTTTGTGCAAGCTCCCGAATTTCCTCTAAAAGAGGTGACCTTGGGAAAATCGGCATAACTCTCTCTCTGAGCATCGGATTGGAATTATTTAAAATATGGTGGAAAAAAAACAGATTTTAGTTTCCTTTGTATCAATTTCAGAGTTGAAGGAAGGAACAATGACACATAGCACGTTGTACAAGTTCTCTCTACTGAACTAGTCCATAATTAGTTCAGTGTGGGAGATTGGGCATATCTTTGTCTTGAAGCATCCAAATCAGGTCAGACCTGTGGCATTCAAAATAATATTCAGATGGATACTACAAGACCGAATTTCAAGTATTGAAGATCCGAAATCACAGAGATAATTTAATTTCAATATCGAGCTCCTCAAAACAAAGAAAAAGGTGTGTATTTTATTTTAAAAATTACATAATGTTTGTTTGAAAAAGAAGTTTGAAGTGATTTCAAGGGAATATTGAAGCATTTTTATTAGTATTGGGTTCTATAATGCTCCCAAAAATAATTCCACACCCATTAAGCCCTTAGAAAGCTCTACTATGACACATGAAGAGGAAGAATTGCAGTATGAGATATCAAAATTATGGTACCAAGTGCAACAAATTTCGATCTTACAAGAGAAATAAGAGATGACATAGATGGTTTAAAATAAAAAATGGAGGCTAAGTTGGACGATTTGAAGGATCAAATGAAAGCTAATATTGATGATAAAGTAGTGGAATATCACATTGAGCATCAACAACAAGTTCTCCAACTCTCAAAGGATAACCTAACTTTGGTGCAATATCTAATGAAACAACAAGAAGATCAACAACACAACAAAATAATCTTTGAAGAAATCACAAAAACAAGAACTCAAAAACTATGAAATTGATCAATTTTAGAGTATCTAAGCAAGTGGAAGAACGTACCCATTGAATCTTCAAATGGGAGGATGAGAATTTTATACAGAAGAATCAAGAAATAATTAAGCATTGAGGACAACACTTATTTGAAGGAGAGGGGCATTTTAGGTCCCTATATTACTAGTGTAGTCCCTTATGATTGTTAGTGTATCCCCCTTATTGTTATTTTTGTACCTTGTAGCCCCCATATTGTTATTATTGTGCCCTTACATTATTATTGTTAGGTCGACTAGGATTATATTGTGACCCCATGGACTCCTATATATAGAAAGGAGGTATTGTCATTTGTATCATCCAAGAATTGTTCATTTATGTAATGTAAAGGAGGTTTACCCCTAGAAGTGGTTATTTCTAAGGTGTTGATCTCTCTTTTCTTCTATTTTTGGAGTTGGTTTCATAACATTTATGGGTTTTTATATTCAATATAATACAACCATGTATTTATTATTGATTCATCTTTTCATGTTGATAGACGATCTAGTCATTAGTAGAATGAGTCATCATGTTGTTAGGCATGTTATGGAGGAGTCTCATGAGGACATTTTGCAACCACTTGTATGGGCTAATGTTGTTGTAACATACATGTTATATTATATTTTGAGTCATTGGTCCATATGATATTATCATAGTAGCCATGTATTTATTGATACAATCCATGCAAAATTCTTATGAGGCCATGTAACTTTATTATATTTATCTTTGGGTCACTTATTCATGAGTCATGAGGTCATATTATGGTCATATAATTTTCATGTATGAGGTATCTTACGCCTCTTCTATAACCATGTGTGTATTAATGCATATGTCATTATTCATGGTCATGTGTGTTGAAAAGTGTAACTAAGGTTCGGTCTTCATAATGACATGTAATTGTGAACTTTATGTAATGACGTAAGGAAGAAAAATAGAATTATTATTGTAATGCTTTCCCTATGGGTTCCATGAGCAAGGAATTTTATTTTTAGATGGCTCCCATTATGATCCTTTAGGAATTTTCATCTAGCCATAAAATTCAAAGAGATTCATTGTCATGTATGAATAACCCTTCTTGGGCATGTTACAAATGTATATAAGTCAATAGGATTGTCAAGTAGCCCTCCAAGACAATCACAAGTTATCCTTCTTCAAGTTGGCTTCAAGATGAAATGTAGAACTCGTATTCATGGAAAAACTACTATAAATAGGCACCTTGGCCTATTCCATAGTCAATAATTTCGATATCCTCTGAAATTCAGATGGGAAATTGCAGTGACAAGTTTGGATGTCATTTCAGGAAAGAAGCTCGGATAAAGGTACAAACAATCTCGGTCTAATTACAAATATCGCAGTGTGGATTGCAGTAGAGATGTTAGACACAATGTTGATCACATGTCACAGTATGGTTCAGTGCTATTTCAGATGAAATTTTTTGATATAATCATAGAAATAAGGTCTCTCTATTTTGGTGTCATTACAATTAAGTAAAGACATAGTTTTGGTGCTATCTCTACTTCAGTGTCACCACAAGAATAAGCTCGGATAGGAGATGATCTAGGTGCTACCACAGAGAGAGGGTCACAATGCAACTTCATGTCATAATTGTGATGAGATCTCAGGGATCCTACAGTGAGAGGATCTCGGTGAAAAACACAGTGACATCGATCCTAGTATGCCAACATTGCGAGAGGAAGAACAAACATGGATGACTTAATGGAAGAATCTCTGAAGGAAGAATGTTGATTGTTAAGAGAACTTGTGTCTTGGTCTTGGGGTGGAAAATATTTCAAGGGTCTTGTTCTTGGTATTTTTCAATTGGAATCTCTATAAGAATAATTTGTGTGGGTTTTCCTCTCAAAGAGTGAAAGGTTTTGGCCCTAGATGATAGCCTACATTTTGTGTCTCTTTATCTATTTATGTTCATGCATTGGTAGTTGTTTGATGAAGAAGAAAATTAATAACCAAAGTAAAAGAAAACCCTAATCTAAAGAAGTAAAAATCACTCACAAGCAGTTAATAATTGAAGATAAATAACCTAATACTCGATGCCCTAGATTTCTTAACAATTTGGAGACTCGGTCCACCTTGTGCTTCTTCCTTTAGCGAGGAAGCAAAAGTTGCAACGGAAGCGGTTTACTACATATTGGAGATGGAATGTGTTCAGGGGGAGCATATATTTTCTCTTGTTACTTCAGCCGTCCATTTTTGGCATTATGGTCTACTTGGAGGTGTTCATGGTGTGCCTCATGCTATGATCATGATTGTTGGGTTTTAGCCTCATGTTATGAGCAGAGATGATCTGTTTAGCCATTGTTTGGTGGTTATTTCCATGTGTTTGTTGTTTCTATGGAGAGTGATGGGTTTATGCTCATGTGAATTTTTTTGCATATTATGTGATTTTTTTCATTGATGTTGTTATGTGGTTACTTGTGCATATTGTTGATGCTGCTAGAGGTTGTTGATTGGTGTGACATGATACTCTGAATGATTATTGGTTTATTTGTTACTTGCTGCTAATGATTTGAGAGGCATGGACTTTGGTTGGTATGAATTATTTATCAACCATGTTGAGATCAGTTGTTGCAGTGTTTTTGCTTTAGTTCTTGCTGCCTTATCAGATGGAGTTGACCCTTTTCCATTGATGTCAAAGGAGGAGTGATAGAGGATATTGGTATAGAATTTGTGTGTGGCTGCCATCAATGCCAAAGGGGGATATTGTTAGCATTATGGTGTTCATGGTTCCAGCTATTTGATGTTTCCATTTGTATCATGATGAAATATAGCTCATGTTGGTATTGATGTCAACTCTATGTAGCCTAGCTTATGTAGTAATGCCCACCTTGTAGTATGGTTGCAGTCGATTGTATTGACATTGAGATTGCTATGTTGGCATTGATGTAAACCTTTGATGATGTATCTTGTTGATGGCATGGTGGTCATGGAGGAGTTAGAATGTGTTATAATGTGTTAGAATGTGAATTGATTTCAATTTTTTGATGCCTTATTATGCATTTATTGGAGGCATTAGAGATGCTACTATAAGTGGATGATGAAGATATATTGGTGTTGGAGATGATGGCTCAAGTGTCATTCATATTTTTTAGTTGGCACAATAGTTGAGTTGGAAATTAGGTCTTCATCTAGGTCTTCATGCTCATGCTCATGGAGATGACTTGTTAGAGTCATGGTTTTTCCTCATGATGTTGATGATGATGGTGTTGAGATGCTACAATGGTGTACACATGTGTTGGAGCTTGTGCAGGTGTTTGTGGAGAGTGTAGGACTTGTCGATAGTCATGCCAAATGTTGTTTGTTGGCCCTTAGGTCAAATTTAATGTGACACTTGGGAGACATTCTTAGGCTATTTGCAGAAATATTATAGATGTGAAAATCTCTTCCAGAGGTCCTACAGATGCTTTTCAAGCTCTAGAAGAAGTTTGAACAATATCTAAGGTGTTTTGAATGGTGTTATCCCATCCTCTACCCAAATTTCACTCATGAACGCCCTTGCATGTAGTTGAAAGGCTCAAACCATGTGGAGAAAAGCCTGTGCATGTGGTTGCAGCCGAGGTCAGGCAGCTTTCTATGTGCGGTTGAGCTTCTTCATGAAAATTTCTTTGGATTCCTCATGCACATCAAATGTATTTCGACTTAGAAATTCCTATAGGCTTATAGATTAATTTAAAAAGGTCGCAATCAGCTTGAAAAATATTTCAATGGGTGTGAATTCGTTTATTGCACAAGTAGTGATGGTTTAGGATTGATTTCGTCAAATATGTGCACTCTTGATCCCATGCCAAAGGTGATTTTTTCTTAAAATGTTTTATATTCTTTACTTTGGAGCTAAGTTATGGTTGGGTTTGTGTGAGAGTGAGTGAGAGAATATTACATATAGAAGGAATGATTCAGACCTAGTTGAGAGTAGAGATACATTGTGTAGGCATGCAAATCGCAGTGCTATAGCATAATTCTAAAGCAAAGCATCATTTTTCAGATCAGATTTGTGGATGTTGTGGCATATTTTATTTTGAGGATATGGAGTAGATTTTAGGTTGTTAAATGATTGTATTATTGATGGTTTCATTGTGGCCACTATTTTATTAACTATAGAGCATACTTATTGTGGTGTTTTTATTTGTTGATGGCATCTTGTTCTTGGATATCATATGGAAAATTTGAATCAAGTTAAGAAAAAAGTCTTTGGACCTAGTGTGGAAATATATGAAACTAGGTCCATGTAGAGTAGAGGAGAAGTGACTTCATGAGAGTGGATCAATGATTCCATAGTATTGGTGAATGGAATAGTTTCTCCTTCCAATGGTAGTTGGATAGTCCAATTGGAGTTGGGTGAGGATCGTTGATCGTGGTGGATTTCAACGGATTTTTTTCCATAGATCCATGTGAGAACATAGTCTTTTGAGCTGATCAGTAGAATTGAGTCTCCTAGATGATGGGGGTCAGTTGATTGTATATGAGGTTGAGTCTCCTGACCGATGGGATTCAATCATCTATGTAAAATAAATTATTTTCTTAATAGAAGATTCAGAGTAGTGCAGTAGTGGCAAGGACAGTTTTTCTCCCAGAAGGGTTTCCACCAGATATCTTATGTCTTCTTGTGTGATGGTTTTTGTGGTTGTGTTTTTATGGTTTTCTTTTAGTACTTGGTGCTTATATGTGTATATTATTATCACATATTTTCTTATGATTCATGTTAAGTTTTTAACAAATGTGCGATTCATTAAAAATTAATAAAATGCAAAATTATGAATAAGTCACACTACTGATTCACCACCACCACCTCTCAGTAGTTCTCAAAGGTTTCCAACATATTGTACTAGTTATCACAATTGAAACATAGTCCCTTTTCTCTCCTTTCATCCATTTGTTGAGGAGTAAACCTTATCAGTTTAGGAGAAGGAGCGTGTATTTCTCAGTACTTATTAGTGACCTATTTTTTGGTGGTGGTATTTTTACTTTCAATTTTCCTTTCCAGACTAAAATAATGCTATAGAGATTTAGGATCAAAAATATGCATATTATGTTAAATTCTTTCCTTTAAAGTTGTCATAAATAGGTCTAACAAATTATCCTTTGAAATGTTATTTACCTTGAGACTCAACCTTTGGAATTGTTGAATGTGCTTTATAACTAGACCTTTTTGTAATAAATATACCAATTTCCAAAAGAATGTTTTGCTCTTAATATCCCCATAATGTGCTAATAATACTCTGTAAAATTGGGCTAAGATATAGCTTAATCCTTTTTCCTTTCACAAATCCAATGATACCATACATGTTAGTCTTATTATAAAAACATGGATGTTATATTTATCTTGTAAAACTATCGCTTTGTGTAGATCAAAGTATTTCTCCATCTCAAATATCCATATTATAGGATTGTTACCATCAAACTTTATCATATCAATCTTCGGAATGTAGTTTTTCCTTCTTGTTGATTTTAAGCCTTGATGATGTGGATCGCAAATTGAAAATTCATGATTATGTTTTTGTGATTCATATTTGTGCTCCTCGATAGTGATAAAATACTCCCCATAAGTGATTGAGTTTCAAAACCATGCTTCTCCTTGTGTTACTGATTTCCTTGGATATCCACATCTATTTTAAGGAAATATTTTAATAGAATGGTTTGAAATTATTTTATTTCTTCCTTGATGGATTTTGTGCATATTCAGTTGAGATTTTTCATTGCTTCCTTATTTTCATTCATCTTCATTTACATTCCATCCATAATTTATATTTTAAGATTTTATTAAGAACCTGATAAATCGTCAAGTCCCACTAGCGCAAATTGTTGAGGATGGGCTTCGTTAGCAAGAAAATTCAGGATCAAACCTCACGGGGGATGGTTGTGCCCTGTGCTAGGGGGAGGAGACATGCTAAAAAATCTAGTCAGCTTAGGGCTACTGTGGCCTAGGCCGGGTGCGATCCTCGGGTGACCTTGACGTATTAGATTCCCATGGGTCATGGTTTATAAAGCCACTATTCAAGCCTAGAGGATCACAGACAACTTGAAAAACAAAAAAAAAGAACCTGATAAATCCACCTTTTAAACACACTACCATCCATTTAATTAACTTTCCTCTCTAATTGCGAGAACTTAAATTCTAAGTCTTCACTTTCTTCATGAATCCCAAATGAGCCTTCAGAAGGTCTAATTGGTGCAGTAGCTTTCTTTGGAGGCATATTGGAAAACAATAATATTGCTCCTCTTAATTGCAACTTTCATTCACCAAAATAAAAAAAAATATTCTAATCAAAAGTTATGTCACTTGTAATTTGTGCACCTTTATAATGTTAAATTGGATAATGTTTAAATGGTTAAACTTTTTCTTAATATATCTATAAGATTTGAGCCCTTCTGAATCTTAAACTTTAATCTGTAATACTTCAATATATCTTCTCTGTAACTTCACAAGCCGAGACAGAATTTGATGTGCCAATATGATCCAATTTTCACCATTTGTAAAAAAAAAATATAGAGAAAATGCCAAGATGTGATGTTTGAAGTAGAAAAACCCTAGGTTTGTATGGTTTGATACCAAATTTTATGAACCTTATGCCTTAAAAATGATGATAAACCAATAATTATAGTCCACTTCAAGGAGGGACCTCCTTTTACAACGAATATAATGTACAAGACATGAATTGATGCTCCTAAGACTAGCTCTCTCTCTCTCTCTCTCTCTCTCTCTGGTGTGTGTGTGTGTGTGTGTGTGGGAGACAAAGGGTACAATTATAATAAAATTGGACCATGAAAAGTTCTAACATAGGTACATAACAATATAACGATATAAATATGCACTCAATATCTATAAATTAATAAGGGGTTTAGGGTTAACATGGGGCTTATATAGGGCTTAACAAAATACAATTTTTTTGAAAAAAATCAAACAGTTTAGGCACTTGTGAAAAAAAAAAAAAAAAATTAAGGTGTTGAGGACAGATAATGGTGGAGAATTATGTGACAATGAATTCAAATAATTCTATAAGAAGTGTGATATGGAAAGGAAAAATATCACTCCAAAGATAACTTAGTAGAATGGAATTGCGAAAAGGATGAATAGGACATTGATGGAAAAATAAAAGAGCATGCTTACTGGTGTTGGGTTAGGACAAGAATTCTAGGCAGAGGCAATCGATATTACATGTGACTTGGTAAGTTAATCACCCTCCTCGGTGTTGGATGACAAGAATCCACATGGAGTATGAACTGGGAAGAAACCATCTCTTAAACATCTCAATATAGTCGGTTTTAATTCTTATGTACACATTCCAAAGGGAAGAGGTGGTGCATACTACATGTTATATGGTAAATTCATCACCCTCATCAACACTAGATGATAAGACTCCACATGATGTATAGATTGGTAAGAAACTATCTCTTAAACATCTTAGGGTATTTAGGTATGATGCTTATGTAGATATTCATAGGAAAATATGTGTAAGTTGGATAATAAATATGGAAGGTGTATCTTTACTAGATATAACAATGGTTAGAAAGGTTGTAATATTTGGAACCTAGAAACTAAGAAATTTGTGTATAGTTGAGATGTGGCATTTAGAGAAATAAAATATATTTTCAAATAGGAAGTCTTACCAATAAATCAATAATTAGATAATATAAAGTTTTCATTGAAGGATGATGAATCAAAATCTATTAAAGAATAGGAATCAGAGATAGAAAAACCACATAATTTGGTATTAAGGAGATCATTTCGAGAAACAAGGGAACCATAAAGGTATACTCTTTCTGTTTTTAATTCTAATTTTTCTTTTTTTATCACTAATTATGTTCCTATCACTATTATGGAGGTGTTGATACAGACGTTTTCACAAAAATATCTTGAATCTCGTTCAACTAAGCAAGATAGTTTGGAATAATTCTTTGAGTTTATAGTCTATTAATTTTACAACAATGTTTCAAGAAACTAAGTCCTTGAAATCTTAAATCTATTTTCCTATTATAAAACTTTATATTTTTATTTAGATCATCCAAACAAGTAAATAATGAAAACATCACCTCATAAAGAGATTTTGAAAATAAACTGAAAATAATATAAATTGAACAATAGCATCAATTCAAAATCAAAAAAAATTATTGAGCCAAATTTTAAAAAGCAGTCAACAAATAAATCTATTTAATACCAAGCTAAATTGTAAAGTATCTTTTCAAATCCCTACAAGCATCAAGAATAGAGATGTTCTTAGAAGCCTAAGATGTGATAAGAACTCACACAAAAGAATAAGATGATCTAGACCACTTCAATAGACACAAATAGAATTAGCAAACTTTTGCAAAATTTACATTAATTATCATTAAATCATGTAAGAACCTTTAAATAGTGCAAGCATAATACAAAGAGAGTAAATAACCTTGAAGAATACCAAAGTTCAACGTTACTCAATTTTTTTTTTGTCATCTTTCAAGATGTTCTTGCTATCAGCAAGATGATTTATTCCTCAAGAAATATAGAATGGAAATGAATAATAATAATAAACTCACTCTCAGAGTTTAGGCATGCCTTCACATAACTCTTTCCTCCTTCAATTCATTACTTCTTTATTTTGTCTTTTCATAAAGTAGTTAAGTAGTTCAACTATATTTTAAATTTTTTTTTTTTTTTTTTGGTGAGGGAATAAAGTGTTTCAAGAAAAAGTAAGTAGGTGGGGTCTCACTAGATGCTTAATATCACAAATTTATCGTATAAAAAATTTCCTTGTAACTCTCATAATAACATAATCAACATATATGGAAAAAAATATAAATAAAAAAATGCATCAGCATCATAATAATCATGACCATAACATTTGTGCCTCCCTTAATAAAAATATATGATATTTTTTAGTTTCTGAAAATAAATATCATATAATCACTATAATCTCAAATATTATGCCTCAAGTATCCAAAATATAAATTATGCCATAAAACATGGAATCATAAAAGATCAGGGTGCATATCCTTAAATGTAATTTATCTTTTACCTTCATCACTTGTTTTCACTTATTGCATTTTTTATTATGCGGAAGTGGATTGAAATAAATTAATGATTTTGAAATCAATATGTTTCTTCCATTTATCTTCAAGATGTAAAGGAAGAGGTTGTCAATATTTTCTTCAGGGAGAGCAATAAAAAGAATTAGTCGAAGTGATCATTATGGTGCATCTTTGGGACTGGTAGACCATTGAACTACACTAGAGGAGGTCCAACAAGAAATTTTTCCCTCCATCATCCATTGAACTACACTAGAGGAGGTCCACTAGAGGAGGTTGAAAAGGAGGTTTTATAACATTCATAATGATGGGATGAAATTGTAGAGGTGCATCAGGGGGAGAAAATGGTTGGGGCAAGGCTAGTTGTCCCCCAAGTCTAAGTAACATGTTTGGATTAGTTAGTTGAACTTATCAGAATTAGCATCATAATCTTATTCTTTTATCTTTCTTCCTTCCTATCATACCATATATTCTTTGCCTCTCCCTCTTGTGTTTCTTTGGATTCCCCTACTAAATCAAATCACTTATAGCATTCCATAAATAAAATAATATCTTGAAGTAAAATATAATATGTAATAAAAATATACTTCACTAAATTATGTTAAATATGATTAACAATATCCAAATCACAGCATAGATAAACTGAGCTAGAAAGAGAGAAATTAAAAGAGAAATTGTAAATGGAACATGAAAAACTCACGCATACTCTAGTTTGGATCCAAGACATATTCCATCACAATATTCTCTTTTCCTTTCAATTTAAATCAATCTACTTATTTCACCTAAAATTTTCTTTCTTAATAATAGATGATTTCAACTTTAATGCTAAAATTATTTAACATACTTCCACAAATATCAAGAAAGGGGAAACATACATAAAGGAATGGAAAATGAAAAACATAAGAGGTTGGAATAATACTTTCTCTCCACATCATAAATTATGTGTTTAACAAGAGTTTTCATCCAACATAGTATTCAAATTCATGATTCATGTTAATTTATACGAACAATGAATACTCAAACCATGCTATTTTTCAAATGCAGTAACACATGGAAACTGCTAGTATGGATGGATAAATGAACTATAAGTGATAGAGCGAAATCGAAATCTCTACTCTTAACTCAAATGATTCCAAGATTGTAGGTTATCGTTGTATATCTAAAATAGGGTTCATAATATTCTTGAACTTTAAACAAAGTAATATTGAAAGAAATATAATACATGATCAAACCACATATTATCATTATGCATGCAGATCAAAAATATGTATATGATTAATACCACACCCATTTAATATATTCCAATCCTCTTTATATTATCAAAACTGAATCCAACAAGTGTGCACAAACAGAGAAAACTTCACATAGTCATCAAGATCTAAGACATGGTTCAAAATTTGTAGAAATCATGTCCTAAATTCTCTGATAGGATGAGCTTATTTATTTTCAAAGAATTTATTATGAGTGTCAATCGCAATGCCTTACATAACCATCATTATATCTAAATGTGAATGAATCCAACAAGTGTGCACAAACAGAGAAAGCTTCAAATAGTCATCAAGATCTAAGACTTGGTTCAAAATTTGTAGAAAGCATGTCCTAAATTCTCTGATAGGATGAGCTTATTTATTTTCAAAGAATTTATTATGAGTGTCAATCGCAATGCCTCACATAACCATCATTATATCTAAATGTGAATTCAGGGTATTTTGTTCTAAGCAATGATTAAATCTTTCATAATTTCTTTCAAAGCAACTACAATAATCCTCAAAAACCCTTATCATATTTCCTTTTGGAATAACATAATGTTACCTAAGAAGTAAAACAGTTTAATGTCAATCTATAACCATATCTCATAGGGTTTCCTTTTTATTCATAACAACTATTATAATAAATTGCGACATTTTGGCATGAAGCATAAGGCATAGTTTTTGTGCATATATATTTCTTATTTAGAGTAATAAAATAACCCAAACCCAAAATTATACAACATTTACCGTATTAACCTTTTTTTTTGTAAGCTTGGTAGTGCCTTCCTTTTTCATTAATAAAACAACAAGTTACAACCAATTTAGAGATGGTTAGGTGGCCTAAAATTTCCCAGATGGAAACCAAGTCTATTGGCCACCTTACGGCATGGTATGTCATCCAAAAACGAAATATTCCAAGTCTTTCTATCCAAGATATATATTTATAAATGTATTTACATGTCCTAAAAATTATCTTCCTATTGGAAAGACTATCAATATACCTAAATTTGAAAGCTTCCTGCATATTGTAAATAAAAGCCAAAAAAAAAGTACACATAGAGACCAGCTACCAGACCATTATTCTCCATCAGCAGACACAAACTCCACCAAATCCAGGTCTTAAGAATTAGAGCCTGGGAGCTCTGACTAAGAGAGAAGGCAAGGGAGATAATTTCAATTCATCGAAGGCGTCCATCCTACTTCTGCAGCTGAAATTGGAGCTTTTGGAAATCTTGTTTGTAGTCGGGAAATTCATGCACTATTGTTTCCATATCCACTGAAATCTTCTCCAGGACCTTGCCCAATATGCCTTTCATGGAGCTTGTTGTAATTCCTACCATCATGACGAACGATGTTCGCACACCACAGATGAGACACGACCAAACAGTACGAAGGGTGATTGAGGGGGTGAAGTCCCTGGAGCCCATAAAGGGGTGGCCCGAGAGAAGTTATGCCCCACTACACCCAAAGGTAAAACACCAACCCATTCCAAAAGGACTTAGAGACACTAAAACCATACACAAAAGACCGAAAAAACCGTCCCCAAATCCACACCAGGTTAGGCCAAGGCTTAATAGTGCTTCTAGGATCGATTAAAGAGGTAAAACACGTATCTAACCCCATTCTAGATAGGATAATCCCAAATAAGACAGATATAGATACAATTCCTGGAAATTCGCCTTGGTTTAATAGACAGACGAACACATGCATCACCAGGACGACATTCATGCCCTCAGACCCCAAAAATTCCAAACCAAGCATACCAAATTCCCTTAACCAGTAAATCCACTGCATGGAAGAAAGGGAGGAATGACAAGTCACATACTAGTTTTCCAATAGTAAGAGCTGCCGAGAGCACCCCTTTGCCGACTTCTGCGACTGACTGTAACGCCATGCACCATCCACCAACTCTTTGTAATCAAGAACAAAGCAATTACCAATTTCACGTGGCATGCATTTTTCCAAATGTCGATGTTAAGACTTAATGCCTTTGCCACCTCCAGTGGGGATATTTACCGCCTACATGCATGAACCCACCATGCCTTCCTCTCCAAGCATGTGGAGGGTGGTGGGATTGTACTTCCAGGTGACCTTCATTGAATTGTTATGATGGGAATGGAATCTAGCTCACACCCCAAGCAAGGGATCTACTTAGGAGTCAGGGGACTCTGTGAACTATGGTTCTTATCTTGCTCTAGAATCTCTTCCAAGGAATCGAATCTTCCATCTCGAGGTTGAGTAGGCCAAGACAACTCCAGATCTTCATTTCGATGTGAGAATCCCTAGTTTGCGAAATATTTGGTTGCTATATTTCCTTCACGTCTTACATGCATTGTGATAACATAGAAAAAGTTTTGAATAAGATCCCCTATCTCCTACACCAGTCTAGTGGTTCTCCAGTTGTGACTGATCTTGTCCCATTTAACGCCCTGACTCAATTTTTTTGTTGTGTTAACCACTAACTCGGATTCACCTTCCAATACTAGCTTCTTGGACCCTAGCTTGATAGTCAGGAGAAGGCCTTGTCTAGAAGTAGCAAATTATGCTTCATTATTACTTGCATAGCCATAGTGGTCAACATATATTAGCCTGGTCTTCGTTCTAGACTCCCTAAATATCCCTCCATAACCCGACGGGCCCAGATTTCCTTTTGAAGCTCCATCAAAGCTCAACTTGATGAACCCCTCCAGAGGCATGGTAAATATTTGTGTTGAATCCACCCTGCTCGATATTAGTTTCTAGGAGTTTTTTAGAAATCATTGATGGAGCTAGATTTAGGCACTAAATAATTCTAGCCTCTTGGGGGGGGAACTGTTCAATCATCTAGAATTCATTTCTCCACCAAGATTGTTTCCCGAATGTTTTGTATTAAACCCTACCATACTACTTCCTGAGCTTGCTAGATATTCTTAAAAATCCTATTATTCCTATGTTTCACGATGGCCCACAGAGTGAATCCAAGAGCTAAACTCCAAGCCCTACTGAGAACCGGGCTAGAGAAAAGGCCCATCCGCCATAGAAGGATGGATTCTCTAATGCTCTAGGGGTCTCTATCCATTCTTCCAAAGAGATATTCCACTTGGTTCCATTTTTTTTTGGAAAAAGAGCATGAATTAAGAAGATGTTCAAGATCCTCGTTATAATGACCACAAAGGATGCAATACGAAATCCTAGACATACCCATTTGAAGTTGTTCCCAGGAAAGGATTCTGCCTCTACAGACAAGCTAGAGGAAGAAGGAAACTTTCGACCACGACCTTCCTTCCCAAATATTCTTCCAAATTGTTTGTTGATTCCCTTGTCCCCATCCTTCCTTTAGTCTATATACATCTTGAATGGTAAATTTTCCCTTTTTAGTATATCCCCATGTAAGAATGTTCAGAAACTCTTATACAGTGATACTCTTGGATTTGAATTCCCCATCCAACTGATCCCATTGGTCCAAATCATGGGGTTGAGGCCAGTCCTTACTATCCTTCCATCTCCTCCATCCCTCATTAGTAAAATCCTATTTCCAATATTGTTCCACCAAATGGAAGTTCCTTCCAAATGTGTATAGGAATATGTCACTCGGGTCTTTTCTTCCAAATAGTTTTCCTCTCTGTTGCCATGATACTTTCTAGAAGAGAGTTTTTTTCCCAATTCTAATTTCCCAGAAAAAATCATGTTTGATGAGGTCATTGTTTTGAGTCGTTAGGTTCCATATTGCAGATCCTTTGGGGGGGTCACGATACCTGAGGATGTCTTCAATGCATGTTGGCATGCCATATTTACAGGTCCAAATTTTTTTTCCACGGGTCAAATCCTTCCCGTATCCATCTCCACCATATTTTGGCTCCCATCACTTGATTCAAAGTGAGAGGGTCTCGTAGACCCAATCCTCCTTCAATTTTTTGCTTGATTAGGTTGGGCCATGAGACCAAAGCCAATTTCTTCAACATTTTAGTACCTCCCCATAATAATTTTTTGAATGTTTCCACCATTTTCACACATGACGTTGCGGGGGCTGTCATCCCCGAAAGTTGGTAGATCGAGATGGATTGGAGAACAACCTTTAAGAGGAGAGTATGACCAACAAGGTTTAGGGATCTAAAAGTCCAGTTGTTGAGTTTCAATTGAATTTTTTGGATCAAGGATTTCTAGCAATATATTTTTATGGATTTCAAAGATATAGGCATCCAAAGGTAATTGGAGGGAAGAGATTTGATACCAAAACTCATCACCTGGGCTAGAAAGGATTGGATGTTCCTCGACGTGTTGAAAAAGAAGATGTAGGATTTTTCATTGTTTATCATTGTCCCAAAGGATTCCGTGAATACCTAGGGAATATATTTTATGCATAGGGATTCTCACAGGGAAACATGGCAAAAGAGCATAACGTCATCGACAAACTATTGGTGCGGGATAGGGAGGTCATTCACTCATAACCTTAGACCTTGGATTTGCGAGGTTTTAGCTTCCATTTTCTGGTAACAACCTAAGCCTTATGTTGCCAGGATGAAGAGGAAAGGAGAGATAGGGTCTCCCTTCCTTAAGCCTCGAGAGGGGTTGAAGGTTCTGGTAGGGGAGCCATTGAGAAGGATGGAATATAAAGGGGAGGACACCATAGCAAGGACCTAGTTGATCCATATCTAGTCAAAACCATAGGATTTAAGAATGTTAGCGAGTAATGTCCAATTTATACGGTCATATTATTTGGAAAGGTCTAGTTTAATCATCATACCAGGGGATTTGAGTTGTTTCAGTGGATGGACGACCTCTAGGGAAGTGACAAAGCCATCTAGGATCTTGCGGCCTTCCACGAAATCAGTTTTATCAAGGGAGATGAGATTCGGTAGCAAAGGTTTGAGGCGCTTGAAAATGATAATGGAAATGACCTTGTAGGTGACATTGAAAATATCAATAGGTCTAAACCCTTAGGGATCCTTCGACTTGGTCATTTTAGGAATTAAAGAAATAAAGGTAGCATTGATGCCTGGACATAAGTTTTGGTTGCGGTGTATTTCCTCCACCACCTCTAGCACATCTCATCCAATGAA
The DNA here is from genome assembly GCA_034641835.2 of Pinus albicaulis. Taxonomy (NCBI): domain Eukaryota; kingdom Viridiplantae; phylum Streptophyta; class Pinopsida; order Pinales; family Pinaceae; genus Pinus; species Pinus albicaulis. The sequence goes on from CM076570.1 coordinate 257,898,708, forward strand.
ACTCTAGGCTACTTGGAAGAATTTCGTTGTGAAACTGTCAAGGCCAGGGGCTTTATTTTTTTCCATTCATTTAACGACCTCCTCCACTTCCTCCAGTGTGATGGCCCGCATAAGTGCCAGATTATGATCCCTTGAGATAATTTGAGCAATGTTCTGGGTGATTCTTTGAATAGCCTCAAACCTATCCAGGGTCAATTCATTAAGGAGGTATTGGAATTGATTCACTACCAAGTCCTTCATTTCCTCATGATGGACCAATATATTTCCCGCTTCATCCTTTAGAGATAAGATAATGTTGTTTTGGTGATGTTGGATCATAGCTTTATGAAAGAATCGTGTATTTATTTCTCCTTCTCGTATCGAATTGACCCTGGACTTCTACTTCCATCTGATATATTCCTCTTTCTGTTGCTCTTCCAACTGGTTGATTAGCCTCCCTTCCTCTTCCACAAGTTCTTCAACTCTACCCTGGCTGATGATTTGTTGTTGAATATTCTGCATTTTTTTGGCCAACTGGTGTTTATCTCTCATGATGTGACCAAACTCTTCTTGGTTCCATTTCTTAATTCTTTGTTTGAGCTCCTTAAGGTTCAGTTGGAAAGTGTGCATGTGGTTTATTCCTTGTTCCTTACTCCCCTTCCACCAACCCTCCACTTTCTACATGAGATTGGAGTCCCTAAGCCAGAAGGACTCAAATCTGAAGGGGCAATTTTTGGGGCTTATTTTTAGGTCTATCTCTAACCGGATTAGCCAGTGGTCTGATCTCCTGCGTGGAAGAATCGAATCTTCCACGAATATGTAATGGTTGATCACTTGTTCTGAAGCCAAAAATCGATCTAGGCATGATGCAATATGATCCAATCCCCCTCTATTGTTATTCCATGTGTGGATTCCATTGTTTTTCGGCATGTCTACAAGGTGCATATCCATGATTAGGTCTCTGAACGCTTCCATGTCAGTGTTTGATCGTCTAAATCCCCCTTTTTTCTCATCCAAGGATGTGATCATGTTGAAATCCCCACCCATTATCTAGGTATCGTCTGGATAATCTCTTCCCAGTATCTCGATATTTTGGAGAAAACCCCTTTTCTCCTAGAATGTGAGGCCCATAGACTCCTACCAACAGAGCCCAGTATCTGGATCCAATATGACGAAATCTCTTGGAAAGGATTCTGGGAAGGCTTACCCAGCCCTCAAAAACTATTTCCATTGGGTTCCATAGGATGGTAAGGCCTCCAATGCTGCCCCTGGCATATTAGGAAAGTACCTCATAATGAGGCTTAAGATTCTTCATAATATCTTTAAGCTTTTATTATGAAACCTTGGTTTCTTGGATCATCATGATATTGGGTTTATCTTTTTTGACTTTGTATTTCAGATATATTTGTTTTTTTTACTATTAAGGCCTCTTACATTCCAATATGTAATAATCATTTTGAAGATATGTTGAGTTGATGGAATATTTCTGACAGTTGCTCCATCCTTCCATAGTTTACCAGCATTTCTCCTATCATTTGCATGGTCTCATTCAGGTTTTCCTCCCACATTTCAGTTATGAAGACAATCCCCTCTGTAGACAGAGGTGATCTCTCTAGCCCTATAGTGGGTATAGCAATGCACAAGACTAACTAATGAACCCTTTCCTAGCTTGTATTCAAAGTAGAAGAAGAAGAAGAAGAACCTACCTCTTCTTGATGCTATCGTCTAGTCCTTTGATGAAGACCTTGATTCCATGATCATTTAGGCTCTCTCCTCTCTACTTGTGGATTTTGAATACCTGTAAGAGATCAAGATACAACAAAAAAAAACGTGACAAGATACATAGCATACATCGAATACAAACTACCTAATAGATCAAGGAGAATTAATAGGCTACTTACTTAGATATATAGAAAAATATGAAAAGTGAAACACCAGTTGTATTATTAATTATAGAAAGAGGAAGAATACAACCGCGGCCTTGATGTTGGATGCCTCCCTTTGGTGATGTCCAAGTCCAAATGAAGGATCTTCAAGCAATCCTTCTCCCAAGTGGAAAATTAAGCATAATCACAGTATAGGGATGCAAATAATTAATGATCAGGTAAGACTAACCAATAGTGGAATCATGGAATTCAATTTATAGGGAGGGAGAGGGATTTAGGTATCCATAAAGGAAGGAGGAAGGCCCACTTCTCAAGGGAAAATTCCCTAATGATAATATCAATAGATCTAAATGAGAGAGTCAAACATATCTGCATCAAACCATATCCAAATCATCCTTATAGAATCTTCTAGTGCATGAATCTTCTTCTACATTTGACGAAACACTGCTAGAAAGGGTTTAGCACAGTTTTTCCCATCAAAATCACATTCGCGGCACTAGGTCAAAGTGTTGCAACCTGCCTTTACCACGGACAGGCAATTGGAAAATAGCCTTGAACCAGAAATTTAGGTTTTGAGCTGAGCTTCTCTAGAAAATATCCATGGCAGCTTTTTGTTAGAATTCAAGGGATATCATGATGTATTTTCCATGGTGGATGTACTGCACATTTTCTATCTTATGGCACTTCAGGATCAGGGACGGGAAGTAAGTAGGGTGACAAATTACTGTGTAACAGATGCCCCCTAAAGTATGAAAGTGGAACAAGGAGTGATGGGTGAAATTATTTAAAAACCAAGGCAAGAACTCGGAATGCTACCAGGAGACCTGCCAAATCAAGCACAATACAATATGTGACCTCTCTGATATAAACATTCCTAATAACATATCTCTGAATAGGCATAAAATAACACATGAACCCACGGCATGGTCATAATGACCCATCTGAAAGAGATCATGGAAATGGATCCACGTTATGGTCGCAACCATATGTATAGAAATTATTGTGTATAATCATGAATATTCAACAACTCCACATAGCCTGGATAATAACAGATGTGATCCAGGGTCTTCGTCTCTCTCTCGATCTACCCACTATACGAATATAACCATGTGAATAGATGTATTAATGTCGAACATGGTAGAAACCACCTGATTATCGGTCAATAACATAAACCATTAGCAGGCACAAGAGAAACCACCAATGATGACGATGGCCCTCAAGGTATGACAACATAATCTACAAGTGTGAATAAATGAGTTGAATTCGGACACTTACAAAATCATCCGATCAAAGGCCAGTGTTGTGAACTTGTCGACGAACGTGAATAACTTGCCATTGAGGCATGCAAGCTCCAAGGTACTCAAAAGGAGCTTCTAAATCACCTTCCTGGATAATGAGCTGAAGTCGATAGGAAGTGATCCATCGAAGGAGGGCCAAAATTATTCCCACATCATCAACACAAAACAAAGGATTTATCAAGATGATAGGAGGGATTCAGGACTCTGGCAAACAGGGTCAAATAAGTAGACGATGTTTGACTACTACAACAAGGGATTCTCTTGAACATATCAGCAACACGACTCTGGAGTGTGGCAGTATATAACTCAAAAATGGTCTCAAATGTCATGGTGATGGAAGATAATGATCAAATTAGAGGAAAAAGGATTTCCCAAAAACCGAAAAGAAACTGACGAATGAAGGATATCCCCAACCCAACACTAACTGCAAGAAAGTGTTATGTTCAAGAGCAGCATGTTGCCTCAAAACACATAGGAGGTTCCACTTTCAATTTTCCCTCCGTATTTCTAACGAGTAACTCTTTATTTTTTATAGCAAGCGTGAAGAGGATGGCATATTCTTAGCGTATAATTTCATTCTTCGAATGAATCCATCCTATGAATTTTAACGAGCCCTAGGAAGGAGTAACTCAATCTTGTCATGGTGACAATTCTTTCGCCATTTAATTTTTACTAGTCCAACAGAAGAGCAACTCAATATATTTTTCATGTTTAGAGAGTTTTAAAAAGAAACAAAAAATAAAACTCCATCGGGTCCCTTTTGTAAATATTCCCTCGAATCCAAAAAGGTAGAAAAAAATATCCAAGAGAACATCTTGACTATGTTCGATCAAGGTATTCCTTTTTCGTAAATAGTCAATCTTAGCCCAAAAAAGGGGTACATGTATACTCAGACCACATCAATTCATTTAATTTAACAAGTTCAGAATGACAAGTACTCGGCGATATTTTCAGTTTTCGAGAGTCAGAAAAGGGCTTAAAGATGACTCCAAGGAGTTCCTTTTTAGTTTATTTTTAACTAATCCAAAAAAGAGATAAAACAAAACTCATTGCATTGGTCAAAAATGATCACTGTCACTGTCAAAAAAGATCCTGTTACTCTACAAAGATAACCACGCATCACTGATATCGAGAAAAATAATAAAATATTAGTAAAATTATGTTAAAAACTTATAAATATGCAAAAAGTAAAAACATTTTTACCATTTCATTTTGGGTAAATTGGATAAGCACATTTTACCCCATTTTCTTCCAATCTTGAGACAAGTGGTGTAGCCGATCCAGGACACTATTTTACGATCTGTTAGTTACAGGTAAGATCTTTGCCTCTTCTCATAATTTTAATTCTATTTTAAACCGTTTATTTTTGACATTTCATGGTTAAATGGATATTTTCAAAACTTTTTGTCGTGGGAAATCAACATAATCAACATGGGTTTGACCTATCAAACCCGTGTTGATCGCCCATAGCCCATTAGGCTAGTGTGTTGTCAGCGCAGTTTTAATTGCAACAGACACGCTGAGCACAAAGAAGAATTTAAAACAAATAGATCTCCATTTTGAATGGTTATTTCCATATTTTATCTATTGAAAACTCCTAAAATATCATTTATAGATGTTTTTCAGGTGATTTCGACAAATATGGCCATTGAATGGAAAGAAAAAGGCCATGAGGTAGAAGATCATGAACCTATCCAAGATCCACATTGTATTAATGCCTTGAGAGAATATTTTTTGCTCAAGTTCTTTCAGGCCTCTTGAATTAGAGCTCAACTCGAGCTACTGGAACATTTCATTGGGCTATGGGATGTAGATCGTCAAATTTTCGTCATTGGGGAACAAGAGATTGAAATAGACATTTTAGAAATTTATTTCATTACTGGATTTTCTAGGAGAGGAGAGAGAATCCAACTCTCTGGAACTCAAACTAGGGGTGAGAGCACGAGTATTCTCATTGGGAGACATTGTCTTGGTGCTAGAAATACCTCGAGTGGAAAGGTAGATATTAAGACTATCACCAATATTCCTCTGAGGACCATTTTACACACTATGGCCCCTGTAGTTGGGGCTCAGGCATTACATCAGGCAACAAAGTTTCATTTCCAGTACGTCATTGACTGCCTTGCTACCATTATGCTTAACTGGTGTGAGGGATTGTTTGCTAAAATAAAAATCCAACTTACAAAGTGCAAAACTGGTTGGCTCAAACAATTTGGGCATGGATCCATATTGATCGCTTTCTTCTTGGAGCAAGTGTCATTTTTCCAGTACCAACAGATTGAGGTGTATGATCCAGCCCCGAGAGATCCGAGGTTGCTCATATAAAGTGATATCATGCCTTAACATGGAGGTGGCCAGTAAATGCATTTCCCTATAGAATTTTTCAGTTGGCAACGTCATCAATTGATTCTAGTGGATGACTATGCATAAGCTGGTATGGATTTCCGAGGAGATCTAGATCTTCCCCTTCCACCTGGTGCACAGAGGACCGATGTTGGTAGAAACTCTTTTTTGGAATTTTTTTTTTATGTTTTTTATTTATGTGTTCTAATATTTAAATTTATGATTATCTTGCAGATGTTGGACTAAAGAGGACAGTAGGGATGTCCTCGATTTTGAGGAGGGTAGTGAGACAGATCAAGGATGCTCCCTACAAGGAGGGAGCAGACCCAATTATAGAGGCTGAGTGAAACATGGAGGACCTGACAAGAGCCATTCTGGAGTATACGACTTTTGATGACATATCATTGCGCTTTCAAAGGCACACCATAGGAGTCTCAAGCAGACTTCGTCAGTTACTATCTCGAGTTATTTGGGCAATCACACCCTATCATGAGCACCATGTGGGTAGATATTTTCCTTTAGTTTTACTTTTATGCACTGATGTAGGCTTGCGGATCCATTGTGTCATAGAACACATATTTTTTGAGATTTTGATGTAACAAAATTTTACAGGCCCGATATATATATATATATATATATATATATATATATATATATATATATATATATATATATATATATATATATATATATATATATATATATATATATATATATATATATATATATATATATATATGTGTTTCTATTGTTACTAAGTGTTATTATTTCATGATGATGTATTTATTTTTTTACATATGTTGCGAATTTTGATCTAATACATAATTTTTCAATGTATCTGTTAATTTATTCAAATTTCGTGGAATGTGTTGATATGTAATATACTCAAAATTTCTTTCCAGTAATTGAACATTAATTAAATGCGCAAAATCTGAGGGTTTCTCACTAAGTAATGACCATTTAATTGTAACACAACGAGTTGTGAGTCTAGCTTGACAACCAAGTCTCTAATTGAGAGCAACTACATCTGATAATAACTCGATGACCACACTATATTCAATAATATTATTAGTTGTTTGACCCAGAAAAATACCTTGTATATTAACCAACTCATCGTCAAGGGAAAAAAGTGCCCATGTTGCGGAAGATAAGTTATGTGTGTTATGGAAAGCACCATCAACAAAACTAACATAATTTTTTGATGACATCTATAAACCAAGTGGAACACAAGGTGAGAAGAGGAAACATGTCTGCAAAGCAAAAAATCACACTAGAAAATCTAAAATCACACTTATGAATCACACACTAACATACAAAGTATTGTACTTGCAATCAAGAATAATACTTCTTGAGATAGAGTCCATTATGGGGCTCAGACAACTAGCTACCCTCATAATCGACTAGCTCATAGGCGTCTTTCTCTAATACATGTTGAATGATGTAAGGCCCATGCCACATTGGCTCGAGCTTCCTAACCCCTAATTTGTCATGGGCTTGATCATAAAGCAATACCAAGTCATCTTCAGAGAAAACACGAGGATGGACAGACTCATCATACTGAGCTTTAACATGTTTCTTTTGAGCTTTAATCACTAAAGCAGCAATTCATCGAGATGTTTAAGCTAAAGCAGATGTTCCTCTTCTGGAAAAGTACCAAGAAGAATTTTGATGGCTAGCTTCAAAGAAGGAATTTCACACTCAATTGCAAGAGTATATTTTAGAGCATACACCAGATGAAATGGCGTGAATCTGGTCGCAATCTTAGAAAAACTTCGATAAGCCTACATAGCCAAGAATAGCATGAGGTGCCAATCTCTTTTATGTCTGCTAATGGTTCATTGAAGCCTTCGACGCCTTTGACTTGGCCATTGACCTATGGATAATATGGAGTGGAGCTATCGTGGCGTAGCCCCAACTGAGCAGTTTGCTCTGTCATCATATGATTGCGAAAGTGAGATCCATGGAGAGTGGAAATGGCTTTTGGGACATTGAACCAAGCTATGACATGATTAAAAATAAATTGTGTCGTAGTTAGACCTTCATTTTCATATGTAGGCATCTCCTTAGCCCATTTTATAGAGTAATCTATGGCAACGATCATATAACCATGCCCCCCAGTCGATTGAGGGTTACAGATCATGAAATCGATGCTCCATTTTTCAAATGGCTCGGCGGTCACAACCATGGAAAATTTTAGGGGCTAATATTCGCAGGTGGGCTAATTTTCCATGGTTTTTCCAAAAAAAAGATTCGCCAATTGCCATTTTTTTATAAAAATGATTCGCCCAAATTTTACAATATAATTTTTTTTTACGTTAAAAATCGCCAAAATTATATAGACAATATATATAATATCATTATAAATTTGAATAATTTTACAAATACATCAATAAACATTTTATAGTTTGCATATTAGGGACTAGTGAGATTCGCCAATTTTTTAAACTTCAAGATCATTTTCCATCCTTAAAATTTTCCCTGGTCACAACTAGTTGCAAGGGAGTGGGTGGGGTGCATTCTTTCCGAGAATAAATTTGGAAATCATGACATTTTTAGATGGCAATAATACAACCTTTAAAAATAGATGGCCAAAAATATCATGCTCGAAGTATTTTCTGAGCAGTAACATAATCGGACATATGACCACCACAAGCCCTAGAGTGGAAATCATTAAGGACTTTCTCAAACTTCCTCAAGAGTTAAGCATCGAAGGAGGATGGAATCTACACCAATTTGATACAAATTATCTCTAATGACGCGATATGGTTAGGATTGGTAACAAATTCATCGTCTCTCAGAGTGAGACAGATTTGGTCAAAATTTTTGGGTCTAGAAATAAACAATGGCGTCTCAATACCATGGATCGAGAGTAATAATGAGAAAAATTGATTCATCAAGAATCGACTCAGCAAAAGGGGTAGGATCAATTGCAGCTAGGAGATAGTAGATCAATTCATCAAAGACAAGTGATTTCTTAGACTTAGTCGTAGTAAACTCTAAGTCAAACTTCTGGAGAATGAAAATCCATTTGGAGTATTTTCCCCCATGTAAATTACAAGTAAGGATGTAATTCATGGGGTTAAATTTGGAAATCATGATATTCTTATGCAGGATAATATAATGGCGGAAGCGCTGAACAAAATGAACAACAGATAAGGCGAGTTTTTCTACATGAGGATAGCCAGTCTCAGCGACGAAGAGATTTCAGCTCAAGTAGTAAACAACATGTTCATGACCATAATCATCATCCTGAACTAGCACCATACCAATAGTGTTGTCTACGGAAACCAGATAGAGGAAATAATCACGATGATAATCGGGAGGATGAAATAAAAGAGAATTGACAAGGGTTTTCTTCAAAGCATTGAAATAATTCTAAGAAATCTCATCCCAAATGAATGGGACCCTCTTTTTCAACAAATGGGTAAATCCTTTATCAAGCTCCGCATAATTCAGGACAAATCAACAAATAAAATTGGCTTCCCCTTGCAATATTTGCAGTTGAATTAAGGAGGAGGGTGAAGGCAAATTGACGATTGCCTTAACTTTGAGAGGATAAATCTAGATGCCTTCTTTATAAAAAACGAAACCTAAGAGATGACTTGTTTTGATGCAAAAGACATATTTATGATGATTCAACTATATTTTATATTGTCGGCAGTGAAGGAAGGTCGCTTGAAGATGTTCAGGGTGATCTTGACGTTTTGTGAAATGAGATGGAAGTTTGTCAAGATATGGTTGAACTATGTGCTTAATATCTTGAAAAGCATACGACATAACTCTTTGGAAGGTAGACCTGACATTCTTCAAACCAAAAGGGAGCTTCTTATAGGAAAAGGTTCCCCAAGGATAGATAAAAGTGGTTTTATGTTGATCAGCAGGAATAATTTTGATCTAGTTTTAGCCAAAAAAACCATTCGTAAAAGAGAAAATCACACTCTTGGCACATTAATCAATAATTTTCTCTATAAAAGGAGTGGGATAATATTCTTTAAGACAATCCCAATTTATATCACTGTAATCAACACAAACTCGAATGGTCCCTTGATTTTTGGTAACAAGAACAATATTAGAGACAGAATCTGTTAATGGTATAGGATAGATGAAACCATCCTTGAGAAGTTTTTTGACCTCTCCCTTAATGGAAATAGCCTTTCTTGGGTGCATAGTACGAAGACTTTGACGAACAGGCCTTGAGTCTGGATATGTAGGAATTTCGTGCACCACAATACTAGGTTCTATGCCAAGCATTTCTTCATAATACCGTGCAAATACATCGTGAAATTATTTAAAGAGAGTGGTGTAAATATTGACCTCATCGGGAGAACAAGATGCAACGATATGGATATTCTCGACAACCCCCGTTTTAACAGATATTTCGAATGGAATGGTGGAAGAAATTTTACCCATGTTTCCTTTAGGCATCACTTCATGAACCAGAATGGGATTCTGAAGTAGGTCAGTAAATTCAAATGAAACACGGGTTTCCATACAAGTAGAGATTTCACCCAGGATTGGGAGAAACGAGTAACAATGATGACCATCATCCCAGGGGGTTTCTTCGAGAGGCATAACTTCCATGATACTCTCGTCAATGGGAAATATCCCATTCAAGGGATCATCTGAATCCCAAGAACCAAGCCAGGGAGACTGTGAATATGTGTCCAGAGATGAAACCATGTTATCATTGGTTCCAGAAGCAGCCCCATAAGCTAGAAGAACCCTTTGGTACATTTGTTCTGCAAGACTGAGTGGCATAGCGTCACCAAAACTATCAAGCTGGTCAGGACTAGGAATAATCCATGGAATGTGACTAGATGATATCATGTTAACATAGGCGACATTAGGAGTTGGGAGTGGAAAAATTCCCATCAGGGACAAGTCTTTGAAAAATACTAGGCCCAATGCTCTCATAAGGAGTAGAGGTATTCCCAACGTACGGGACATTTCTAGTTGAAGAATATGGGGAAAAGAAAGCAATTTGATCTAAAGTGACTATCTTCCCCTGATGAGGAAAGCGAAGAATGCGAAAAAGGGTAGATACCACGTAAATCATCGCATGAGTCCAACTATGTCCAAGAAAAAGGTTCCAATTGAGTTTGGCATCTACCACCTCTACTCCCAGGTTCACCATTTTACCCTCCAACTGAATTGAAAAGGATTTGAGAATACCATACAGCCAAGAGCCTCTGCCGTCGAAAGCTTCCAAAGTGTTAGGGGACTGACTTAATGGATGAAATCCAATGGCTTTCCAACACACAATAGATATGATGCAAGTGTAAGCACCTTCATCAATGATAGTCCAATGAATGCTTTTACCCAACACAATGACTTGGATCAGAAAATCAAATTTTTATGGGAGCTGAGGAACATGATTCTCGAGATAGAAAGTAATAATATTTGAATACTTTGGATCAATACCTTCGATAGCAGAGAATAGCGCCTTTTGTTTTGATGGGCATGACTGAAGGACTTCCAAGGCCGACATCGCTGAAGGTGCTTGAGCTAGATCCTCTACGATCCCAAGTGGAGTCACCAATTTTTTTGTGAATACAATCCCCTCTTTAGAGAGAGTCGATCTCTCTAGCCCTAGAATGGGTATAGCAATGCATGATACTAACAAATGAACCCTTTCCTAGCTTGTATTTAAAGCGAAAGAAGAAGAAGAAGAACCTACCTCTTCCTAACGCTATCGTCCAATCCTTTGATGAAGACCTTGATTCCACGTTCCTTAAGGTTCTCTCTTTGCTGTATGTGGCATTCGCATACTTGTAAGAGATCAAGAGAAAAAATTAAGAAATGTGACAAGATACATAGCATACATCGAATACAAACTACCTAACAGGTCAAGGCGAATTAGACTACTTGCATAGATATCTAAACAAATATGGAAAATGAAACACTAGTTGTATTATTAATTATATAAAGAGGAAGCATACAGTCATGGCCTTAATGTTGGAGGCTTCCCTTTGGTGATGTCCAATTCTAAACTGAGGCTCTTCAATAAATCCTTCTCCAAATTGGTAAATTGAGCATAATCACAGTATAGGGATGCAAAGGATTAATGATCAGGTAAGACCAACAAGTAGTGGAAGGATGGGATTTAGTTTATAGGTAGGGAGAGGGAGTTAGGGATCCATAAAGGAAGGAGGGAGGCCCACTTCTTAAAGGAAAATTACCTAGTGATAAGATCAAGAGCTCCAAATGAGAGAGTTCGAGCATATCTACATCAAACCATATCTAGCTCGTCATTCTGGAAGCTTCTAGTGCACAAAGATTCTTCTCCATTTGAGGAAACACTGCCAGAAAGGGTTCAATGTAGTTTTTCACATCAAAAGTGTGTTGGCAGTTCTAGGTCTAAGTGTTGCAACCTGCCATCAGCACGGACAGGCAACTGGAAAATAGCACTGACCTAGAAATTTAGTTTTTTAGCTGAGCTTCTCCATAAAATATTCATGGTAGCTTTATGTTAGTCTTCAAGGGATACCATGATGTATTTTCCATGGTGGATATATTGCATATTTTTCATCTTAGGGAGCTTCAGGATCTGGGACAGGAAGTAAGCAGGGTGACAAATTACTGTGTAATAGTTTCTTCTGTCCTTTTCCTTTGGTTCCTTGTTCCACACCTTGTCTTAATTGTGAACCCAGATGTTCAATTTGATTTGTTCCTATTATCACTTGTTTGGACTTGTATTGTTGAAAGGTGTCTTTGAATAGTTTCTTATGGTCTTCCGGTATGAAGCGTTCATCCAAATGTTGCCACTCATTCAGCAGTCGGCACATGACCTACTATTTTGTACTTACGGCCTCCTTTTGGCTATCAATATCCATATTAACATGTTCCATTGGTTGCATCGTGGCTTATTTTTCTAGTAGTTCCTCCTCGTCCTTTTGTTTGGAATTGTTTCCTCCCTTTTACGGTGATGGGTGATTCTCTAGGCCTATTGCTTCAGTCTGGCCTTCCGTGGAATCTTCCTCCTCCTTGAGGATGTCATATCGATTTCTATTTTGTATGCCTTTTCTTGATGGTGTTTGGGCCAAGGTATGTGGGTTGTTATGGTTCCTTTTTTTCCTTTGAACTTCCTGAAAACCCTTAGCACCCTCTTGCAGTTTATCCTCGCTATTTTCATTTGGTGGTTCTTGGGGTTCGAATTGATTTAGCAAGCATTCACATAACAGATGCACGTATTCATGGCACCTATGGAATATGAAAGGAATGTGCTCATATTCAATGGGTTGCTGCCATACCTCGTCATGATATTCCAACTCAATAGATTTAAATAGAGGCTTCATTATATTCATATAGACACATATATTGGCATATGATGTATACCTTCCCCACCACATGGAATCTTCTACTTTAACAAAACTCCCTATGGAGTTCTCGATTCCTTCCAGTATGTCTAGATCCCAAAAAATAAACCGGTAGGGAAAAAATTCCAACCCAGACTGGAGCCGTAAAAAAATTATCCTGATCTGAGTTATAACACTCCTCCCAATGTTGCATTAATAGACCCCATTGTTCAAGAAGTAAGGTCCACCTTCAAAAACCCTTTCCTTGTCCTCTAGATTTGAGAAAATAACTGTAAAGAAGTCGTGAGCCCCCAATTTTAGCTCCATATGGCCTTTTGGTTGCCATTTATGTTGGATCCACATTACCAGGCCCCTTTCAGTTGGCCAGTCTCCTATGAATTTGTAGATTAGTGCATGGTCCTTCATGTACTTCCTATAGGTCTCCAGTTTGTTACTAGGTATTACAAATCTTGGCTTCTTGGTTGCCCGTGGGAAGACCTGACTACACATGCAAGATTTCCATTGAGCCCTGAGAACAGTAGGCCCTTTCCCTTTACCACTCGTGGTGCCTGCAAATGTCGCGCCTTGAGTACATGTCTCTCCAATCACTATATTCCGATAGGAGGGTATCTCTCCCCTCCCAGTATGTATGCTCATGTCATCCGTCAGCGTGTTAGGCTGCTATGATTGCAAGTGAACAGGGGTAGAGCTGCCAACGAAATTTTATTGCAAAGATGTTAGGGTTTTCCTCAGAAACCCAAGCAAAAACCCTATCAAAATTTCCTTTCTATTACCAGATTAACTATTTTAATTTGAAGAGTAAAAACAATATTTTTACTTTCAACTTGTGACTATAACTTGAAAAATATTTTTTCTTTTACCCATCAGCTTTATAGCTTGACATAATAAAACCATATAATTTCCATTGTTTCACATATTATTTGAATAACATTTCTTAACTCAATATCCCAATAATATTTCTTCACTGAAAACTTCAGTATAAGTAAACTATTCACTGTGACAAACTTGTTCTTAGCTCAAGGGAAAGAGTGAAGGTCAATACAACAATATTCATAAACATTTATCCATTACAACAATATTTCTCATCACAATGTCACTCACGAGGAATTTAACCTAGGTGGGGCAGATAAAAACCATTATGCACAACCACCCAAGATAACCTCAGTTAGCACACACACACACACATATATTGCAGTTATCCATACATAGTAATATTTCAATTTTACATTCAACCAAATAAAGTATGTAGAGCTCAAACGAAAAATAAATAATGAAAAGTGATAAATGGAGGAGTGAAAACCAAAAATGAGTTAAACCTCACATAATAGTTCATTTAATATGAATTCTTAGTGGATTTTCATAACCACATTTTTAAAATATGATCATATTTACTCGAAATATAAATTGATAGTATATGGCTTAAATTTAGAAAGTAAATAATAGTATTTTCTCAGATAGAACAGGAAAATGAGAGACACACTTAGCAATAAGCTAAATCAGGGCCATGCCACAAAATTTATTAACAAAATTAAGCTATTGTAGTGCTTTTAATCCACACAAGGTACTCACCTCGTCCAAATTTGTCCCTTGTGTCAATTATGAACTTAAATCCCACTAGAATTTGTTGCACAACTAACCAAATCCATGTAAAACTCTCAACATAGAACCAAAGCCAACATTGAAGACTTTTGAATGACCAAATGAGTATGCAAATCTAAAACCTAATGAATTCCTATGGTAGTGAGCTATGGATTCAACAACATTAATTCCCCCCTTCTTTTAACAATTAATGCATGGCTTCAATGACTATGCCAATATCAAAATACAAAATTATCATAGATGGCCACATTCAAATAATGTGTCATATGTAACATTTACAATGCCATAAATTACTTTACAACTCATTAATTCCATCAAAAAATGTGAATTTGTAGCTCACCATTTATCATAGTGCCCAAAAATAACTTATTCTATTTCAAAACATTATAACCATTATGCATTGTGCCTTGAAAACATAACCTTTTCATAAGGTATTGTATGATATTATGATATGCCTTGAATAATATGACTCATTAAATGATGTTTTTGAAATATAATTGAAGGTATGTGCGATAATATTTTTAGTATATAAAATTTCTTATCACCGTACAAATTTGATCACAATCTATCTCTATGGTACTTTGATCTGTAAACTGACATGGATATTCCACTGAACATAGCCTCACAATAGATTTGATAAAATTATACTTAAAAATCTAAAATATACACTATGAGAGTTTATGTCTCTTTATATTTTTGGATCTATAAATTATTTCTTATTGTGTATGTATGTAAATTATAATTATGTAGAAAATAGAAAACAACATAACAAACTCTCAAACCACAATTGACACAAGATATAACCTAGGAAACCCTTTCGAGAGAAAACCCAGTTGGAAGGTGAGGTTGCTCTACTCATTTTTTATGAATATAAAATGACTAAGAGTAATAAGAAGTAAGTATTGTGAACAATGGGTTACTATAGTGCAAAAATTATCTATATTTGCTCCCCCCAATCCCTCTTGGCTATTCTTCTCATCTATGAAACAAATTCACTCGAAAATAATGGAACACATTTTCCTCCTAATGGCATGGTTATAACACAACATGATAGCCTACTATTGGTTAGGTTTGACTCCATCAACTCTTAATCAGAGTTACAATATGTAATCCTATAGATTATTCTTCATTTGATCACATGGATAGCCCATTTTACTTAAGTGATAGGGGTTGACATGGCATCCTTTCGAATTATGGTGGTGGAAATACAAAGGTTAACTTCTGAGTGGCATAACTTTTGCATATGTACTCCAATTTATGTGATTCTTACATTGTTGGAAAGTTCTATGTGCATGGAATATGAGAAAAATTTTCTACCTAAGGAATAAATTTTTACCCCAAAAATATTCCATTTGATGACTTAAAATCCTCCCTAAAGGTTTTAGACCACAATTTTCCAAATTGGGTCCCACTGGTAAAATGGTCCTTTGAGCTCATTCCTCGCTTTTTCCACTCTAAAAGCATCAAGATGGATGAAAAACAATATAATGATCCAATTTAGAACATGCCTCCCCAGTTTTAGATGATTTTGTTCCCAAAAGCTTCTACTTATTGAGGTAAGGATATTTTTCCTCCACCTTCTCTTAGTTGTACCATTTAGCCTTCCCTTGGAGTTTTCCTTTCAACCCAATCTACCAAAGGTCATGTTTACCATGTCTTTTAGGTCTAGACCTCTTCCATAAAAATTTATCCTTTGTCAATTGTGCTTGAGCAGCTGGTGCCAAATCCTCTACAAATGGTGGGGCATGTTCTTCTTCTTGATCTAGTATGGAAGGCTCATAGAGTTTGATATTATCTACATTCAGAATTGAGTAAATGTGTATTTATGAGGGTAAACTGAGTCTATAGGAATTATCTCCCACCTTTTCTAGTATCTCAAAGGAACCATACTACAGGGAATTGATTTTCTTAACAGCACCCTATAGCCTCTATGTGTTCGATTGTAACCATACTTTGTCTCCCACCTTGAAAGACTTCCTTTTTCTATGTTTATCATGCCTAGCCTTGTATTTTTCTTGTGATTTATACAATGTCTCTTATACCTATGTATGGATTTTCTTGATCTTTTGTACAAATATTTCTACCCTTAAGGCATCCCCTATAATATCCTCCCTCACTCCTCGTTACTACCCATATTCAATATCCAAAGGTGATGGTGGAAAATATCCAAAACAAGTTTCAAATGGGGACTTACTAGTAGAAATGTGGACTGCTCTATTATAAGAGTGTTGTATATATATTAGATTTTCATCCCAAACCTTTAAATGGTTTTGATTATAACCCCTCAAAATTGGCACCAAAGTCCTGTTGGATTATTTTTTATACTCATTTTTTTTGTGGATGGATTGATGTAGTCCTATTCAACTTCATGTCCATTGTCTCCCACAATGTACTCTAAAATTCACTGATAAATATTGCATCCTTGTCTAAAACAATGCTCGTTAGTATCCCAAAGTGCACCCAGACCTATCCAAAGAAAAAAATTTCCAATTTTCACCCAATGATGTTCCTTTTACATGGCATTAGAACACACGTCTTATTGAACATGTCGAACAGGTAGTCATTTCCCTTCCTACTTGTTGGTGAAACTCACACAAATTACGTGGAAATTATTTCTTGGGGATGAGTGGGTACAAATAATGGATGATATAGATAGTATTTTTTTTTGCTAGGATTTTTTATACAACAAAACATCCATCCTCTTATGAACCTTGCTATTTATTCTTGCATCTTGGGCCTATACACATACCTCTTCAAGTTGGCCATTATCTTCCCTACACCAAAGTGTCGTGCAAACTTAGATGTTTGAGCCTCTCTAATCAATTGCAGTCACTCACCTTTGGGAACAAATAAATTATTGAACCTATAGAGTAACCCATCCTAGACAAGGTAGTAAATTGTGTTGTCACCATCGCGCACATGTCTCTGGCTATGTAACTACTAAAACACCTCATTGAATTCCTCATCCTCTGAATATGCATCTTTGTATGCATCATGGTGTTGGAAATACTGAGAGTGGAGTGAATCAGTATTTCCTTTAATTTTTACAATTGGTCGGGTTCCTTTTAAACATTTAGAGCATAAAAATAAAACATGAATCATCATCACATCATATGATCAATACACAAGATATTTCACTCAAAAAATATTTGTTATGTGTGGTTACATACAATTTTACTAGTTGAACGGGAAGGAAGTACAAAACTCCCAAGGGTTTTACCAGCAAGGGATGGAAGGAAACTAATGCTCCCAAAGGCCTAAAGAGCTTTACAGATCCAATATGAAGGGGTATTCAATCCCCTTGTACAATACGACTTCCCTACTTCACACTTCAACTTTTGCTACCTCAACACTCTAATTGCCCCACAACAATTTGTTTCACATGATATAAGATCTTATATATATATGTAGGCTCTCGTACCAAGGATAATTACCTACTTACAAATGATATAAAAAAAAAAAAAAAAATCAACTAACGATGTCAAACTGTTTAATAACAATTAAACCTAAATTCAATCCAAACTCAACATGTTGAAAGATGTACAATATTAACAAAAATATCTTAGCTTCTTTGTTGATGAAGAATCACTATAATATTTTCCTTTACAAACACTCTTCCTTCATGAAAATTTGTCATTATTTTATGATTAACACTACTGTAAAGAGATATGGCAATGACACCCTTAATGTTGTAGCTTCAACTACTATTGAATGATGTTGAACGATGATTGCACAATGATACTTAAGGTAATGGTGAAACTATGAATATTATTGCTACAATAAGACAAAATGAGACTACTAGCAATGAAACCCTTATTATTGCAAGAAATGATTGTTGGAATTGAAACCCTTATTACAAAACCAAACTAATTAACTCAAATCTAAATCTTAGTGACAATAAAGGTTTGTTCTTAAACCATAAACTCCAATGTGTAGTCTATGCAAACCCTAACACTACCCAATATGCATCAACTTTTTCTCATCGGCTCTACTCATGTTACAACGAAATCATATGCAAGGCTCTTCTCAGAAATTTATGATGCAATCACGATAATCTCAAACCTTAAGTGTTGATACATTCAAACCCTAGAAACTTCACTTGTATTCTTGACATGTGCATCACCAGCAACCTGTAATACAATCCATGCAACCAACAAACCCTCAGTGCTCATAAAAATACAAATCAATAAATTTGCAACACGATCCTTCACACATTAGTTAGTTTTGTAATACAAACTATGTTTGGGTACCAAATCAACTTTTCTCTTATCAAATCCTTAGTAGCATATAATTTTCAAAAGTAGCATACTTCGTGCTCTTAGGTACTCAATCATACTTTCATATTAAATGACTTCACTAAAACATTCAAACTCATAAACCAACACTAACAATATTGGTACTAAAAATCCCTAACCTTAATCTACAAACAATAGCAATGATGCATACACAACCTTTAACATCCAGTCACAGAAAGTCATTCTAAGTTATAGCCAATCAATGCACTATGTGATTTCCACAACACTAGTCACAAGGAGTGCGTACAAATTAGCAAGTAGCCAACACTTTGTTATAGCAAGGACTTACACTTTCAATTTTTCTCTATAACACACACATATTTTGCATATATACAAACTCATTATAGCACACTGGTTTCTCTGCTCTTTGTCTCAACATGTTGGAATATTGCATTATGTATTACACAATGGAGTCTTTGTCACTTCAATTACACAGTCTGAAATATATATGAATATGCACAACTCTTCCTAAGCATAGTGCACGCACATTCCAGCGATCTCTTAATACTCATCCTCCTTTTGTAAATGTCACTCATGGTGGACTCATTCAAGGATTAATTGTGAGTTCAGCCAATCATATGCTTTAGTTATACCTTGTGAAATGTGGATCAATCAATTCTACTATCATCTCACACAACTAGAAATGGCTACGTGAATTGCGTTCAAAATTTTATGCCTTCACTTCAAAATAGAGCATACTAATCTAAGGTTAAGGCATCATCATGAATATTATATCAATGAAGTTGAAATGGAATAAGAGAGTTCCATTTAAATAGAACGAAATCACATATACTTCATGATGCTTCATATTTGTAGGGAAAAAAGATTCCAAATAGTGCACATGTAATACTTGGAGATATATAATAAGGTCAATTTTGATGTTGGTCACAATTTTCCTTTTATTTGAGTCACGGCGAGAGAGAGAGTGAGAGAGAGAGAGAGAGAGAGAGAGAGAGTGTGTGTGTGTGTGTGTTTGTTGGTCACAATTTTCCCTGTATTTGATTCACGACAAGAGAATGTGTGTGTGTATGTGTGTATTGTCTTGACTATATTGGTGTGTGTGTGTGTTGTCTTGACTATATTATTGTCTTGACTGTGTGTGTGTGTGTGTGTGTGTGTGTGTGTTGTCTTGACTATATTATTGTCTTCACTATATTTGTGTGTGTGTGTGTGTGTGTATGTGTGTTGTCTTGACTGTATTGGGGCTATACTCTTGGGATTTAATGGGATATTTTGATTGTGCGTGTGTGTGTGTTGTCTTGACTATATTATTGTCTTCACTATATTTGTGTGTGTGTGTGTGTGTGTTGTCTTGACTATATTATTGTCTTCACTATATTTGTGTGTGTGTGTGTGTGTGTGTGTGTTGTCTTGACTGTATTGGGGCTATACTCTTGGGATTCAATGGGATATTTTTATTTTTCTTTGCATGTGCATTTCACTATGGCACAAGTCTTCTTGTGCTACTTACCTTCTGCGGCCAAGTCCAAGTCCTGAAATCGTTCTCATTTCTCTAAAACCATACTTGTGACATTCTGTGGGAGGATACTTCTTAAATAAAAAGGTTAGTGGCATTGAAACAAGAATATCATAACCTCTTGCTAGTATTCGGTCTTCGTTATAGTATCAAGGAATTTTTTTATAGTATTCTGTATTCGCTATATATTGTCAAAAAAACTGCACTTACATTTATGGATTCAAAAAAAGCTCCTTGATACTATAACGAAGACCGAATTCTAGCAAGAGGTTATGATATTCTTGTTTCACTTCCACTTATATTTTTCTTTAAGAAGTAGCCTCCCAAAGAATGGCACAAGTATGGTTGTAGAGAAATGAGAACGATTTCAGGACTTGGAATTGGCCGCAGAAAGTAAGGAGCACAAGAATACGTGTGCCATAGTGAAATGCACCTACAAAAACACAATCAAAATATCCTAGTGAATCCCAATAGTATAGCCCCAATAAAATCAAGACAAGAACCCTAAACCCTTTTATAATTCCAACCTTCTTGGATACACTAGTTGCAAATATATTTCCAAGAAATTAATCCAACGAAAAATTCATTACTACACCAGAGGGCTAGAATTGTCTCCTTTATAGAGGAACTAAGGTTCCTTCTCGAGAGACAATGGACCTGCCTTTGGAGGGAAAATTAAATTTTGAACATTCAAAATTTGGAGCCAAAAACCTACTTTAATATGAGGTTGACTTTCACCTTTGACATAATTTGAATTTTCAAATATAAATAAAATTCCTTTTGACATCAATAAATTTACCCTTTAATTAAGACATCCTTCTTTGCGCATCTGTAGAAATTTGCTGAATAATAAATAATTATCCTCCGAGACTATCCTGGTCACATACTATTTGAACTTCATACACAACACATAATCTCTTCCACTCAACTCAACTCAGATCATCACACATGTGGAAATAAAATCAAGCGATAACACATCAAATCATCATACACATTAACACAGTATGTATGGGGAAAGCTTATAGCTGAAAACCCCGCAGCTATTGTGTATATTATAATGGAGAAATCATGTAACAAACTCAGTACAATACTCCTCACAAGTACTCAGTATTATCTCATGAAGTTACACACAAACTAGCTTGGTTTTGAACATGTTACTGGTTCAAAACTCACCACTAATTGCCTTGCCTCTATTGCGTGTTTCAATGCTATGGGATGGCCTCTTTATATAGATAAACCACCAGCCTGAACTGCGCAATCCTCATGGGCTTACTCCACCTATCCGTGTGTTGCAAATAGCAACAGTATAGTCACAACTGATAGCTAACTCCACCCTTTCATCTACCTCTTTCACTGGTCTCCACTGAACTGATCATGCACTGTAGTGAACTGATGTATTCTTGAGTTGAATAATGAGTTACTAATTTATGAATTAAATAATATTTAATTCACTCCACTCATAACTAATTGATTAGCTAGTTAAACTAATCTCAACTAGTTCAACTAAAATAAACAGAACACAACTCCACTATCTGTCTCATTAACTCCTCCAAACTTCTGCCACTGAAGTCCAACTGAAGTCAACCATGCATGATGCCATCAAACCCTTGGGAACCACGTGATTCCTCTGTCAGTTGCATGAGCCACTTCTATAGCTCGAACTGAAGTGCTCCAAGAGAGTAAACTGCTGTTTAGAGTCCAAATATTATTAAGGGTAAATAATATTTGACTTCCCTATTTTTAGGAGAGGCAGTCTAAAAATAGACTTCGACCTCTTCGACCTATAGGTCACAAAAATAGAGTCCCATATATTTTTACCAACATGAACAATGCTCCAATAATCTCAAACTGGAATCCCCGAACCATGCTCCATATGTCTAAAAATAGACATAGTATAAAAATAGACTTTACGCCAAAATTTGCCTGCGGGCCCACTTAGTGAAGGCGACTTCATTTCAATAAGCTCCATCATCTTGCTGCATTTTCAACACTCCCTCTCAGCAAGATATGGATTATTTGCAACCCCTATCCTGCCTCTGTGGAATTCGAACTTGCTCCTGGTGAGCGCCTTCGCCAGGATGTCGGCATCCTGATCCTCCGTGGGAACATATGAAAGCATCATGATCCTCCGCTGAACACAATCTCTGATGTGATGGTACCTGATGTCGATATGTTTGGACCTATCATGAAAAACTGGATTAGCCGAGAGCTTGATGCAGCTCTGGTTATCACAGTAAATCACTGTAGGCTCCAAATGCAACCTGAACAACCCTGCGAGGATCTTCCTCATCCAAATAGCCTCGCATGCAGCCAAGCTAGCTGCCATGTACTCGGCCTCTGCTGAAATGAGTGCCACGGATCTCTTCTTTCTGCTGTACCAGGAAACTGCTGTTGACCCAATGCTGAAAACTCCTCCAGAAGTGCTCTTTCGGTCTGTTGGACTCCCTGCCCAATCTGCATCAGTGAAGCCAGAAAGCTTCGATCCATCCTCCTGTCTGTACCATAGACCATATCCTGATGTGCCTTTGATATAGCGCAATACATGCTCACCTGCCTTCCAAAAGAGCTTGGTAGGCTTAACCATAGCTTGCGAAAGCTAGTTAACTGCATAGCATATATCGGGTCGTGTATTGACTAGATACATAAGCGACCCCACCAACTGTCGATAGACAGTGGCATCCATTACCTCCGCTGAAGTAACATCCTCCTTCCTCTAACCACCAAGAAGAGGAGTGTCAACAGGCTTGCAGCCTTGCATGTTGAACCTCTCCAGAATCTCCCGGGCATACTTGCCCTGAGAAACAAACAGTCCTCCGCTGCGCTGCCAAATCTCCAATCCCAGGAAATAATGAAGGATGCCTAAGTCCTTCATCTCAAAATCTCGTGCAAGATCCTCCTTGCATGAAAGTATCAACTGCTCATCGCCAGTCAAAATCAGATCATCTACATACAGTACGATGATCAACAGCTTCCCCTCCACCACAATCTGGTACAGGTTTGGATTCGCCTCACTCTTGGAGAATCCAAGCCCGGTGAAGTAGCTGTCTATCCGAGTGTACCAAGCACGAGGTGCTTGCTTCAGCCCGTACAGTGCTCTCTTGAGTCGGCACACATGCGACTCACTGCTGAAGATCTCAAAACCTTCAGGCTGCTCTATGTACACCTCCTCCTCAATAACTCCATTGAGGAACGCAGTCTTCACATCCATCCGATGAATGTGCCACCCCATCTGCGCTGAGAGAGCAAGGATCGTCCGTATGGAAGAGTACCTTGCGACAGGTGCAAAAGTCTCCTCATAGTCAATCCCCTCGATCTGTGAGAAGCCACGGGCGACAAATCTCGCCTTGTACTTCTCCACACTCCCGTCGGCTGCCTGCTTCACCTTGTAGATCCATCGCGAACCTACAACTGATTTCCCAACCGGTCTTGGGACAATCTCCCATGCACTGTTCCTGATGATCGAATCATATTCTTCGATCATGGCATCAACCCATGCGGGTTCCTCCACAGGTTCCTCAAAAGAGGATGGCTCTGTCACAACACATTGACTCATGAGAGCCATGTATCCAGTGTACCGATCCGGTGACTGTCTCTGTCTGCGCTGTGCTGTAGGTGGTCCTACAACCTTCTCTGCATCCCGAGCCAGTCGCTCAGCTTCTGTAGTGCGCATGCGCCCTCTGATGGTTGGCGCTGCCTGGGTGGTTTCTTCCACCTCCTGAACCTCCTCTTGTGGCTGATACACATCCGGAAGCTCCTCCTTAGGAACTAACAGCTCCTCATCTGCATGCAAGTGTAGCTCCCTCTCAAGCGAACACTGCATGGCTTTCTCCTCCTGAAATTTTATATCCCGTCGCACAACATTCTTTCGACTGTCTGACAAATACACCCGGTATTTGTGAGGTGTATCAGTGTACCCCACAAATATTCCAACCTCAGCAGTTGGATCCAGCTTCCTTCTCGCATCCTTCGTCACATGCATGTAGACAGGAGAACCAAAAATCCACAAATGGGAAATATCAAGCCTCTTGCCAGAATAAGCCTCCTCTGGTGTACTCATGCCAAGAACCTTGTGAGGACAACGGTTCTGCACATACACTGCTGTATTGCATGCCTCAGCCCACAAGTGAAGGGGTAGGCCCTGATCATGCAACATCGCCCGTGCAGCACCCACGATCGTTCTGTTCTTCCGCTCAGCCACCCCGTTCTGCTGTGGGTTATGGGGTGCGATGAGCTCTCTCTGAATCCCTTCTGCACTGCAGAACTCCTTGAATTTAGCCAAGATGAATTCACCACCGTTATCACTCCTTAGAGCAATCACCTTCTTCCCCGACTCCTTCTCGACCAGTGCTTTAAACTCACAGAACTTCGCGAATGTATCGCTCTTCTTATGCATGAAGAAGATCCAGCACTTTCGAGAGAAATCATCAACAAAGATCACATAATACCTGTGCTTTGCTGTCGAAGCAACTGAGAAAGGACCACACACGTCTGTGTGAACTCTCTCAAGGATCGTCGTGGCGCGACTATCCTTCTCGTGAAAGGTGGCTTTCACATACTTCCCAAAAGTACACCCCTTGCACTGATCTGACTGCGCAAGGGTGCCCTTAGGAAGCCCAGTAGAAATCTGCTGCAGAATCTTCAAAGCTCCATGGTGAAGGTGGCCCAATTTCCTGTGCCACAGTTCGCCCTCATCATCCCGGCTCACCACTTCTCCCGCCTTGCATGCCATAGCTGCGCAGCCATCTACCTGCAACTGATAAAGGTTCTTGGTTCGAACCCCTATCTTCCGGGTCTCTCCAGTAGTCTTACTGCGCAGGAAGGCTTTTCCTTCGCTGAAGACCACATCATACCCCTTATCCTCCAACATTGCCACAGAAATCAGGTTCTTCTTCAATCCAGGTACATGCATGACATCCTTCAAGAAAAAGGGTTTACCAGACTCCCTCTGAAAGGATATGGTACCGATACCAGTCGCACTGTATCTACCATCATCGCCCATCTCGATGTGCACACCCAAATCTTTGTCCTCCAGATCTGAGAACAAATCCCGATCTCCCGTCATATGAAATGACGCACCGCTATCCAAGAACCACACCGATCCCATCATACTTGAATCTAAGCATGCGATCAGTGAGCTTTTGGCGATACTGAGGTATTTGGCAATACTGTCGCCCTTCTCCATCTTGATGTTCCTAAGCTTATATTTGAGCACCAGCTTCCTTTGGTCTCTCTTACTCTGGAATAGATCCGTCAAAGCTTTCCACATTAAATATGGAGTAGCCTTTCCATGCAGGCTGGATACAATATGATCCTTGACGCCCTCCAACAGGATCCTTCGACACTTCGCCATTTTCTTTTGCCATGCATCGACTTCAACAGGATCAGTGGGCTTTTGGACATCCGTATCTACGAACTCCTTTAGACCATTATATTCTAATACTGCTTCCATGTGATCCTTCCATGCAACATAATTCGAACTGCCTTCAAGAGCATATTCGAGTCACAAACCGTTGAAAGACATTTTCAACACTGGCACCAAGAAAACAAAACTGCTGCAAAATTTCGAATTCCACCTCAAAGCTCAACCGCTCTAGATCTGTGAGAACAAATTATTTCTAGCACAGAGATCGACTACAAGGGGTGTTTACCAGACCTTTCACTTTCTGAAGAAAGATGAATCCGGAGGCTACCTGGCCCGCATGCAGACTCTGTCTACCGAAATAAGTTTGTAATCACTGTGATGATCAATCTCTGCTTCAATAGCTCCGATACCATGTAGAAATTTGCTGAATAATAAATAATTATCCACCAAGACTATCCTGGTCACATACTATTTGATCTTCATACACAACACATAATCTCTTCCACTCAACTCAACTCAGATCATCACACATGCGGAAATAAAATCAAGCGATAACACATCAAATCATCATACACATTAACACAGTATGTATGGGGAAAGCTTATAGCCGAAAACCCCGCAGCTATTGTGTATATTATAATGGAGAAATCATGTAACAAAATCAGTACAATACTCCTCACAAGTACTCAGTACTATCTCATGAAGTTACACACAAACTAGCTTGGTTTTGAACATGTTACTGGTTCAAAACTCACCACTAATTGCCTTGCCTCTATTGCTTGTTTCAATGCTATGGGATGGCCTCTTTATATAGATAAACCACCAGCCTGAACTGCGCAATCCTCATGGGCTTACTCCACCTATCTGTGTGTTGCAAATAGCAACAGTATAGTCACAACTTATAGCTAACTCCACCCTTTCATCTACCTCTTTCACTGGTCTCCACTGAACTGATCATGCACTGTAGTGAACTGATGTGTTCTTGAGTTGAATAATGAGTTAATAATTTATGAATTAAATAATATTTAATTCACTCCACTCATAACTAATTGATTAGCTAGTTAAACTAATCTCAATCAGTTCAACTAAAATAAACAGAACACAACTCCACTATCTGTCTCATTAACTCCTCCAAACTTCTGCCACTGAAGTCCAACTGAAGTCAACCATGCATGATGCCATCAAACCCTTGGGAACCACGTGATTCCTCTGTCAGTTGCATGAGCCACTTCTGTAGCTCGAACTGAAGTGCTCCAAGAGAGTAAACTACTGTTTATAGTCCAAATATTATTAAGGGTAAATAATATTTGACTTCCATATTTTTAGGAGAGGCAGTCTAAAAATAGCCTTCGACCTCTTCGACCTAAAAATAGAGTCTCATCTATTTTTACCAACATGACCAATGCTCCAAGAATCTCAAACTGGAATCCCCAAACCATGCTCCATATGTCTAAAAATAGACATAGTCTAAAAATAGACTTTGCGCCAGAATTTGCCTACGGGCCCACTTGGTGAAGGCGACTTCATTTCACCAAGCTCCATCATCTTGCTGCATTCTCAACATCTAGCCAATACTGTGATGCCACATCATCACCAATTGGGGTCTTTAATCGCAATAAGACATCCTTCTTTACCACATCATCTAACCCATAATGTGATGCCACATCATCACCTTTTGGGGTCTTCAATCATAATAATACATCCTTCTTTGCCACATCATTTAACTAATAATGTGATGCCACATCATCAATTTTTTGGGGATTTTGACCACAAGCTGGGGCTTTGGACTTCTGAAGGGGATATGCAAACCGTGATGGATCTCATGATGTTCCACATACCATTAGAATTGTCATGACCAGAAGAATCCAGTGATGATGATCTCCAATGAAAATTCTTTGATCTGCATCTTCAAAACTATTCAACAAGTGTGGGGTGTGATCATCTTCCAAGGGATTCAAACCTTAGATCTAGGGTTTCACCAATGCATCATCTCATCCATGCATGCAAGGATATTGAGGAAATCAATGAAGATATCCTACACCCTCTTTGACACCAATGACAACATACTCAACACATGGGTGAATGGATACATGTGCATCAGTGTTCTCAAATCTATGATATTTGATATGGATGGCCTTGAAATCATGTTGGGCAACTTGTTTGTGTTTCCCTTCTTATACTTGATCACTAAATCAAAATACTATAGGAACCCCATCCACTTGTAATGTAGAGTATGTTGTAGATAGTGATTTGTGTGGATTATTGTCTCATTTCCTATCAGATAGTGTTTCCACTTATTCAAAACTTGCACAGGCATAGAGATCCTTGTTGTAGGTAGGGTAGTTAAGAATTTCCCCATGAAATAATTCGGAATGGTAGCATAGACGCCTTCCTCCTTGCATAAATTCTCTCCCATAGCATACCCACTAGCATTTATCACCACTTTGAAGGGTTGCAGAAAATTAGGTAATGCCAGAAATGGTGCTTGATTGAACTTCTTCTTTAGCTCCTCAAAATCCCTCTACTAACCCTTTCCCCATTGGAAACTCTTTCCACTTTTTGTTATGGCATAGAGTGGTTCTCCTGCGGCTGAAAATGAGGATTTGAATTTCCTCAGATATTTTGCCACTCCAATGAAACTACTAACCTCGAAAACATTATCAGGCACAGACATTTCATGATGGCCTCCATCGTAGAAAGACATATCTTTAGCTCCCCTCCACTTATCATATACCTCAGATATACCAAAGACTATTATGCAAACTCACATTTCTTAATATTTGATAGCAGTTGGAGCCTCTTTAATGTTTTCATCACCTACGTCAAATGTGAGATGTGCTACTCCCATGTGCAACTATATACCAATATATCATCTAGATAGATAATAAAAAATGAATATATAAAATGGCACAATATATCATTCATTTATCTCATAAATGTAGCAGGTGTATTAAATAGGATGAATAGCATAAATATCCACTCATAAAAACGTTGGTTGGTTTTGAAGGTGGCCTTCTAGGTATCTTCTTCACTGGCTTGAACTTGGTGATATCCAGACTTTAACTCCAAATTGGTGAGGCATTTCATTCCCTGCAACTAATCCAACAAATTATTTATTCTTGGTAGGGGTAGTTGTTCTTTTGTGCAATTTTTTTCAATGCCCTATAATCTATACACATTTGCCAAGTATTATCCTTATTTGACACAATGATGATGGATGACCCACATGGTGATGTACTTGGTTGAATGGCACCCTATTCTAGCAGCTACTATAATTTTTTCTTCCCTTCACTTGCTTCTATAACAGACTTCCTGTATAACCCAATTTTTAGCAATGGGAGTTCGGCAATATATGGATCCTGTGCTCCACTTCCCTCTTGGGTAGTAGCCCTTTTAGCTCCCAGAACACATCCATGTATGCTTATAAAAACTCTTCCAATCATAGTTTTTGTTTCTTAGTACACCCCTATACGAATGGATTTCCTCACACTGACTCTTCTATAGGATTATTTTCTCTTAAAAATAGTAAAAAATACTTATTTCTAGAACTAGTCAGTTTCTTAGCTTGCTTGAAACTTAACAACCGAATTTTTTACTTGCCTTTGTGCGCATTGGTGGTGAACGATTTTTCATCCTTTATGAGCTAGTATTGGTTGGCTCTTTGCATTAATATTTCATCTCACATGTATATGGAGGGAATTCTAAACACTACTCCACATACATCAAGGGGAACTACATCTAGTTATGCTTCATCAATAAAATAAGCATTGATAGAAAATCTAATTTTGCATTGTTTTGTTATCTTTATCTATGAATCCTTGTTTACCCATCCCAATTGATATGCCCTTGGATGACCATAAACTTTCAATCCCAATTTTAGATTCTCCTACGATCTTCAGTCAAATAGAGCATCAATCTTTGTTTATGTATCTTTATACAGAATAGCTTGGTATTTTCATTTTTTTCCTATTATTGAAGGCTACTTAGATTCACCTCCTTTCCGACTGATGTATAGAGGATTTTCTCATCCATGTCTGAGTTGATTTCAACTTGGTTTCTTGAATCAGCGGCCATCATATTCTTCTTCTTATTATATTTATTTTTGTTCTTTGGGTTGAGCTACGGATGCAAATTCCAACACTTCTCCTCTGTATAATCATCAATGTTACAGTGGTTTTAGTGGTTATTGGGATCTTTGCACCAATGTTCTATAGATGTTGTATTTTTATCTTTTCCTCATTTTCACTTCTTCTTCCCCTCCTTAGAAGCATATCCATGATCCTTCTACTTGAATCACCTTTATTTCCCTTTCTTCAAGCATATGTTCTTAAGGTAATGTTACTATATACAACCTTCATCCATTGATATAGGCTTAAACAGCATCAATTACTTTCATAGATGGTTGTATATACCCTCTAGATACTTGAGGAGTACATCTAGGTTCTTTGGAGAGATACCTCACATTCGGGCCATCTTTCTAAATTCTATGGTGTACTCGTGTACACTTTGCCCCTATTTTTGCCCGAAGTAGTACCATTGAATCCATTGGTCCTCTACATACCCAATAACATAAAATTGTGACATTATGAGGGTTTTAAATTCCTCCAAATTAGTCACTAGAGGAAATCCATCCAACCTTAAGGTCTCTGTGTGGCTTCCCCATTGAGTCAAGGCATGGCCCTCTAATTTTTGTCACAAAAATAAAATATTTTGTTCTTACCCTATATGATGAACACTGAAATAAACTAGTAATTTCTACAATAAGTGATTTAGCTTCAGGGCATCAATGACATCTTGGTACAACTTGATATCAACCTTCACTTCCATTTTGAAGATGATTTTTAATGGTTCAAGGGAATCAAACAAGGTTGGTCTTTCCCGGGTCTTTTCTGTGGCTCGTTCTCTGATTATTCATGATCTCCTGATCTCCCCTTTAATCAGAAATTTGTGTTAGAACCTCTCTCCTCTCTGAATAACCTAATATTCTTGGTCAAGGCCACCATGAGGATATTCACGTTATTATTTATATATGCAACTTGTGCTTCTAGTCGTGAAAACCTCTTGTCTACATGATAATGAGTCTTATTCATATATTTGTCGAACATGACTAGGGTTTTATAACTTTTGGATTATTCAGTATAGATCCCCTAGAAATATACACAATTTACACAAAAGACACATGTTACCCACCACCAATGGGTGACCCCATAGGAGAATTTTTCTCTTATTTTTTTCTTCAGTCGGAAACCAACAGTTGTTGATAGCCACCAGTGTAGCCAATATGTTGTGCTAATTGATCTTTGATCCCTAAGCTAGTCATATTTCCCCTCGCCCATTTTTCGAGCGTGTATGTTTGAAGGTGGGCCATCCAATCCTAAAGGTATGTCTTTCATTGTGAAATCAGGTGCTTATGCATGTTTTTCCTTGGGAACACTTCAGTGTGGATTATTTTGTGACTTAGAAGAAGTAAAGGTTTTTATTGTAGTCTTGTTTCCACACCTTAAATGGGGGGTTAATCCTCATCCCTGGTCCTGTGGGTTCTCCCTTATTGGATTATAGCTTCAGGATTGTGGTAGTGCGGTCTTGTTTTCTTGTTTCATATTTTCACTCCCCTCCACAAATTACATGCCCTATTTCATCTACCATCTCTGTGTCAACATGATCAGTGGGTCCAGACTCCACAAGGATCTGGTACTCCCCCTCCCCTTGTACATGTGTCTAGTTCGGGCATGGAATGTTTCCCTGGAGGTTGATGCAACTAAAAAAAAATGATAAAACCATATCATGGCCAAATACAAAAGGAAATAATACCATAAAATGCAAAATATGGATGGGAAAATAAAATATTAGCACGTGGGAAAAATATAAATTTGATCTCGGCCCCTTATCATCATGGCCATCACCCTAGTTCCTCGGGCCCCACGAGCGCCCCCCACATCATTAGGGAACCCATGCATGTCCCAACCCCTAGTGGGCAATTAATTTCCCCACCTTAAGGGGGTAATAATTGCTTATATCATACACAACATCCTCTCATCTCCTAGAGCCCCAAGAAATATAATAAAAGAAAAATCAAGAGAAGGTGAAGGGAAAGTGAAGAATGGTGCAAAAGAAAAGGTCGGGGTAACTCATGTACCATGATTTCTCCCTACTAAATCTATAAACCCAAATATGTGGACATCCCTCATCATTACCACCCTTGACCCTATGGCATTTGGCCTTAATACCCTTGTGTCCCTATCCACCTCATCATTATTCACATGACTCCTATCACTTGAAGGATGTACCTTGGAAATTTCTTTCCCTTTAAGGGTTGGGAAAACCTAATAGGGTTTTTTATTAGCCACTCCTACCTGGGGAGGTAACACCATTAAATTCTCAAAGCCTCAAATTTGGAAGATTATAAAGTCTCATTGTTTCCCTAAACTAACAAGCTTGGTTCACTTAGATGCACTAATGAATTATTGTACTTAAAGGTGAGGAGAGGCATTGGATCTTATGGGTAATTCGAAGGTGATTTCATCATGGGTTGGGCAACTTAACTAGGGCCAAACCCCACCATAGGATCATATTTGGGATGCGTTGAGAGCCATGGGACTCCATCATGTGATATGGAATTTTCTCATATTATGGGAACCCTAAACACCTTCAATAGCTTGTTCATTGCCCCACATTATATGTGAGATGATTCACTTGGACCAACCGGCTTACCAAAATATACAGGTTTTGGAAGTTGATCCAAGGCCCAAAGGAGGCTTGTCTCATCCTTCACATGTGGAAGGGAAAGCCCCATCTTCAATTCCTCATTTGGAGCAGTCTATAGGCTTATATTTCATTAGGATACCCATGATACCCTTACTTGTGCCCCAGGGCCACATTGGAGCACCTCATGATTATTTACATGGATGCTAATTGGAAAACCCTTTTTCCAACATTCATGGATCCCTCTCCCACGCTATGGCACCTTGAGGACTCATCTCAACCTTTCAACGACCCTTCTACATCGCAATTTCATCATTTTGGCTCACTTATGAATGGATTTTTCATCATTTTATGAGCTACTTGGTGGGCTTGTCACCAAGGATTTGTTATGTCCACGTTATTTTATAATTTTAGGGCTATTAGGGTAATTAAAATTAGGAAAAGGATCATATAAATAGATATCACTATCATTGTGAGATATGATCATCATAATCACATGGAACTCTCTTGTAAAATAATTATGCACTTCTAATTGGATAAATTGGATGTTCTTTGATACATTTTGATATCTTTCGGAGTTAATTTTGATCTCCCTTGGAGCTACTTCTTTTAATGGTTGGAAATATCTCTTGTCATTTTGTAAGCGTTATCATGTTGAAATTTTGTTGGAATAATGTCAAATGTGTGGAATTATTGCAACTACCTAGATATTTTATGCCCTAATTTTGTTGAATATCATTCTAAAGTATTGTTTGATTGAAAATTTCACATGTTACTCATTGAATGGAAATAGATGAATGTTCCGATTATATGGGATTTTATTATTCTTCCATGAAAATCCATAGATATTGAGTAGGTATTTGTTAAAAACAAATTGCTATGGAATCACTTTTTAGCCTCCTTGAAGACAATTTTAGCAAATTTAAAATCATCATTGACTCCATAGACAAGGGAAGTAGGCATGGTCTAAGAAAAATTTGTGGTCAACCTTTTTCCCCTTCTTTTTTCTCTTCTCCAAAATTTTTGGCCCCTTCTCCTAGACGGCCTAGTTAGGGCACCCTATAAAATTCCTCAGAGGGATTATTTCTCAAATCAGTTCAGACAAGATTCTGCATTGGTGTCTCCCTTAGAGGATTTCAAAGTTTGGTGGAATTCTCATAATTAGTTCTTGAGAAAATTGGTGCCCTACTTGTGTCCTTGAAAGCCTATCTTGAGCATATTGGATTAGGTGGTCTTCTTAAGGGTCATTTGAACATATTATTTGAATGAATAAATCATTTTAGACTTTTTCCCTATCCTATATTAACCTAGTGAGCTTACTTGAATAAATCCTCGAACGATCATTCATAAACCCTAGGTCTTGTATATTCTCTTTCTAAGTATTTCTAGTGAAGTGAAAATCATATTTCAAGTGATAAATCACTGTGCAAAGCTTCTAGAAATATCATATATGCCTCAGAAGTCTTGGCCTTAGGAATATTCATCATCATTGAATACTTGTACCCCTAGGTCTACAATTTTCTCCTAAGTATTTATTGGAGATCCTTTAGTTTATTTGAAGCATTAAGCCCTAATTGAGTTTCTCCTTGAATGGACTTAGTCAAACCACTTCACACAAATCATTGATCATTTCTTTCCCAAGTGATTCTTATCCTATCGAGACTCCTCTCACCGATGAAAGTACATAAAGAGCAGGTGACATTGACTGAGGTGAAAGTGGATCTTTGTCTATTTTTTGTCATTTTGTCTAGTATTAGTTGACCCATAAGTTCCCCTCCTAGGACCCCTACTAGAGTGTTGGTGGAAAAAATCATTTTTGGTGTTGTTTCCAAGGAGGAAGTAGGTTTTCCTCCAAGGTACATTATTTGAAGAGGTGATGCTTACAATGACAACATAGATCCTCTTCTGGAAACTCCTAATTTGCTTGGTTACAAAATATACAAAGAAAAAATAGCTCTAGTAACCAGGGTTGCTGCTAAGAGAGCTACTCAACGAGAGCATTCTTCCCTAGTTAAGAGGTACCTCTTTTCTGACAACATGAATACCAACACTAACACTAAACAAAACCAGAATCAAAATCAAACCAAAGTCCATAAACATGTGTTAACCTTCAAACCTCTAGATTTTAGTTGAATTCCTTTGCTCCTCACAAATTACCTGAGAAGTATCGTGAATGGATACTATATTTTAGAGTAAGTGTTGATCAAAATATTGAACTGCATGTAGAAAAATTCTTTGGGAAGTAGTCCCTGGAGGGATCGAATATGAAGATGTAGTGATGTGTTATTTGCTTTAACCTTCGATGGAAATGTTATGGATTGGTACTTTATCCTCCCTCCAGCGAGTATCAACAAGTTTTACCAAACTGTAGGGATTTTATTGAAAAGATGGGCCATTGATGCTAATGGAGGTCATTTCATTAAAAATTTATACCACTTGATTAAAAAAAAAAGAGATGAAGATGTTAGAGATTTTATCATGTTTGATAGAATTTTTACGGATATCCTTGATTGCCTCAAACCCACCAATGCCCAAATATTACCCAAGTTCATTAAAGCAGTCTAAAGACACCTAACATATCAACTTAGAGATAAGAATGAAGATGCCAAAAACCCTTGCCAAAGTGAAGAAAATGCTCATAAAAATCAAATAAAATATAAATATTGCTCATATTGAAATGTTTGATGTCCCTAAGGTTAAGAGTGAAACTAAAAATGGCAAGGCCAAGGACCAATTTGAATAATTTTTTGTCATCATGTTGAAGAAATTAGATAAGATATCTGAATATATGAATTTTAGGGATGGGTTATACATGATAAAATTCACTTCCCTTAAAAAGGGGCAAAGAGCCAACTTCAAACCGAATAATAATAACAAAGTATTTTTCAAAAATAATCATGAGGAAGGTAAGAAAGCTCAACCAACTATCCCAAATATTCTACCTCCTACTAATGTTGTGGAGCAAGAGAACTCATCCTCCATTTAAAATCAAAGTGATAGTGCTAGTGAGAAAAGTGAAGATGAGGAGGGTAGTGAGAAAATGAATCTACTCAATGAATCCCAAGATTTCAACATCATGTTGGGTGGCACATATTCTCATCCTTATATTAGTGAGGTTAAACTTAAGGAAGAAAAAGAAGAGCCTATACTAAATGTGGAGGCCAATGGAAGATTTAAAGGATTGCAATATTCTAGAAATGGTGACAAAGAATATTTTTCAATCACTAAAACACCAAAGGATAGGGATGTGCCTCCTAAGGAACCCCGAAATATGGATCATCCTAATAAGGACCACATAAAAAAGGACCCTCCTAGAGGAGATGCCAAGCAAAAATCCAAAGGTAAATAAATTGAATTAGGCATTGATGTGGGCACTGTCGTGAATAAAATGAGCATGCAGGTTCCCATAAAAGAGATTGTGAAGATTCCATCCCAAATATCACAAGTGAAGAAATATTTAGGGCTTGATGAAGATGACCTGCCTATATTGTTGCAAAATATCCATTTCACTAAAATCAATCTTGGCCATGAACCATTCTTTTTTACCTCGACATTAAATAACCTTCTCCTCCATAATTGTATGTTGTATTCAAGGGATTATGCCACTATAATTCCACTAAATTTCATGAAACAACTCAAGTTAAGTATCACCCAAAAGTATAAGAATGTATGTGACTTTGACTCTAGATCCATTCTTGTTAAAGGCCTCATCAAGGACCTCAAAGTAGCTTTGATTATGAATGAATACATATCATTTCTTATGGACATTGTGGTTATTAATATACCTAACATGTGGGGAATATTGTTGTCTAGAAAGTGAGGTGCCACTATAGGTGGTCAACTTCAAATGGATTTATCTTATTCCACCATCCCACAACCTGATGGGACCCTGTTCATTCTTTACAGGGAGCTCCAATTTCCAACTCATGTTGAGAAACTTGGGCTTTTTCCTTATCCTGATAGGTTGCCTGAATCCAAAGATCCTAGTCCCACCCTTCCCTCTCAAGAGATTCATATCCTTAAAATACCTAACCCTAAAGAAGAAAAACCTAAGAAGTAGTGGGTGAAAAAACCTAAAAGGAGTTTAATGTTGTGGAAATAGTGGTGGTAGATAAAAACCTGGAGCCTTTCAAGATCCATGGTAAGGTTGGTGGAGGGTATTGCTACATTGTAAGACTTGATGATGAGCTTTGGCCTAACCCTGTAAAATCTAGTCATATTTGTTGACATTCAACAAGATGATGAGCTTAGTGAAAAGATTCGCCTTCACTAAGTGGGCCCGCAAGCTATTTTTGGCGCAAGTATATTTTTAGACTATGTCTATTTTTAGACATGGTGATCATATTTCAGAAGTTGCAGGACGCTATTTTTGGATGGTTGATCAAGTTGGAAAAATAGATGAAATTATATTTTTAGAATACCGGGCGAAGTCTATTTATAGATCGTCGATCTAAAAATAGAAGTGTCGATTATTATTAGCTCTTAATAATAATCTGACAATAAACAGCAACTTATTCTCTTGGAGCACTTTGTTTCAGTGCACAGATTTGGAAAATCAGTGGGTTGAGGGAATTATGCAATTCCAAATGGAAACTGGTGGTTCATGCATGGAGGACTCAGTTAGAACTAAAGTGGCAAAGTTATGATAGAGTTGGAAGAGTAGTTCATGGAGTTGTATTCAGTTTAACTCAGTTAGACTCAGTTGAGCTAGTTGTATCTAGTCTAAATGAATGACACACTAGTGAGAGTGGAGTGAATTAATTATTTAATTAATACAAAAATAATAACTCATTAATCAACTGAACAATACAGCAGTTAACTACAGTGCATGTTAGTTCCAGTGGAGACCCAGTGGAGAGATAGGTGAAAGGGAAATATGGACTATCTGTTGTGACTATAGTGATGCATTGATTGCATCACACACACATTGGAGTTGTTAATGAGGATTTCGCAGTCAAGGAAATTGTAATTCAAATTCATTTAGAGCTATTCTTCAGCGGGGATTGTGCAGTGGAGGCAGGCTAGCAGGAGGGAAAAGATCGGTGCATGGATTTACAGATTTTTCCTAATTAGTGTGTGACGATTGATTGTACTGAGAGCTTGATGTACTAAGCTTTGTATGAGATTGTTACATGATCTCCATGATACATAATATATGATAGTTGGGGTTTTCAGCTTCAGGCTTTCCCGTTAAAAAACTGCATTATCTGTGATTTTTTTTATTTATGCTTCACATGTGTGTGCAATTAATTTTTCTGCAAAATATTAATAGTGGAATGATTTTTTATTTTGCAAGAAGTTAAATATTGTGAGATCAGGGGAATCTGGATGTATGCATGCTTAGTGTATACTAATTTCTACATGGTATCGGAGCATTATTAATTCTTGAATATTTCAATTGTGCATAATTGGTGAGTTTGTGCTGGTGGAAAATTCGAATTTTCTACAGAAGATTCTTGGTGCAGAAGTTGAGTATACATTGAAATTTATTTCAATGGGTTGCGATTGGAGTATGCCCTTGATGGGAGCTCAAATTACATAGCCTGGAAGGATAGGATGGAGGCGGTGTTGGAGGATAATGGACTGAAGGAGTTCATCGATATCGATGTTCCTAAGCCGGGATCTAGCAATGCTGCATTACTTGATGTATGGAAAAAGAATACAGCAAAGACAAGAATAATTCTGTTGGAAGGTGTGAAGGACCATATTGTGTCCAGCCTTCATGAGAAATCCACTCCATTATTAATGTGGAAGGCTTTGATGGATTTGTTCCAAAGCAGAAGTGACCAGAGGAAGTTGGCGCTTAAAGACAAGCTCAGAAAAATAAAAATGGAGAAGGGCGACAGTATCCCAAAATATCTCACGAAGTTAGTCCACTACAAGGATGAACTGGGAAGTGTGGGGGTTACTGTTGATGATGAAGACTTGGTGAGCTTGGCTCTCCTTGGGCTTTTGAAGAGTTGGCATAGCTACAAAGACTCTGTCAATGGACTGGAGAAACTGTCGGGATGGGAGAAACTTTGGTCGGATCTTATGCAGGAGGAGATAAGGCGGGGTACCACGAATGGTTCTTCATCGAAGAATGAAGATGAAGAAAATTATGCTTTGGCTGCCAAATCAAGGAAAGGGAAGGGAATAAATTTCCTTCAAAATCCGATGCTAAGGGCAAGAAGCAAGATTTGTCCAAAGTGAAGTGTTTTCACTGTCACAAACATGGGAATTTCGCCACTAACTGCCCACAGAAGAAGAACAACAAGAAGGTTGTTGGAGCTATAGTTGGAGAGCCCTTAGCCTCGCAATTCTCCTTGATTTCATGCTTGATTTCAAGTGCAATGGGATCGGTGTGGTATCTTGATAGTGGTGCGTCTTTCCATATGACGGGAGACAAGGAGTTGTTTAGTGACTTGGAGGAGAAGGACCTCCAAATGCATATAGATATGGGCAACGATGGTCGATACAGCGCGACTGGAATTGGAACCATTACCTTTGAGAGGGAGTCCGGTAATCCATTCTTGTTGAAGGATGTTATGCATGTTCCAGGTCTGAAGAAGAACTTAGTCTTAGTCGCAATCTTGGAAGACAAAGGTTATGATGTTGTTTTCAGTGAGGGAAAATCCTTCCTTCGAGTTTACCAAGAACATATGGGTTCGAATTAAGAATCTATACAAGCTGGAGGTAGATGGATGCGCTACAATGGTGGGCAAAGCAGAAGAAGTGGTGAGCCGGGATGAGGGAGAATTATGGCACAGGAGATTGGGCCATCTTCACCATGGCACTTTGAATATTTTGCAGCAGATTTATATTGGACTTCCCAAGGGTACTCTTGTGCAGTCATATTAGTGCAGGGGATGTACTATGGGTAAGTTTGTGAATACCACCTTTCATGAGAAGGAGAACCATGCTTCGGTGATCCTGGAGAGAATTCACATAGACGTGTGTGGACCTTTCTCGGTTGCTTCAACAGAAAAACACAAGTATTATGTTATATTTGTTGATAACTATTCTCGTAGATGCTGGATCTTCTTGATGCAGAAGAAGAGTGAAACGTTCTCAAATTTTTGTGAGTTCAAAGCATTGGTGGAGAAGGATTCAGGGCAGCAAGTGAAAGCTCTATGGAGCGATAATGGTGGTGAATACATCTTGGGTGAATTCAAAGACTTATGTAGCAAAGAAGGAATTCAAAGAGAACTCATAGCGCCTCATAACCCACAGCAGAATGGGGTCGCAGAGAGGAAGAACAGAACGATCATGGGTTTTGCACGAGCGATGTTGCATGACCAGGGCCTAACGATGCACTTGTGGGCAGAAGCATGCAATGCTACGGTTTATGTGTAAAATCGTTGTCCTCATAGAGTACTTGGAATGAGTACACCTGAAGAAGCTTTTACTGGTAAGAAGCCTGATATTTCTCATTTGAAGATTTTTGGCTCATCTGTTTACATTCATGTGATAAAGGACGCCAGGAAGAAGCTGGAACTGACTACAGAAGTTGGGATATTTTTGGGGTACACAGAAACACACAATAATTATTGTGTGTATTTTCCAGATATTCGGATGACTGTGGTGTGACGGGATATAAAATTCAATGAGGTGAAAGCCATGAAGTTGTCACTTGAGAGGGATTTACACTTTCATGCGGAGGAAGAACTTCTTGTTCCCAAAGATGAGCCTCTAGATGTGGATCAGCCACAGGAGGAGATTCATGGAGTGGAGGAGTCCACTCATTCAAAACCAAACATCAGACAAGGCAGAAAGCGGACCACAGAAGCTGAGAGACTGAAGCTTGATGTGGCACAGAATGTAGGAGTCCCTACATCACAGCGCAGATAGAGACAGTCACCTGACCAATTTACTGGATACATGGCTCTTATGAGCAAGTGTATCATGATAGAGCCATCTTCTTTTGAAGAAGCAGTGCAGGAGCCCACATGGGTAGATGCCATGGTGGAGGAGTATGGCTCCATTGTCAGAAACAGTGCTTGGGAGATTGTTCCAAGGCCAATGGGAAAATTAGTTGTAGGATCAAGATAAATCTACAAGGTAAAGCAAGTTGTTGATGGGAGCGTAGAGAAGTATAAGGCAAGATTTGTTTCCTGGGGCTTCTCAGAGATCGAGGGGTTTGACTATGAAGAAACCTTTGCACCTATCGCATGTTATTCTTCCATACAGACCATCCTTGCTCTCTCAGCGCAGATGGGTTGGCACATTCATCAGATGGATGTGAAGATTGCGTTCCTTAATGGGATCATTGAGGAAGAGGTGTACATTGAGCAGCCTGAAGGATTTGAGTTCTTCAGCAGCAAGTCGCATGTGTGCAGGCTCAAAAGAGTGTTGTATGGGCTGAAATAAGCACCACGTGCTTGGTACACTCGGATCGACAACTATTGCACTGGACTTGGCTTCACCAAGAGTGAGGCGGATGCAAACCTGTACCAAATTGTGGAGGGTAAGCTTTTAAAAATTGTTCTTTATGTTGATGATTTAATACTATCGGGTGATGAGAAGTTGATACACTCATGCAAGGCAGATCTTGCAAAGGAGTTTGAGATGAAGGATTTGGGCCTCCTTCATTATTTCCTTGAATTGGAAATATGGCAGCGGGAAGGTGAATTGTTTGTGTCTCAAGGCAAGTATGCCCGGGAGATACTAGAGAAGTTTCACATGCAAGGTTGCAAGCCTATCGACACTCCTCTTCTAGGAAATTGGAGGAAAGAGGATGCTACATCAGTAGAGGTAGTGGATACCACTGTTTATTGACAATTGGTGGGTTTGCTCATGTATTTAGTCAATACAAGACCAGACATACGCTATGCGGTAAACGAGCTTTCACAAGCGATGGTTAAGCCTACCAAGCTCTTTTGGAAGGCGAGCAATCATGTCCTTAGATATCTCAGGGGCACATCTGAGTATGTTTTATGGTACAAACAAACGGATGAGGTGAAGTTGCATGGCTTCACGGATGCAGATTGAGCAGGCAGCCCAACAGACAAAAAGAGCACATCAGGAGGGATTTTCAATATCGTATCTATGGTATTTTCTTGGTACAACAAGAAACAAAGATCCGTGGCACTCAGTTCAGTGGAAGCAGAATACATGGCAGCAATTCAAGCTGCATGTGAGGCTATCTGGATGAGGAAGATCTTGGTCGATTTGTTCGGTTCACATTTAGATCCTACAGTGATACATTATGATAATTAGATTTGCACTACACTCTCAGTTAATCCTATGTTTCATGGTAGATCTAAACATATTGATATCCGGTACCATCATATCAGAGATTGTGTGCAGCGGAAGATCATGTTGCTTCAGTACATTCCTACGGAGGATCAGGATGCAGATATTCTGATGAAGGCGCTCACCAGGAGAAAATTTGAATACCATAGAGGCAATATTGGGGTGAAGGATAATCCCTATCTTGTTGAGAGGGAGTGTTGAGATTCAACAAGATGATGAGCTTAGTGAAAGGAGTCGCCTTCACTAAGTGGGCTCGCGAGATATTTTTGGTGCAAGTCTATTTTTAGACTATGTCTATTTTTAGACAAGGTGATCATATTTCAGAAGTTGCAGGATGCTATTTGTGGATGGTTGATCAAGTTGGAAAAATATATGAAATTCTATTTTTAGAATATTGGGCGAAGTCTATTTATAGATCGTCGATCTAAAAATATAAGTGTCGATTATTATTAGCTCTTAATAATAATCTGACAATAAACATCAACTTATTCTCTTGGAGCACTTTGTTTCAGTGCATAGATTTGGAAAATCAGTGGGCTGGTGGAATTACGCAATTCCCAAGTGCAACTAGTGGTTCATGCATGGAGGACTCAGTTAGAACTGAAGTGGCAAAGTTATGACAGAGTTGGAAGAGTAGTTCATGGAGTTGTATTCAATTTAACTCAGTTAGACTCAGTTGAGCTACTTGTATCTAGTCTAACTGAATGATACACTAGTGAGAGTGGAGTGAATTAATTAGTTAATTAATTCACAAATAATAACTCATTAACCAACTAAACAATACAGCAGTTAACTACAGTGCATGTCAGTTCCAGTGGAGACCCAGTGGAGAGATAGGTGAAAGGGCAAGATGGACTATCTGTTGTGACTGTAATGATGCATTGATTGCATCACACACACATTGGA
This sequence comes from Pinus albicaulis, assembly GCA_034641835.2. Taxonomy (NCBI): domain Eukaryota; kingdom Viridiplantae; phylum Streptophyta; class Pinopsida; order Pinales; family Pinaceae; genus Pinus; species Pinus albicaulis. The sequence continues at coordinate 257,941,105 of CM076570.1, forward strand.
GTTTCCAATGAGGATTGTGCAGTCAAGGCAAGTGTAATTTGAATTCATTCAGAGTTATTCTTCAACAAGGATTGCGCAGTGGAGGCAGGCTAGCTGGAGGGAAAAGATTGGTGCATCGATTTGCAGATTTTTCCTGATTAGTGTGTGACGATTGATTATACTGAGAGGTTGATGTACTATTCTTTGTATGAGATTGTTACATGATCTCCATGATACATAATATATGATAGTTGGGGTTTTCAGCTTTAGGCTTTCCTGTTAAACAACTGTGTTATGTGCGATTGTTTTTATTTATGCTTCACATGTGTGTGCAATTAATTTTTCTGCAAAAGATTAACAGTGGAATGATTCTGTATTTTGCAGGAAGTTAAATATTATGAGATCAGGGGAATCTGGATGTATGCATTCTTAGTGTATACTAATTTCTACAATATCACCCCTTTCCTGGATACTTGAAATTGTATATTATATGCATGTTAGAGTAGGAGTGCATTGCATATTGATTTTTTCATAGCTAACATCATCATGTCACTTTGTCATGCTAAAATAGATGCATTTAGATTAAAACTTGCATTTTCGAATAGATTTTATTTTTATGTATGGTTTTATTATTTGATGAAAACCTAGGCGATAAAAACATGCCCAGGACATATGCTTCCAACATTTTTTTATGATGTGCAGCATACAAGTCTGTAGTCCCAAAGGATTATCGGTGTTCTCATGACCTCCTCATTCAAGTTTATGGTTCATGCATTCCAAGAGAGCTCATGTCCCAATCACATCCAGATGTTACCCACCACCAATGGGTGACCCCATAGGAGAATTTTTCTCCTATATTTTCTTTCAGCCGACAACTAGTAGCCCTTGATATCTATCAGTGTAGTTGATAAATTGTGTCAGTTGATCTCCACTCCCTGAGCTATTCATATGTCCCCTCTTCCATCTGTCAAGAGTGTATGTTTGAAGGTGGTTCATCCAATCCTAAAGGTATTTCTTTCATTGTGCAATCAGGTGCTTATGCTTTTTTTTCCTTGGGCACACTTGGGTATGGATTATTGGGTGACTTGTAAGAAGGAAGGGTTTGGACTATAGTTTTATTCCCTCGCCTTAAATGGGGTTAATCCTCAACCCTAGTCCCATGGGATCTCCCCTATTGTATTATAGCTCCAGGATGGGCACTACTTGGGAAACCTCGATTGCGGTAGCGTTATCCCATTTTCTTGTTTCATATTTTTCACTCCCCTCCGCATATTACATTCCCTTTTTCATCATATTCACTCCCTTGGTCCACATGACCATTGGGTCCTATTGACGGTGTTAAACCTGCCAACAATTAGTGGGTCTCACCAATATGAAGTCCCAATTAGACCTCACATCATTTGGTGTAGGAGCCCCATCCGAAATACGGCCCAGTTGTCGATATAGTGGGTTTTAATGATGTGCCTTGGATGCAATAACACATAGAGTGGTGTATTTATTACTTTGGTGAGAACAAGTGTGTGCCTTTACGAAGGGTCAAGTGTTTGCATGAAAGGTTATATCACAAAAATAGGGGAAATTAGTGAGATCTTTATAATCCTGTAATAGTTCACAACTTGAAAGTAACACACGAGCATAAAGACATCACAAACTAGCCTCCAAAATAGTTCACAAGCTAACTGTGACAGAAATAATACAACAACACACATTCAACTAGATTCATAATATTGAAAATGAAATAGTTCATAAGCGTTAGTGTAAGTTAAATAACATACCTTGGAAATACAACAAGAACAATGCTACTATATTCACAACATATGCATGAAATGTGTGAGCTCTATTTTTTTATTAAAGTGAAAGTTCCAATCATACATATACCATTGACGAACCACTAGCCCTAATAGTGGAACATGAAGTCTACACCTGCTCCTCCAAAGAAAGATACTCCCTCTATGCTACGAAGAATTCAAGGCTCTCAAAAAACTCCCAAGCTCCTAACTTTAAGCCTAATCCTAGCCAAAATCTTGGCTCCCCAAAAATCCCTTTACATGAGCCATGAGGATATATTTATAAAAAAAGGGGTAACTATTCACTTACACTTTGTGACTCTTGGACTTCCCTCATGACTCTTCAAATTCTTACAAAATGACTCTTCAACTTATTTACAACATGACTCTTCACATTCCACAATTGACACTTGGAATTTCACTTACAAATTATTTACAAAATAATATTACAATATACGCATACCCATATAGGACAACATTGGGTAGTGCCAACTAGACAACCTAATAAGAAAAAACAGATTAAGTTTGATTTTGGGTAAACTCCAGCTCAACAACTTCCACTTGTTTTTCCACGGTTACGTAATGGTGCAAATATTTTTACTACACTATGAGTCCCTCAAACTCTGCGATGGTTTCAAGCTGGAAGAAAACTCTAGCCTACATGGCATTCGGGTATAGTGACTTGGAACTAGTTTTTGTTTCCTTCTTGAGAATGAGCAACATAGTGTTGATTTGGATAGGAACACCAATCTACTTATGCATGTTCTACTTGTTCACTTCAAGATCTTCTTTTATGAAAATCTGTCTAAACTACTCCAATTATTCTTCAATCTCCTACCTGACCTGATTCTTGCACTTTGCCTTAGTGAGTGAGCCAACTTATGGTATCTTTTGTGCTTTCATCATGAATTCCATGTTGTTATAAAACCATACATATGAGGCCTGAATGTTGGAAATGAACGAGCCGAGTTGTTTGTTGTTCTGAATGAGCATGCAAACCTTTTCTTTCTCCAAATTTGCCTCTTTCCTTGTTTTCTTCCCCAATTCAAGTGGTGCCCCTTTATATTTCATTGACCATTCGTGCATGGTAGCAATAGTTGTTTGAGTAACCTTAATATTTTTGACATTATCCTTACACTTCTGCTGCAATCCATGCAATTTAAAAACTGCCTTATGCATGGTGACAACATCCTTATAAATATTTTGCATGGTATCTCCTAGTGTCGATACTTCTCCAAGTATGGTAGCCTTCAACTCTTCCAGATACATTTGTGTGGAAGCTTCATTTTTCACCTTTGCTCAGAGTTTTTTAGCCTCTTTCCTAACATCCTACAAGTTCTTTGCCAATTGCTTCTTCTCAGCCATCAAGTACTCCATATTTTACTTTTTTGCACCTTTGAAGGCCAAGTTTGTTGTGGAAATGGAATTTGGATTTCTTCTAGTGTCTGCCACAATCACTATTTCTTTGATGAAAGCAGGATATTTGACATCATTAGGAAAAGGTCTCATTTGTGCTTGTACAATATTTTTCTGCAGCTCATCATAAGGCAGATTGTATGTGTCCATAACCCAATCATCATCAAGAGGAACAATTTCCTCTTCCCCGCTTGGAGCTAGCTCTGTTGCTGGATGAGAGGGAGACTAAATGGTGACTTGTGTACTTTGCATTAGGTATACATATTGATTGTGTGGCTCTATTTTTTCCTCCATTTCTTGGATTAGGATCAACTCCTGAATATGTTGAGCAAGTTCCTTGACCTGCATTTGTTTTCTCTCATCCTCTAATTGTCGATTCTACTCTCTCTCCTTGGCTTTTCATTGTGTTTCTTCTTCTTCTTCTGCTCTTCACCTTTGCTCTTATTCCTTCTTCTGCCTCTCTTCTTCTTCATGCTTCTGCCTTTCTTCTTCTTCCACTCTCCTTTGTTCTTGTTCTTCCCTATGCATTTTTTCTGCTTCCTACAACCTTTGTTTCCTCTTATTATATTTTTTTATAGCCACTTTGAGAATGACTGGATCCAATTTCATCTTCCGGCTTCACTCTCCCCGTGGGCTATGTGTAACCTTCCTCTTTCCCTTTTCACGCTCTGGGTTGTGCTTTTGTCGGCACTGCCTCTGAAGTGAATTCCTCCTGTTGAGTAACTTGTGATGTTCTAGTAAATCTAATTGGATCGCAGGACTTGGAGTAATTAAAAAAATTCTTCCACTCTTCCTCCTCAGGCCTGTAGAATGTATCAATTAGCCACTGAAAAGGAATCCTCACACAGTGGTCTTTGCAAACATTCCTTGGATCGTACGGGTTGAATTCTGGAGTATTGAATGAAAAATTTTCTATCGCTTTATATTTAGTGTCCAAGACTTTCAAATTCTTGGTTTCGTACAATCTGATTTGCATAGGAAGAGTTGGTCAAGTTTCTATCCGCTTCCTATGCAAAACTACTGACAATCCTATGGAGATATGATGCACAACTTCTTGCATGACTACCTTATCGATGGCATACCTCAGCAAAATATGTGGCGACTTCTATCTGGCAAACATTCTAAGGAAAGTGCCATCCAGTGAGGCAAACCAATCGGCTACCTTTGACACTACTTCCATTACCCCACGCAACATGAAAGTTGTCATTTCCTAAAATATAAACTTACACAACGGAATGAGGAAGTGATTAACTAGCTTCTCCATTACTCCTCTATGGTTGCACTTTGAAATTAGCTTGCAGTAGATGTGCATTGCAAGATCTCGTGGTGTCCAAGTCCAATTCATGCCAAGGAATGAATTTTGAGTGCATATTGCATCCCAGTAAGTAGGCCGACATGTAAAATATAGCTTTCCTCCCTTGGGAGGATTCAAGGAATTAGCTACATGGATCTTCAGTTGTCGAGCCAAAAATTTTGACCAGTTGAATAGTCTTCCTTTGTTCATAACCTGGTTCAGTAAGAATTCTCACCCTTTGGGGAAGGTTTCAGTGCTCTGTTGACCATATATTTTGCAACATAGGATTATCAACAGTTGATAGGCCCTCCTGATATATTTTTTCTTGTAGGTTTTGGTGGGTTTATGACGAAACATTTTTGGCTATTTCACCCATATTTTAACAATATCTTTCATGCTAAAATAGTTTTTGGTGCCATAGACGTAAGAATCCATGAGTTATTTTGGCTCCATAAAATAGTACATGAGGTGATAATCTGGTGCCAAAAAAGTATCAAGCCTTTATCTGTGGGTACTATTAAGAGTCATAGTCTTTACATATGTGTGATAAAGTATCAAGTTGACGATTTTTGCACGTGGGAAATTCATATACCTGTGTGCAACCTTGGGTAGACTTGACCGGTGGACATTGATATATACCTGTCGGTCTTCTAGATCTGCTATGAAGCTTCTAGCTGAGAATATTTCATTCACTTTATTCCATGTGATATTTGATTCTTTCTCCATAAACAATTGAGTATCTGAGTAAACTGGAAAGTTAACTTCCATGCTCTCAATTTCCTCCCCGATGCTACTCTCAGTTGTATCCTTTGAAGCAAATCTCTTGGATGCCATGATAAAAGTGACTGATGAATACGTTAGTGTCAGTATTTGCATCCTGTCATTAGTGATAAAAAACGCTCTTTTCATATCATTTTAGGGTCTCACTTAGAAATTTTTATCATTTCACCTAGGCCTTCATTCAAAAATTTACTCATTGATGGTAGCCCTAGTCAAAAAACTTCACTCTTCCTCAAAAATTCATACTTTCTGGCCCACCTTCATGTCTTCCTGAGCATACTTTAGTCATGAAAGTCCATTTCATCATGTCATTATTTCATTCAGGTCACCATGAAGTCTGGTCACTCAAAGTCTTCATTGGGTCTCTAGGTTTCATTATTCAAGGTCCAAATAAAACACCATTTCATTGCATAAGGTCAGAAAAAGTATGAGAGTGATCAAAATAATATCCCTTTACCATCTAAAGAGGATTTTCAAGCATGTAAAGATGATTTCCAAAGTTGTAATTTTGATTACAAGTGTGAGTTTCATTCCAAAATGTAATATTATTCCAAAAAGATGTAATTATTAATTTTCATTTTGTAATTTTATGTCATTTATATGTAATAAATACAAATTTCCCAAGGTTCCAACTCATATTTCCACATTACAACAAATAAAATATCAAAGTGCAAAGATTTCCTCATCCATCAAAATGATTAATTGTCAAAGGAAAGAAATCAAAGTGAAAGGGTTTAAATTGTGAATTTTAAAGATGAATTTGAACATAACAAAGTGGGTCCCAAGAACTAATTCATTCAATCCATTAAGTATAAATCCATTAATGTTGGAATCACAATTTCTGTTAGACCAAAACCCACAGGCGTTATTCTCTGCTACAATCTCCAGAGTTAGGATCCACAAGAGGCGGTTAGTCCATGTCGTGAAACACACGGGGAGCATTGAACCCAATGTCCAACAATCTCCCCCCCAACACGAGTCAGGTGAGTTTCGAACTTGAGACCTGTCATGATGATACCACTTTTTGGAATCACAATTTTCATTAGACCAAAACCTGTAGGCGTTGGTCTCTACTACAATCGCCAGAGTTAGGATCCATGAGAGGCAGTTAGTCCATGTCGCAAAACACATGGGGAGCATTGAACCCAATGTACAACAATTAAAACATCAAAGAGGCACTCATTTTCTCTCTAAGCCATCAATATCACCGTCACATACACTCCATATACCTCCCCTACCCTTTTCTCAAGCCCATTCCTCACATTTCCCTCACTTTCCTACAAACCCTAGCCTATTGCTACACTTTTGACATCTTCCTAGGTTAGGGTTGTGTTTTTCCCTTTTAGACCCCTTCCCCTCACTCAATCCTTGAAATTCCAGTTTCCCCTACTTCCTAACATCCCTCCCTACCTCCAAAAAATTTCCTAAGAATTTAGAAGTGCCTATCCCCTTTATTTCTCTTCATTCCTATAACTTTCCTAAATCCCTTGTTTTGACTACACCAAACCCTAATTTCCTCTCCCACTGAGATAGGTTTTGATATGAAATTAGATGCAACTGAGCAAAGGAGGCATAAGTGAGGTCATTTCAGCAAGTATGAGGCCATTCCAACTCATAAATATCATGTCTCCATCATTTTTCAAGAAGTAATTCCAAGGGACAAATCATTTGCCACACATAGGGACGGTTTTTCTTCAAACTGTGTTTTTGGCCAAACAAAGATGAATTTGACAAAAATTAGAGAGATTTTTTCAATCATAGACCAAGGAAGGAAAAAATCCTTCATTTTTTACACAGGTGTCATGGTTTTGGAGAAATGTCAAAAATACAGTTGCTACAAGAGATTTTCTGCACTTCTGGAGCAACCTTGCGAAAATCAATTTTTCTCCCTTGTGGAGTGTCAAAATGACTTTTTTGATAATTAAAATTCTAACTATATAGAGCGATATTTCCAATGAGCTATCGTGAGCTATATTTGGAGTTGAGGAATGTCTCCAAACGTTTCCTTCAAAAGCACACTACATTTTTGCACCCTCATTCTGCACTTTTTTACTAGTCTTGGGAGAATTGATTTTTTAGGGGCTATACTTGATCATTTTCAGTTCTGGATAGGACCATTGGGTAGCCAAGAGAGTGATATTTCCAACGAGATATCATGAGCTCAATTTGGAAATCGGGAAGGCTTCCAAAAGTGGCCTAAATGTTGGAGGGCGCATCGGTGCTATGTGCCTGGCACAAAAATGGCACACCTGACCAACTGTGGGAGAATCAATTTTTGATAGAGAAAATCAACTCCATTCTAAACAATAAATACATATATGGAATGTAGACATGATAGGATTTCCAACAAGCCATCCTAAGCCTAATTTGGACGCCGAGAAGGCCTCCAAAAGTAGCCTACAAGATGGAGGGCGCCCCTGGCACTGTGAGGGCGCGCCTGGCACAAAAATGGCGCGCTTGACAAATGTCTAATATTTTTCAATTTTCACTGCATTTTTTACTTTTATCTTGGTAAATGATGATTTTACCTATGTAATTGATGAAGGTAAATTTAAATATCATGTTGATGAGATACCTAGGGTTAAATACATTATGTAAATGTCATCATGAAGTCAAATGAATCAGTTTCATGGAAGTGAGGGATGAATCACTTTGACCTCCCTACATTCTAGGTATCAATTCAGATTATTCTGGATCAGCTCCTCAACTTAGGGATTCGACCCCTTAGTTTGGGAGAGGTTGTTTGAGGTCTATATCTTGTACTTTTTGACTCATTTTCAAAGGTTGGAAATTGTTGTATGTTGATGCATTGATCAGAGACTCTATTGTAATCAGTTTTGGCAGGAACTTAATGAAAAGGTTGCAGCGATTTCTTTGGGATACATGTGGCATGGGAATTTAGCATTGTTTTTCTTATGTCTTATTATGTATGAATGTTTTTTTTCATGATATATTTCATTTCTATGATATGTTGGTTTTCAAGTTGATAAACAGAATACATCTCTCATGCTTTGTTTTCGGAAAACCTTCATAGTTTGTCCATCTTCTTCAGTTTAGAAATAATTCATGCTTAGTCTTGCTCTTTCTAGCTCCTCATCTGTCTGATCCATCCTACTAAATAAACCCTAAGTGTTAGGTTTTCTACCTACCTTTCCCCATTGAATCTCTGCAACCCTAATCCTATTTTCCCTGACCTAGCCCTAATTCATCCAGCCCTCTTGGCTGTGATTTTGTGGAGAGAGCCCTCTCCGGCTTGGTAGGGAGAGCTACCAAGCTAAAATATTGGTTTGTGCTTACCTCTGTTGGGATTTCTTCTTCCACCTTAGAGATCTAGCGAAGTGATAACATAAGAGAAGTGCTCAACAATTTCAATACCTATGGCAGGAAAATGTACTCATAGAAAAGATAAATTAGCTTCAAAAAATCAACTCACAAAGTAAGATCACAGCAACAACCACACACTAAAGGGGAGAATTAGTAAATTTTGGAAATAAAGGGAGTGGGAATGGTTGCCTGAACTGCGCATTACGTATTCTTAGCAACCAGTGATGCAGCTTAAGGCTACAAACTGTGCAATGTGCAGTCCAGCCTAGGGAAACTGAGGAGGAGACTACGCATTGAGTTGTCTCATTGGCCAAGGGTTGGGATTGAGCCCCAGAACTGTGCAATATGTAGTTGGGCTAGAAATTTACTCTACATTGTGCAATCTCAAAGGCCGAGGTTGCAACTTGAGCCTCAGACTTGCGCAATTCTCGTCTAGACAAGGCAATTGTTGGCTAATGGAAAGGCAGACCTACCCGAACTGAGTGTGAGAAACTAGTATATATGAGTGATGGTTCAATTTAAAGTGCAAATATTACTAAGGATGGATATATTAGTGCAAATAAAGTGCATAAAATCAACATGCAAAAGGAAAAACAAACATGCATGGAGAGTCGACGAAACGGCGACCACTAATGGGAAAAAACAAAGAAATTGATGTGACACTTGTGAAAGGTGAACGACGGACTAAAATAAAACTTATGAGCTAATATAAAGTAAAACACTAGCAATCATGAAAATAAACAAGTAAAACAACACTCACATAAGCAAAACAACAAAAAGAAACAAAAAAATCGGCAAAATACGACAAAAGAAAAACTCACCTAGAAAAGTCATGCTAACTCCACCAAAGGCTCCTTTATCTCCTTGGGAATGCTAGTGCTCCAATATTGAATATTAAAATGAGCTCTAAGGGAATCTATTATATATATCTAGTTTTGTTATGGGTTATGACATGCATGCCTTGATTTGCCTAAAATCAAGGAAAAAGAAACACTTGGCAAAAAGCTCCAAAAATAGTAATTGTGCCACCTTTAGGAAACTAATTAATGATTCCATATTTTATAGGGATGCTTTTTCAATTTTTTTCTTTTTCAGGAAACCAAACATGCACACTTCCAAGGAGGATTTGGCATGTTCCCAGGGACTCGGAAACTCCTTAACTCAATGCATTACATATTTTCCTAGCTCAAAGGATGATTTGCGCAATTTTTTAGTTTAAGGTTGGGCTTCCATCCAGAACTGCACAATTTCCAAGCTCAAATTCGGCATGCTAGGAAGTATTGTGTAGTTCAAATCATCAACATTTATCTTCCTTCCAAGGTTGTGCAGTTTCTACGACAAGCATGGAAATGCTACAAAGTGAAGGCATAAGACTAACTTGTGATTGCAAAGGGTTATATCGGGATCGAAACAAGAAAACACAAGTACAACATGAAAAGATAAGTCTTGATAAAAGAATGAACACCTGAAAACAGTAAAATATCAGCTCATGTGGATAGAAGGAAGGCTCCAAAATATAATCATGGGAAAAAATTTGGATGGTGGTTGTAGCATCTACAACATGGAAACAAAGCTCTGTTACTCCCCCTCCCCTTGCCACATGTCTGGGTCGGGCCTGGAACGTTTCCCTAGAGGTTTATGTGGCTAAAAAAAAGGATAATTTCATATCATGGCCACATAAAAAAGTAAATAATACCACAAAATTCAAAATATGGTTGAAACAATAAAAGATTAACACATGGGGAAAAGCCTAATATAAGCTTTACCCCTTATAATTATGTCCATCACCCTGGTTCCTAGGCCCCCCATGAGCACTCCCTTGCATCATTAACGAACCCATTCATGTCCCAACCCCGGTGGGCAATGAATTCCCCCACCTTAAGGGGCTAATCACTGCTTATATCATACACGGCAGGCTCTCATACCCTGTAGCCTTGAGAAATATAATAAAAGAAAATTCAAGAAAATGTGAAAGGAAAGTGAAGAAGGGTGAAAAAATAAAGTTCAAGGTAACTCATGTACCACAATTGCTCCCTCCAACATATATGCACCCAAATATGTGGACATAACTCATATTTACCACCCTTGAGCCCATGGAGTTTAGCTTTGAGACCCTTGTATCCTTATCCACCTCATCATTATTCACATGACCCCTATCAATTAAAGGATGTACCTTGTACATGTATTTCCCTTTATGGGTTGGGAACACCTAATATGGTTGTTTATTATCCACCCCCACCTAGGGAGGTAACACCATTACAAGCTCAAAGCCCCAAATTTGGAAGAGAAACCCATTATAAAGTCTCATTTGTACCCTAGACTAACAATATTGGTTCACTTAGATGCACTAATTAATTATTGCACCTGAAGTTGAGGAGACGCATTGGATCTTATATGTAATTGGCAGGTGGTTTCATCATGGGGTAAGCAACTTAACTGGGGCCCAAGCCCACCAAAGGATCATATTGGAGATGCGTTGAAAGCCATGAGACTCAATCATGTGATATGGAATTATCTCATCTTATGGGTGCCTACATCACCTTCAACAGTTGTTCATTTCCCCACATTATATGTGAAATGATACACTTGGACTAGTAGTGCCTCCAACCAGCTTACTAGTATATATAGGGTTCGGCAGTTGATGTGAGGCTCGGAGGAGGTTTTTCTAATCCTTGAGACATGGGAGGGAAAGCACCATCTTAAATTCCCTCATTTGGAGTTTTCTAGAGGCTTATCTTTCATCAGGAGACCCATAATACTAGCACTTGTGCCCTAGAGCAGCATTGGAGCACCACATGATTATTTACATGAATACTAAGGGGCCAACACCTTCTCCATCACTCATGGAGCCCTCTCCCACACTATGTCACCCTGAGGACTCAACTCGGCCTTCCGAAGACACTTATAAATCATGATTTCATCATTTCCACTCACTTATGGATGGATTTTTCATCACTTTATGAGTTACTTGGTGGGCTTGTCACCAAGGATTTGTTATTTTCACATTATTTTATAATTTTAGGGGATATTAGGCTAATTCAAATTAGGAAAAGGATCGTATAAATAGAGATGACTCTCATTGTGAGAGAATATCATCATCATCACTTGGAAATCTCTTGTAAAACAATTTCACACTTCTTCTTAGATGAATTGAATGTTCTTTGATGCATTTCAATATCTTTGGGAGCTAATTTCAATCTCTCTTGGAGCTTCTTATTTTAATGTTTGGATATATGTATTTTCATTTTTTAAGTGCTATCTTCTTGAAATTTTGTTGGAATAATGTCTAATATGTGGAATTATTGCAACTGGCTCGATCTTTTATGCCCTAATTTTGTTGAATATCATTCTAAAGGATTGTTTGATTGGAAATTGCACATGTTACTCATTGAATGGAAATAGATGAATGTTCTTAGTGGATGAGATTTTATTATTCTTCCACGAAAATCCATAGATATTGAGTAGGTAATTATTGAAAATTTTTTGATAGGGCATCACTTTTTATCCTCCTTGAAGAGGATTTTAGAAAATTTTGAATCATCATTGAATCCATAGCGAAGGGAAGTAGGCATTGGTCCAATAAAATTTGGTGGTCAACCTCTTTTCCCTTTTATTTTCTCTTCTCCAAAACTTTTTTTCCCTTCTCCTAGACATCCTAGCTAGGGCACCCTATGAAATTTCATAGAGAGGTTATTTTTCAAAGTCGTTTGGACAAGAATATGCATCGATGTCTCCTCTAGAGGATTTCAAAGTTTGGTGGAATTCTCATGGTTAGTTCTCAAGAAAACTTGTGCCCTAGCTGTGTCCTTGAAATCCTATACTGATCATATTGGATTAGGTAGTCTTATTGAGGGTAATTTGAACATAATATTCAAAGGAATAAATAATTCTATACCCTTTCCCTATCCTATCTTGACCTAGTGAGCTCATTGGAGGAAATCCTACCACGATCATTCTTAAACCCTAGGAACTGTATAGGCTCCTTTTAGGTATTTCTGGTGAAGAGAAAATCCTATTGCAAGTGATAAATCACCTTTCAAATCTTATATAAATATCTTGTGTCACCTTGGAAGTCTTTACCTTAGGCATACTCATTATCATTGAATACTTGTAACCCTAGGTCTTAAATTTCCTCCCAAGTATTTATTGGAGAGCCTTTAGCTTCTTTGAAGAATTAAGCCCTAATCGATTCTCTCCTTGAATGGGCCTAGTGGAATCACTTCACACGGATCATTTATCCTTCATTTCTCAAGTGATTCATATCCTTCCCAGACTCCTCCCATCAGTGAAAGTCTATAAAGAGCAGGGGACACTAACTGAGGTGACTGCGGGTCTTTGTCCCATTATTTTCATTTTCTCTACTAGTTTTCCCATAAGTTCATCTCCTAGGAACCCCTACTAGATTATGTGGAAACAAATCCTACTATGATACCAATATGATTTGTAAACTGCCGAAAATATTCCAATTGACAGTTCGTCATAATACATGTGATTAAATTATACTTAAAAATAAAAAAATATACACTGTGAAAGTTTATTTCCATTTATATTTTTGGATCTATAAATTATTATTCATTGTGTATGTATGTAAATTATATTTATTAAGGAAATATATAACAATAAAATGAAACTCTAAAACCTGTTTGACACAAGATATAACCTTGGAAACCCTTACGGGAGAAAACCCCGCTGCAAGGTGAGGTCGCTCTACTCTATTTATTTGAATAGAAAATGGCTACAAGTACAAATAAGTAAGGACTGAAACCAATGGCCTACTGCAATGCAAAAATTTTCCTTTTGTTCTCTTTCCCTATCCCTAGTATATACTCTACTCATCTATGGAACAAATTCACTCAAAAATAATTGAACCCCTTTTTCTCCAAGTGCCCTGGTTATAACACGTCCTGATAGCCTATTCACGATAAGGTTTAACTCCCTCATATATTAAAGAGAGTTACAATATCGAATCTTATAAATTCTTTTTCATCATGATCATGTGGCTATCCCCTTTTCCTTAAGTAATGGAGGCTAGTGTGGAATTATCTCAAATTATGATGGCCGAAATAGGAAGGTCAAATTTTGAGTAGAATAAATTTTGCAGATAAACTCTAATTGAGGTGATTCTTGTGTCATTGGAAAGGTATTTGTATATAGAATAGAAAAAAAATCATTGCACTAAAGTTCCAAAATTTACCCCCCAATAATGCCATTTGATGCCTCAAAATTCTCTCTGAAGATTTCAACCCCAATTTTCCAAGTTGGGTCCCACTAGTGAAAATGGTCCTATGAGTTGATTCCTACACTTTTTCCACTTTGAAAGCATCGAGATGGATGAAAAACAATATAATGATCCAATCCATATCATAATTTCATAAGGATATACCATAATTTACATATACATATCACAATATTTGTTATTATGTAAAACACATCATTTGATTGCATAGCATTAATTAATGTAATTCATGTTTAGCCTAAGCTTCAAGCCATATTCTAGGCCTATGTTCAAAGTGTGTTACCAATCATATTCATATTTTCATGTGAAAACATAATGATACTTACAGGAATCCACTTTATTATAGGAGACCATATGTAGAAATGCATTTATGAACTCTTTCAAGGTTGAAATCATATACATGATAAGAATACTAAACCATCAACTATGCTCATATAAGTACGTTTCATATACAAGTGTACTATAATCAGTCATCTATAATACTCTTACTAGGGGACCTCACCCACCTAAATTTTATTTTAACATAATAATACAAGCTTTGCAACATTTTACAAGATTTTATAATACAGATAGGAAATATATGGGTCAAAAGGAGGCAGTGGGAGTCAGGGGATGGAAATCTCTCATAAAAGGCCATGGTTGAAGAAATGGAAGCGTTGAACAAGAATGAGGCTTGGGATCTACTATAGTTTCCAACTGTAAGAAATACCATCAGTATCAAATGGGTGTTAAGAGGAAGTTGAGTACATAAGGAAAATTGGGGAAATACAATGCTTCGTAAGTAGCAAAAGGTGTTATTCCAAGTAGAGAGAATTGTCTTTGGTGATATTTTATCTCCCACTACCAAGTTAACTTCTATTATACTTATTTTATTTGTTATTGTTACTTTTGATTTTGAAGTAGAATAGATGGACATGAATGTATAAATTATTAAAATAATATGTATACCAATGGATTCAATCCGATCATGCAATATGTTAAAGCAAGATATTGAATCCTTCTACAAATTAATTGCGGAAAATAAACATGATCGCACAATCACGCCAAGTAAGATAAAGAAGCAAATCAATCGCACAACACAGATATTTTTCTTGGGGAAATATTGCTACTCAAAACCCATCTATCTCTATTGTATAATGAACCAAGGAATCATGAAACAATACAATGCATCCTTGCTCACAAGAATATGTTTCAATCTACCAATTGTCTCACATTGATCCAGACAAAATTGGTCCAACACTTAGCGAATTCTCAACCTGTCTTTAGCCTTCCTTGCTCACAAAACCCCTAGGCAATGAATCCCTATTATTTAGGATAATTAGCCTTCCTTGACTGCACAATTCTCATGGGAAATCCTATGGGTGTATTGCTACATGCTGGCAGTTTGCTAATTATACAACTAATAGTTAACATCCCTTTAACATCTGTCTCAATTGGGTCTTCATCAGAACTTACATCCATGAAGCTATTAATAGTAAATCATCAGTTACTTGATATATCACTGCATGTGAATCAAATCTGATTTAATTCACTTGACCTCTCACTAGTGAAATAATCAATTACAACTAGTTAAACTGATTTTAACTCAATTAATTGAGTTAACTGATTTCTCATGCATTAAACTAATACACTAACTGAAACTTGGACTCTAAAACAAATAGAATCACTCTACATGCCTCACCAACCACCCTCAATTTGAATTTCATGAGCTAACTGAGTCTATCACAATCAGTTAATTATTACAAGTGATAATGAGATAAGATTACAATTTATTGTCCAATTTATTTAAGGGAAAAATAAATTAGACACACATTTCTTCTAATTTAATTAATAAATAATTAAATAAAAAGCCTCCACGGTAGCCATTTCTGGGTGCCATTTTCTAGATGCCAATTTTATTGTTTCTTGTTGCAAATTTAAACACTCCCTCTCAACAATAAAGGAATCAATATGTCCTGATACGGTACCTTTGGAATGTTTTGCATGAAAAACTTATGAAATTGAATAGCCTCCAAACAACTGAATCAGTATAATGCATCTATCATCAGAGTCTTATAACTGCTGGATCCTACTGCACATGTCTACTAGACTCTCTGTGTTGCTGACATATGCATCCATGCACTCTGCACTGCTGCCAACTTTGATCTGTGCTCCAGTATCTGACACCTGTCGCTCTGATTTTTGTCTCATGACATCTAGCTTCATTAATATAATTTATCCTTCTTGCTATAGATGTATTGTGGGCTACTCGTATCTAGGTTTGATCCATGAGACACACCATCTCAATGAATCCTGCCCAAATTTCTTCTTTGGATTAATTCTGCACATCGCTCCTCCTCACACCTGGAGGTATAGTTGCATGTACTCCCTCTGTTGAGATTCAACAAGATGATGAGCTTAGTGAAAAGAGTCGACTTCACTAAGTGGGCCCGCAGGCTATTTTTGGCGCAAAGTCTATTTTTATACTATGTCTATTTTTAGACATGTCGATCATATTCTATGAGTTGCAGGATGCTATTTGTGGATGGTTGGTCAAGTTGGAAAAATAGATGGACTTCTATTTTTAGACATATTGGGCGGAATCTATTTTTAGATTTCCATTCTAAAAATAGATATTTCGAATATTATTAGCTCTTAATAATATTTGGACTCTAAACATAATCTTATTCTCTTTGAGTACTTCAGTTAAGTGCACAGATGTGACACAGTAGCTGACAGAAGGAATTATGCTATTCCTAAGGGTTTACTGGAGCTAATGCATGAGGACTTTAGTTAGAACTCATGTGACAGATTTTGGTGGAGTTATAGAAGTAGTTGGTGGAGTTGTATTTAGTTTAACTTAGTTAGACTCAGTTGAGCTAGTTGTATCTAGTCTAACTGATTGATACACTAGTGAGAGTGGAGTGAATTAATTATTTTATTAATTCATAAATAATAACTCATTAATCAAATAAAGAATACATCAGTTAACTACAGTGCATGGCAGTTTCAGTGGAGACCAGTGGAGAGATAGGTGAAGAGCAAGTGTGACTATCAGTTGTGACTATAGTGATGCATTGATTGCATCCAACACTCAATGGAGATGCCAATGAGGATTTCGTAGTGCAAGCTTGGTGAATCCGAACTCATTCAGAGCCATTCTTCAGTAGGGATTGCACAGTAGAGGTAGGCTAGCAGGCGGCAAATATCGGTGCATGGATTTACAAGATCAGGCCTCATTAGTGTGTAGCGATTGTATTGTCTTGAGAGCTTGATATGTTCAGCTTTGCATGAGGATTGTTACATGATATCTATGACATATATTATATACAGATAGTTGGGATTTTTAGCTTCAGGCTTTCCCGTTAAACATTTGTGTTAATGTGTGTGAATTTGTATTGTTTCATATGTGCATTGCAATTGATTTAATTTCTGCATGTGATGATCAATGGTGTAATAGATTATCTATTGTGCATGAAGTTAAAATAGTGTGTCATCAGGAGAATCTTGGATATATAACACACAAGTTATATAATTTATACATGGTATCAGAGCAGTTGATCATTGGATCAGAGTGCAATTATTGAAGCGGTTGAGTTTTGTGCTGGTGGAATTCGAATTTGCTACAGTGTTTTCTTGGTGTCGAAGTTGAGCATTCATTGAAATGTCTTTCAATGAATTATGATTGGATTATGCCCTTGTTGGCAGCTCAAATTATATTTCGTGGAAGGACAGGATGGAGGCAGTGTTGGATGATAATGGGTTGAAGGAGTTCATAGATACTGATATTCCAAAGCCTAGTTCTAGCGATGCAGCCGCACTTGACGCATGGAAAAAGAAGACAGAAAAGTGTCGAAGGATTCTTTCATAAGGTGTGAAGGATCACATTGTGTCCAGCCTTCACGGTAAAGCTACTCCATTCTTAATGTGGAAATATTTGACAAACTTGTTCCAAATTAGAAGCAACCAGAGGAAGTTGGTGCTTAAAGACAAGCTCAGAAAAATAAAAATGGAGAAAGGCAACAGTATACCAAAATACCTCACGAATTTTTTCCACTGCAAGGATGAGTTGGGCAGTGTGGGGGTTACAGTAGATGAAGAGGACTTGGTGAGCTTGGCTCTCCTTGGGCTTCCAAAGAGTTGGCATAGCTACGAGGACTCTGTCAATGGTCGGGAGAAACTGCCGAGATGGGAGCGACTTTGGTCAGATCTTGTGGAGGAGGAGATATGGCGGGGTACCAGGGATGGATCTTCATTGAAGAATGAAGATGAAGAAAATTTCACTTTGGCTACCAAAGCAAGGAAAGGGAAGGGAAAGAAAAATCCTTCTCAATCCGGTGCGAAAGGAAAGAAGCAGGACTTCTCCAAGGTGAAGTGCTTTCACTGTCACCAGCATGGACATTATGCCACTAATTTTCCATAGAAGAAGAAAAATAAGCAGGCTGCTGGATCTGCAGCTGGAGAGGCCTTAGCCTCGTATTTTGAGCTAGATTTTCCGTTGATCGCATGCTTGGTTTCAAGTGTGATGGGATCACTGTGGTTTCTTGACAGTGGTGTGTCTTTCCATATGACCAGAGACAAATATTTCTTTAGTGATCTAGATGAGAAGGATCTTGGAGTGCACATCGAGATGGGCGATGATGGTAGATACAGTGCGACTGGTATCGGGACCATTTCCTTTGAGAGGGAGTCTAGTAAAACTTTCATATTGAAGGATGTCATGCATGTTCCAAGATTGAAGAAGAATCTGATCTCTATGGCGATGTTGGAAGACAAGGGTTATGATGTTGTTTTTAGCGAGGGAAAAGCCTTCATGTGTAGTAAAACAACTAGTGAAACCCAGAGGATAAGGTTTTGAGTTAAGAACCTTTATCAATTGCAGGTAGATGGCTGCGTAGCAATGGCAAGCAAATTAGAAGCAGTGGTGAGCCGGGATGAGGGCAAATTGTGGCACAGGAGATTGGGCCATCTTCACCATGGTGCTTTGAAAATTTTGCAGCAGATTTCTACCGAGCTTCCCAAGGGTACACTTGGGCAGTCAGATCAGTGCAAGGGATGTACTTTAGGAAAATTTGTGAAGACCACTTTTCATGTGAAGGATAGTCGCGCCACGACGATCCTTGAGAGAATTCACACAGACGTGTGTGGACCTTTCTCAATTGCTTCAACAACAAAGCACAGGTATTACGTGATATTTGTTGATGAATTTTCTCGTAAGTGCTGGATCTTCTTCACGCAGAAGAAGAGCGAGACATACTCAAAGTTCTGTGAGTTCAAGGTGTTGGTTGAGAAAGATTTTTGGAAACAGGTGAAAGCTCTAAGGATCGATAATGGTGGTGAATACATCTCTGGCGAATTCAAAGACTTTTGCAATGCAGAAGGACTTCGAAGAGAACTCATAGCACCTCATAACCCACAGCAGAATGGGGTCGCGGAGAGAAAGAACAGAACGATCGTGGGTGTTGCACGAGTGATGTTGCATGATCAGGGCCTTCCCATACACTTGTGGGCTGAAGCATGAAACACTGCAGTTTATGTGCAAAAATGTTGTCCTCATAGAGTACTTGGCATGAGTACACCCGAAGAGGTGGTTTCTGGTAAGAAGCCTGATATTTATCATTTGAAGATTTTTGGCTCACCTGTTTACATTCATGTGACGAAGGATGCCAGGAAGAAGCTGGAGCCGACTGCAGAGGTTGGGATATTTGTGGGGTACACAGAAACACCCCACAATTATCGTGTGTATTTTCCAGACAGTAGAATGACTGTTGTACAACGAGATATCAAATTTCATGAGGAGAAAGCCATCAAGTTTTCGCTTGAGAGGGAGCTACACTTGCATGTAGATGAGGAGCTAATTGTTCCTAAATATGAGCCTCAGGATGTGGATTAGCCACAAGAGGAGGTTCATGGATTGGAAGAAACCACTCATGTAGTGCCAAACATCAAAGGGCGGAAGCGTACTACAGAAGCTGAGTCACTGAATCTTGATGCAGCATAGAATGTAGGAGTACCTACATCACAACGCAGACAGAGAAAGTCACCTGACCAATTTACTAGATACACGGCTCTGATGAGCAATTGTATTGTGATAGAACAATCTTCTTTCAAGGAAGCTGTGGAGGATCCCGCATGGTTAGATGCCATGGTGGAAGAGCATGATTCAATTGTCAGAAACAGTGCATGGGAGATTGTCCCAAGGCCGGAAGGGAAATCAGTGGTAGGTTCGAGATGGATCTACAAAGTGAAGCAAGCTGCTGACAGGAGCTTCGAGAAGTACAAGGCAAGATTTCTTGTCTGGGGCTTCTCACAGATCGAAGGGATCGAATATGCAGAAACCTTTGCACCCGTCGCAAGGTGTTCTTCCATACGAACCATCCTTTCTCCCTCAGCGCAAATGGGTTGGCACATTCATCAGATGGATGTCAAGGTTGCGTTCCTCAATGGAGTCATTGAGGAGGAGGTGTATAAAGAGCAGCCTGAAGGATTCAAAATATTTAGCAATGATTTGCATGTGTGCAGGCTCAAAAAAGCGTTGTATGGGATGAAACAAGCACCTCGTTCTTGGTACACACAGATAGACAGATATTTCACCAGACTTGGTTTCGCAAAGAGTGAGGCAGATCCAAACCTATACTAGATTGTGGTGGAGGGTAAGTTTTTGATCATTTTACTTTATGTAGATTATTTGATACTAACAGGTGATGAACTGTTGATACACTCATGCAAGGAAGATCTTGCAAAGGAGTTTGAGATGAAGGACTTGGGCCTCCTTCATTATTTTCTAGGATTGGAAATTTGGCAGCGGAAGGGTGGACTGTTTGTGTCTCAAGGCAAGTATGCCCGGGAGATACTGGAGAAGTTCAACATGCAAGGCTACAAGCCTATCGACACTCCTCTTCCTGGTGGTTGGAGGAAAGAGGATGCTACATCGGCAGAGGTAGTGGATGCCACTGTTTATCGACAGTTGGTTGGTTCGCTCATGTATCTAGTCAATACATGATCGGAAATATGCTATGTTGTTAACCAGCTTTCACAAGCTATGGTTAAGCCTACCAAGCTCTTTTGGAAGGCAGGCAAGCATGTCCTGAGGTATCTCAGGGGCACAACGGGATATGGATTGTGGTACAGATAGTCAAATGAGTTGAAGCCGCATGGCTTCACGGATGCAGATTGGGAAGGGAGACCAACAGACAAAAAGCACACATCTGGAGGGATTTTTAGTATCGGGTCTACAGCAGTTTCTTGGTACAGCAGGAAGCAGAGATCCATGGCACTCAGTTCAGCGGAGGCCGAGTACATGGCAGCAATTTTGGCTGCATGCGAGGCTATATGGATGAGGAAGATCCTGGTCGGGTTGTTCGGTTCACACTTAGATCCTACTGTGATATATTGTGATAATCAAAGTTTCATTAAACTCTTGGTTAATCCAGTATTTCATGATAGATCTAAAAATATTGAGATCCGGTATCATCATATCATAGATTGTGTGCAACGGAAGATCATGTTACTTTCTTACATTCCCACGGAGGGTTAGGATGCAGATATTCTGATGAAGGTGCTCCCCAGGAGCAAATTCGAATACCATAGATACAGGATCGATGTGGCAGATAATCCCTATCTTATTGAGAGGTAGTGTTGAGATTCAACAAGATGATGAGCTTAGTGAAAAGAGTCGCCTTCACTAAGTGGGCCCGTAGGATATTTTTGGCGCAAAGTCTATTTTTAGACATGTCGATCATATTCTATGAGTTGCAGGATGCTATTTGTGGATGGTTGGTCAAGTTGGAAAAATAGATGGACTTCTATTTTTAGACATATTAGGCGGAATCTATTTTTAGATTGCCAGTCTAAAAATAGATATGTCGAATATTATTAGCTCTTAATAATATTTGGACTCTAAACATTATCTTATTCTCTTGGAGCACTTCAGTTAAGTGCACAGATGTGGCACAGGAGCTGACAGAAGGAATTACATTATTCCTGAGGGCTTAGTGGAGCTATTGCATGGAGGACTTCAGTTAGAACTCATGTGACATAGTTTGGTGGAGTTGTAGAAGTAGTTGGTGGAGTTGTGTTCAGTTTAACTCAGTTAGACACAGTTGAGCTAGTTGTATCTAGTCTAACTTATTGATACACTAGTGAGAGTGGTGTGAATTAATTAATAATTAATTCACTAAATATTAACTCATTAATAAATTGAAGAATATATCATTTAACTACAGTGCATGGACAATTTCAGTGGAGACCAGTGGAGAGGTAGGTGAAAGAGCAAGTGTGACTATCAGTTGTGACTATAGTGATGCATTGATTGCATCCAAAACTCAGTGGAGATGCCAATGAGGATTGCGCAGTGCAAGCTTGGTGAATTCGAGTTCATTCAGAGCCATTCTTCAGCAGGGATTGCGCAGTAGAGGCAGGCTAGCAGGTGGCAAAGATCGGTGCATGGATTTGCAAGATCGGGCCTGATTAGTGTGTAGCGATTGTATTGTACTGAGAGCTTGATATGATCATATTTGTATGAGGATTGTTACATGATCTCTATGACATATATTATATACATATAGTTTGGGTCTTTATCTTCAGGCTTTCTCATTAAACAACTGTTTTAATGTGTGTGAATTTTTATGGTTTCATGTGTGCATTACAATTGATTTAATTTCTGCATGTGATGATCAATGGTGGAATAGATTTTGTATTGTGCATGAAGTTAAAATAGTGTGTGATCAAGAGAATCTTGGATATATAACACATAATTTATATAATTTCTACACCCTCTTCCCTTATGGCTCCAAATTTCCCCCTCCTAGATGTCTTTGCTTGAGTGGATTCTTCCACTCGATCTCCTCTCTACTTCTCCAATTGTGGCTACTCCACAACCTTCTGAGACTGCTTCTGAGGCTACATGTTGAAAGATAATTTCTCCCTCTCAACCACCAAGTCATTAACCACTGCTTTTCTCCTCAAAGCCTTGCATGCACCCTTAACCTCGAGAGAATACAAGTTCTTGACTCTTGAACCGATCTGCTTCACCCGTCCTGTGGCTATGTGTTTAAGGAAAGATTTTCCTTTTCTAAACATCACTTCATAACCACGGTCTTCCAATACTGCTACGGATACAAGATTCTTCTTTACGCCTAGAACATACAAATCATTTGCTAGTCTGAAATGAGAGCCATTCTCCCTCTGAAAGTTAATTTTAGCTATGTCGGTCGCGCTATACCTCCCGTCATCTCTAAACTCTATGTTCTGTTGGAGGTCCTTCTCCTCCAAGTCACAAAAGAGATCTCTATTCCCTGTCATATGGAATGAGGCACCCCTATCTAGATACCACATGCATCCACTTACAGCGCTGGCCATGAATGCAATGAGAGTAAAATCAAGCTCGAACTATGAATCCAGTGCTTCACCCATTGCAATTGCAGGCTCTTTCTTGCTCACCTTCTTTTGTGGACAATTTGTAGCATAGTGCCCATGCTCGTGACAGTGAAAACATCTGATCTTAGGTAAGTATTTCTTGCCCGCTTCGACTTTCGATTTCTTTCCCTTAGCCTTCTTTTCCCTACCAGCCAAGGAAAAATCTTCCTCATCATTAGTCTTGGATGAGGATCCATCCCCGATATTCTGCCTGAATTCTTCTTGTACCAAATCTTACCAAAGTCGCTCCCAATTTGGTAACTTCTCCCTCCCATTCTTTGAGTCCTAGTAACTATGCCATCTCTTGGGAAGGCCTAGAAGTGCTAGGCTCACCAATTCATCATCTACTACGGTCACACCAACACTTCCAAACTCATCTCTACATTGAGTGAACTTCGCCAAGTATGTCAGTACCATCTCGCCCTCCTCCTTCTTGATTTTCCTGAGCTTGTCCTTCAGCAGCAACTTCCCTTGGTCTCTATTATTCTAAAATAGATCTGTCAAGGCCTTCCACATAGAATATGTAGTAGCCTTGCCATGGAGACTCGAGACAATGTGATATTTAACTCCCTCTAATAATATCCGCCTCACCCTTGCTACCCTCTTTTTCCGAGCATCAAGAAGAGCGGTGTCTGCTGCTGTGGGTTTGGGAATATCATTATAAATGAATTATTTCAACCCATTTTCCTCCAGAACTGCCTCCATTCTGTCTTTCCATGTGATATAATTAGAACTGAACTCAAGTGCATATTCCAATCTTAATCCATTGAAAGCCATCTTTATCCTCTTATCGCACCAAATAATATTTTTTCAAATTCGAATGTTGTTCAGCATAAACTCAATTTCTTCTCCACTATAGTGATTTTTGGCACTCTGATACCATGTAGAAATTATAAAAACAATATGTATACCAATGGATTCAATTCGATCATGTGATATGTTAAAGAAAGATATTGAATCCTTCTAAAAATTAATTGTGGAAAATAAACACGATCTCACAATCACACCAAGTAAGAGAAAGAAGAAAATCAATCACACAACACAGATATTTTTCCTGGGGAAATCTTGCTACTCAAAACCTGTCTATCTCTATTGTATAAGGAACTAATAAATCATGAAACAATACAATGCATTCTTTCTCACAAGAATCTATTGCACTCTACCAACTGTCTCACACCGATCCAAACAAAATTGGTCCAACACTTAGCCAATTCCCAGGATGTCTTCAGTCTGTCTTCAGCATGTCTTGCTCACGCAATCCCTAGGCAATAAACCCCTATTATTTTGGATAATTAGCGTTCCTTGAATGCGCAATGATCATGCGAAATAATATGGGTGTATTACTGCATGCAGGCAGTTTTCTAATAATACAATTGATAGTTAACATCCCTTTAACCTCTGTCTCAACTGGGTCTTCATCACAACTAACATGCATGTAGATATTAATAGTAAATCATCAATTACTTGACAGATCAGTGCATGTGAATTAAATCTTATTTAATTCACTTGACCTCTCACTAGTGCAACAATCAGTTACAACTAGTTAAACTTATGTTAACTCAATTAATTGAGTTAACTGATTTCTCATGCATTAAACTAATACACTAACTGCAACTTGGACTCTAAAATGAATAGAATCACTCTACATGCCTCACCAACCACCCTCAACTCGAATTTCATGAGCTAACTAAGTCTATCACACTTAGTTAACTATTGCAAGTAATTATGAGATAAGATTACAATTTATTGTCCATTTTATTTAAGGGATAAATAAATTTGACACACATTTCTTCTAATTTAATTAATTAATAATTAAATCAAAAGCCTCCATGGTATCCATTTCTGGGTGCCATTTTCTGGATGTTGTTTCTAGATGCCAATTTCATTGTTTCTTGTTGCAAATTTCAATAATTAAGACAACATTCTTACAAGGGGATCTAGAAGAAGAAATCTACATGAAGCAACCAGAAGGATTTATAGTGAAGGGAAAGAAAGAGCTAGTATGTAAGCTTAAAAATTCCTTATACAGTTTGAAAAAATCACCAAGGATGTGGTATAAAAAATGTGATTCTTATATATTGGCACTTGATTTCATGAGGATCAAATGGAATCACAGTATCTATTTCAAATTAGTTAGTGATCTCCCCGATCGGGGTGTGACGAGGGAAGATGGTCCGCATGTGAACCAAGAGCATGTCAACAATACAGTAGGGCAAGGAGTGTGGGTGGGATACCCAACATCACCACACACCACGATGAATTATTATGGGGACATACCACGAGAAGGCCAGTTGGGAAGTCGTGAGGGAATGTACCGGAAAGTGGTATATGGTGTAGTGTAGGCCTTGCATGCAAAAATCTTTGTGTAGTAGTGGGAGACGAAGGTAGCAAACGCAGCAGACGATCGAGCTTCGAATCTTGTGGCACTGGAAGCACTGCAAAGGCATGAGCTCCAGGTCAACGGAAAGGAAAAGGTCCTCGTATGTAGTGCATACCTTCTTTTTTCTTGAAATGGAGGTCGTGAGGCACGAAATGATGAGAATTTGGATGTATCCATGGCTACTTATGTAGGGGGTTAAAGGTTTGGGGATGGGGAAGCTTTCTGTCTTCTTATGCTTTTTGGCCTTTTTCTGTTATATGCACCCTTTGCAGGGAAGCATTGGGTCTCCTGGTAATCTGGAAATGTCAACCATTAAGCCCTTATCCTCTGAGTATTTCCAAATTTTGGCAGTCTAGGTGGGAGTGTCTAGGGAGTCTCGTAAGGGGGCAATAGGCCTCTGGGAAAGTTAGTGTTGTCAACCTTTGAGCTTCGACCTTTTGATAACTTCTACAATTAGGGGGTTTGGGTGGCAGATTCTAGGGAGTCAAGGGTTGGTAAAGATTCCCCAGAGGCGGGTTTGATTAAATTATGGATGATGAGGAGCCTTAGAAGGAATGAAATCTAGAGAGGTAGAGTCGGGATCTCCTGGTTAAACCATTCGAGTGAGGGGGAAATTTGTGAGGGTTTGGGGCTTGGGGGTATGCCTGAGGTGGCGAAACTGAAACCAAGTCTATGTCGAGTATCAAATGATGTCATGAACTGGGTAGAGGTTCAGGCTATAGGTTTGTGGAAATGTCAAATAGTGGAGGAAACGGATGTCGACCTCAAGGCTCTAGTCAAGAGAAAGTGGGGAACCAAACAATTCCAAGGTTTGGCTTGGACAATTTGTATTGGATTAGCATGTTTTGAAGACCTAATGTGAGGAATTGAATGTACGGGGAAAAATGATCCTAACATGATTGTTGATCACGAATTCCTTTAAGGTCAGAGTGAATTTCTTTACCCTTTAACTCTCACTCTGTTGGTGTTAGCCTCAGAGAGGGTATCGGAGGACTTGCAATAGCTAACTAGAGGTTTCGAGAATGAAGGTGGAGGTAGTGGAGGGATGGAAGGGTCATGGAAGCTGCGGTGAAACAAGAAAATGGAAATGGAAGGCACATGCCTCAACCAGCCGGTAGAAAAAAAAAAGAGTCAGACGAACAGGAGAGTAAAACATGCAGAAATTGTTGCATCCATATAATGAAATATCACCAACCATGGTGAAAGAGGAAATCTCCAAATGGGAAATAAAGCTGAAGGCAAAGGTGATAGAGGAAAAAGTCCAGGTGGAAGATCGGGAACCACTTGTAGTGGTCCTAGGAAATACCATAGGAAGGTTGACCTTGTTTAAACAGGGCATCCAAACTTATTGGATCATGAAAATCCTACTTGCGAAAGCCATGACAGAGATACAGCAAAGGGATGTGCCTCACCAACAAGGACAATAGCAGCCCCAGCACGAGGAGCCAAGTCCTTTTGTAATTCAGAAGGAAATACAGTCATTCCAAGTGCATTTATTCCATCAGAATATGGAGAAAAAATTTCAAATCCTGCAACAGCAAGAGATACTAGGATCGAGCTCGAAGGACCCTACCCCGATAGGTTCATCAAATGATTGACTCTTGAAAGCCATGGTGTTCTTGAAAATTCATGTTATTTTGTTTTTATGATATCAAATAGATTTTACTTTTGCAGTAGTCAGAGTATCTTGATAGTCGATATGGTAGCTTTGAAAGCTTGACTGGACATGCTTAAACTCTTTCAATTTTGGATGGAATATGATTTTGATCGGTGGCCAACAAACCTAGTTTCCTATGAGCAGGTTGAGGTCACCGGAAACATATTTTGTAACCTGCTATACATATGATTAATAGAGAGGTAATTCCAAGTTTACAAAAAAAAAATTAGTTAGTGATCGTCTTATTTATTTGGTCTTATATGTGGATGATATGTAACTAATTGAAAATGAAAAGGAAATCATTGAGGACGTAAATATCCCTAATCCTATAAGTGTAATTTCATCTATATGTTAGTCATCCAAGCCACAGGAAGAGAAAGAGAACACATCATGTGCTCCCTGTGTGAGTGTGATTGGAAATTTGATGTATGAAATGGTTTGCATTAAACCAAACATTGCACATGTAGTGGGAAAATTGAGCACTTGTATGTCAAAACCAAGGAAGGAGCATTGGAAATAAGTAAAGATGGTTTTTCACAAATTTTTCTAACAATACTAGTTATGGATTATGCTACCAAGGAAGACAAATATTGGATATAAAGTGTTGGACATACATGGATTTGTTAATGCATATTGGACTTGAGATTTGGATCGTAGAATTTCCACAAGTGGTTATGTGTTTAACATCTCTGGAGGAGTAATTATTTGGATGAGTCAGATACACTCTATAATGACAGTCTCAACTACAAAATTTGAATACATGGTAGCCACTAATGAAATGAAGGAATCAATATGGGTCAAAGATTATGTTCAGGTATTGGGTTGGTACAACAATACATAAGAGTAGACTGCAACAATCAGAGTGCAATATATCACAATTTTCCAACAAATAACCCAACTTATCATTATAAGACAAATAACATTGATGTCCAATATCACTTTGTGATAAAACTAATTGAAGACATAAAGGTGCAACTCATAAAGGTGGGCACTTTGAAGAATATTGTGAATTCATTAACAAAATTTGTGAGCACTAAGAATTTCTCTTGGTGTAGAGAAACAATGGGAATTACTACCCTAGATTATTTATCTTGTACTCTCTTGACCCCTTGTCTGCAAAGAAAATAAAAAGTGGGAGAATTATGGGTAGGTGTTATATTCTTTACATGACTATCCTGTAACACACCTAGTCCCCTCAAGGCCTTTCTTAGGGTACATAGTGTACAGACCCAACCTCCAAGGTTACTTTGTGGAGATGGGGTTATAGAAATTCATGTTCTTTAAGCCACCTTAAATTTATTTTCTAAGATCATCAACATCCTCCACTTGTCAAGAGCATTCCAAGAGTATAAATTTCTAGAGGAGAGGAATAACCTGTATGGATTCTCTATTTAAAAAGTATAAATTTCATCAAATTCCAAGCTCTACATCCAAATTTATTGTCATATGAATATTTACCTTTCTTAGAGCAACTTTAGAATCCATACCATTGACATGGGGTAGTCATTTTTCCTTTCTCTCACCTATAACACACCCCTTACTATCCCTATCCCCTACTAAGGGTAGAAGGAGGCAGTTACTCTAGTGACCCAACCTCCAAAGTCTCGTTATGGAAATGGGGTCTAAATTTTTTCATCTTTTCAACTTCCTCAAAAATTAAAATGGATGACATTGTTTCATTCATCGCGTCGAGACCCTTCCAACAATATAAAACTTGCCTCAATCTAGCTCTTGGATCAAAAGATATGGTTGGATTAAAGACTAATATATTCATTATTGCCACATCATTTGACCTGCCATGTGGTGCCCTCGTGTCTACCCAAGTCATATGCCATATCACCACCATGTGGTAGTTATCGACCTGTTCATGATTAGTGTCATGTTATATAGGTGGTTCCCCTTTTTTAGGTGGTCAAATATGCACATAATTATTAGAAAATATATATATATATATATATATATATATATATATATATATAAGAGGCACATATCCCCCTCTATTGCCACCTCACTCCTGATATAAAATCCTAGGGATTTCCTTAATACTCCTCGTTGAAACTTTTAGGGAAGAACTATTGAAGTTACGTGGAACCCCACTCTAACAATCTGCCATGACAATCCACCATGGAGTTCTTAGAGCCAACTACATGAGGTTTGGCCTCCTTCATGAAGCCCTACTCCTACATATTACTTCTCATTCACTCACGTTACACACATGGGGGCTCCACCGCTGCCACCTCACCCAAGGAAATAAATCCTGGTAGTATTGCACCAAGCACCATAGGAAATCCCTAAGTTAGAGGCATTAGGGTGACGTCATATACTTTTATCGTTGGGGTGATGTCATTCCCTCCATGTGGCTCCAATTCGTGAGTGCCACATGTCACATATTTACATGCCACTTAACCCACAAAACCATCAATTTCCACTCACATGTGTCCTACCTCCCATTTCACCACGTTTCCCTGAGTCCACGACACCTTCCATGTTGGCCATGGGCCCCAATGGAATAATTTGTTGCATGGTATATTTAACCTTCACATTATAAAATATGTTCAGGGTCCTCCATTTGGTTACGTCAAATGGTATACAAACGTCCCTACTACACCACATCATCCCAACAATGAAAATATCGATGGGGTTGTCATGGTCTCCCTTTGAAATATTCGGGGAAATACTTTTGGGGTTTGTCTAATGGTGAGGAACACACATATTGAATAAATTTCCAAGATTATATGGGAGGCCTCACAATGCCACAACACCCTGGTAATTTAAATCCCAGTGATTTTCTAACCAACCCCTATGTTGAGTCTCCAAAATGTCATCCACTTCTAACCACATTTCCATCATTTCACCTTCATTCCATAGCTCATCCCTCATTCCGTAGCTACATAACCCTATATTAAGTAACCATTTTCATGATCATATGGGTTTAGCATTATATTTTCCAGAGTCATTTATTTTAAGTATTTTAAGTAAATTTGTGATTAAATATTATAAAATTAACATGTTTTCATATATACATAAAAGTGGTATAAGTTTTGTGATATTGTAGGCCCACTTGGAGATTCTAGAAGGGTCCTACTTGGCCTCCTAACTACAAATTCGAAATTCAAATTCCAACTCATGAGGATTTGTAGAATATTTGAAGAAGATATGGATCATTAAGCTAAGCACATTCAAAGGAGAAGAATCATGGATGTTTTGATATGTGTCCTTATCATAACTATGGGAGAATTTGGAGAGGATTTGTATTTATATTTTTAGGATATTGGTTGTAACCACATGAGATAAATGTGGATTTAGGAGAGATTTGAGGATCTATAGTTATCTTCAATTTGTGTATAAATAGGAGTGCACCCTTCACACAAAGGGTTGTCAATTGTAGTAGTAAATGGTTGGTTGTAAATTGTTATTTGTTACAGATTAGAGGTATCTAGTGGCTAGTTGATAGTTGGAGGTTCCAAGTTTCATTCAAGATGTGATTTGTAAAGCGAGAAGAGAGAATTCTTGTAATATCTTGTAATCATTTTATGAAATACATACTACCACTTTGATCTCCAAGATGTGATAGTTGTTCGGTGTGCTTGTTGAGGAATGGAGGGCCCCCATCAACCCTAGTTTACATACCTTTGTACATATTGGTAGCATAGTATAGTTTTGTTATTTCATTTATTTTTAGCAAGTGTGTTTTTATTTTATGCAAGTGTGTTTTTCCTTTTAGCAAAGTGTGATTTACTTTCCAGCAAGTGTGAGTGTGATTTCAATTCAACATTTTATTTATGCAAGTGCCAGTGTGATTTTAATTCAGCATTTCATTTATGCAAGTGTGGTGTGATTTCAATTCTGCAAGAGTTATTTCAATTTCATGCAAGTGTGATTTCCTTTATGCAAGTGTGATTTCAATTTCTTTATCTTTGATTTGATTTAGTTCGAATTAGATTGATTTAATTTATTTTGTAATTAGTGTTAACTGCATTTAGGTTAATCTAATGTAAAATATAGCCACCTAGTATATATAGTACAGGTATACCTCGTCAATTTATGAAACCTCGGGTTGACAATTAAATGACAGAGATTTAACTAACCATTAAATCACCTAACATTTTGGCATCGTTGTCGGGGAGGTATACATAGGTGTTTATTTTGAAGTTTATAAAATTCGTTATAGTTGCATTCATTTTCAGATGCATAGTTAAAATCATATTAAAATCATTTTTCATATTAAATTTTTAAAAAATAAGAAATTAAAATTAAAACAAATAAACAAATAAACATGTACTAATATATGTGTGCAACAGGAAAAATCAACCAGTTGGAGTAATTCACAGGTAATTAAGAGGTTGAATAATGTTCTTCCTTCTTTAATTTTTAATTGTATTATCTACACAGTTGAATTTTCATGATTTGATGATTTTTAATACATATTTTTCTAACATTAGCATGAATATCATTTTAATCATGTTATGCACATGGTTAAAAGGGAAATATACATACACTTGAACAATTCTTTTGTTTCTACTAAAGTCGAGTATGTAATGAATAAAATAAAATTTTGTGATGTTTTCATTTTAATTGCAATTTTATTTTATTGGTGGTGCAGTAAGAGCCACCCCGCTCACTAATAATTTACAGGAGGATGAAGAAAGAAAAAGAAATTTTGAGAAAAGAGGAGAATAGATAGAGTTTGAGAGCCACAATCTAAATTTAGAGATCAAATCCATGTTTTTTTTCCTATTAAATTTCACATTCCAATTGAATAAAGAGCTTCAATATTTCTGAGTATGCTCTCTCTTATTGCACCTTGTGCAATCTCGAAGATCAAATAGGGAAATTGAATATGTAAGCCTTGAAATAAAAGTTTGCAATAAAACTCATATATCTAAAATCGAATAGGAGATCTAAATTCATTATTCATTCTAAAAATACTTAAAATTTCATCTCCAAATTTTAATTGGATCCATCTCAAAATTTGCTAAAATAATTTCTTTTTCTTAAAACAAAAATGCATAAATTAAACTGAAGATATCTCACAAACCAGGAACTAGGTTCTCGTAATTTTTTTACAAGAAGTACATAATATTATGATGAAAAATCCCTGAAAATTTCAGCCCCATCTGCTTCACAGTTTTCGAGAAAATGAAGACCATCACCTACAGCCATTTCGACTATATCTCGAGATTTGTGCATTGGATCGATATGATTTTAGGTGTGCAGAATAATTAGGACCATAGGAACCCTCATAAAAAATTCCAAACCAATCCAATCTAAATTTTGTGAGAAAATAGTTTCTGAAGTTTACAGCAATTTCGATTATATCTCTAGGTCTGTGCATTGGATCAATCTGATTTTCAGTGTGAAGAAGAATTAGGACCATATGAACCTTGATAAAAAAACTCAACACCAATATTTTATGAGAAAATGACCCACAAATTTTTTTGTAACACACCTTGTAGCAACCTGCAACAAAAAAAAAAAGAGTAAAGTAAATTTTTTTGAATTGTATCTTCAATGTTTTCCCAGTTTTTATAGAATAAATTGCTTGTGAGGTCCATTATTTTTGGAAATAATATGAGTTCAATCGAAAATAAAATATTTTGGTGGCATGAAATTGATTGACAAGTGCACTTAGACACTTGATTTTTTCCTAAAAATCTGGAGTTTTGTTTTGGTAGGCATTTGTCAAATTGTTTTCATTAGTCAAATTTGTAGAATGACTAATATGTTTTAACTTTAACTAACATTTTTTGTCTTTTATTTCACAAAATTTAATTGTGTTTTATTGGTAAGCCTTTGAATTTGTAAAAGAGAGATCATGAGTTCAATTCCAATAAAAGCTAAAATTTGTTAACTAATCTAAAATTTTGACAATCCTTAACTGGACAGCAATTTCACTACCATGTGGCAACATTGAATTAGTCCACGTGGAAACATATTATAGATCAATATTACACAGTCATTTCCCTATTGTCCATCATGTCACCTTGAAAATTCAGCTCGTCATGTCAGCATCCACGCGGCACTCCCTGGTGCTGCCACGTGGCATTCATGCATAATTTGTTTTCGCTATTTCATAAAAACTTCAAAAGGGCATAACATTTTCACACAACGTCCATTTGAGGTGATTCAAACATCATTGGAAAGCTCTTGGTGAGATTTACGCAATGATATAGGTTTCATAAACATTCAAGACAATGAAAAATGGTCATTTTGTTTATGGATTTTACAGCAATTGGACTTAGAAAAAACATTAAATCATTAAAAGCATGTTTGTGATGTTAATTTTCTTTAACTTAGTTTTTGAATCACTAAAATTGGGTATCAAACAAAGACATTTTCAACAAAATACTGACAGGTTGTCCAAGGTACCACTTCCTAGCAGGTAAAAGTGCATTTAATTTTTCTTGAATTTGTTTTATTAGTATTATTTCTGATTTTTTTGTGTATATATCAAGATGAAGAGAGACTGATCACATATCTCTCTCGATAGACTTAATTTTTATTGCAGAAAAAGTGTTAAGTTTTTGCAGGTTCTAGGACACGATGAAAGAATATCACTATATGCACGAGAATACCAAGTTTCTTTCAGAATAGCATGATCATTTCATTCCAAATTAGATCCATTACACAATTGCTACTAAAAAAATACCAATTTTACCAATGCTACTCATTCCAAGCCTGCAGTCAATCCATAACTGTCCATCTCCCTACTACAAAAAAACTCATTTTCATTCATAATCGTCATACTTTCCTGCATCATTTTCACTCATCTTTCCCAAAAATAAAGTCATTCAGCGCCCTTACAATGCTGAGACACCCCATTTTCATTTTACTTTTTGTCAAATAAATCCCACTTCAAAGGAAATTTTTCACCCATAGTCCTTCAAAATATTATTTTACACTCGCGTTAGATGATGGAGGATTCATTAAGGCCTTCCTTTTAACAATTTTTGACCCATCAACTATGACACATCATCTGGGATCAAGACTAGAGATATTTCAAGTACCTGGAGGCTTGCATGCCTTAATGGCAAGTTCTCTCGCCAATAAACAGTGGGAATACATCAATATCTGATGTTTGTCGGATCTTCTAAGTGACTCAACTTCAACACATCTATTCGTACCTAGTAAGTTGTAATTATGCATCTTGACTCTCATTGACATCAATGGTGAGTAGTCTCATGTTGGTTAATGGCCAGTAATCCAAGAATTTCTTTCTATGTTCGTGACACATTTATTCACATAGATAATAATTATGCCATCTAGTGGGAACAAATGAAGACTACATGATTCCAGCAGTTTGCAGCAGGACTCAATTCAGTAGCCATGGCAATAAAGATTCCAATCTCATCCTCAATTCATAGAACCAAGTGAAAGAAGAAGAATATCATATCCTTTTACTTCATATTCCATGATCCAGTAGCAGCAGCCACACTCTTCTCGATATACATCGCAGGTCCACTTTTCAGGTAAGTGAAGGTATGTTGTTTTCTAATCTTTAATCATGTAATTCATTAAATGCTAAAAAATTGATTTTGGAAAATCCCTCACCACATTCATATTCCCTTTCTCATTTGCAAGAAAACTGAAAGCACCTTAAGTTGGGAGGAAGGGATATTCATATTTCATGCCACATGTCACTTTCATTTCATCCTAACCAACATATTTTTCCCAATAAACTATTATTTCATTTTAATTCCAAAAAAATTATATATTTTTCAAATTGATGAGCACATTAAATGGTTGGCAGTCACTATGGGACTAAAAAGAAAAAAATCTCATTGTTTTTAAGTATTTTGATGCAAAAAAAACAAAAGTATTGTTACACAAGAACCAAAACTCATAAAATTTTGGTTGTCACACAAGAACCAACCATAAAAAATATGTTGCAATCAAATATATTTCAAAGTATACTTTACAAAAAGAATAAATATATCAAATGATATGATTATGCAAAGTTAAATGAGAATTAATACAAAGAAAACTCAGAAAACCCTAACTTCCATACACACCTTTTCTCAAGAAAACCCACGTATATACATGCTTTTACTGAGACGAGCCAGCATATAGATCTGTAAATATTAATTTAGCAGAATGTTTTTAGATCTATAGAACTTACCCAGATTTCTTCGCTCCACTTCAATAAACATGCGCCAGGTCTTAGATCTAATCATATCTTTAATGGATCATGCAAGAACATAGTCTTTTCAGGTCTAGAGATCTTGATCCATCAATCTATCCAAGGGTGCATCATAACTTCGTATTTATCCATAAAACAGATTTCATCCTATGCAGATATACATCAGAGATAAGTATTCAGTAACAGCCCTTACACATGCACACCTTGCACTATGATCTTCTTCTCCTTATATAGATTTAGCCTTTATCAATACCATGAGTCAAAACCACACAACTGCCGATGGTATTCTTTGGATGGAATCAAATAGACAACATAGCGCTCAAAACTCTAGGCTAAAAACATGGTAATGCCCCTTGGTATCATAATTTTAGAGTGCAAAAGGCATACATGATTTGGATCATTCTTATCTGTGTGGATACGAGACTTCTCTTCATAAAAACTACGTATATACTAATTCTGAATGTATACGCGGGTTTCCTTCATAAAAGTAGTGTATACATTGCCTCCATACGTGTTTTTCCTTCATAATACCTACATATACATTGAGAATTATTTCATGTTTCATTTTCTAGCACTTATTGGAATTCCTTTCCCTATCACATCTAAACTGACCTTTAGAAACATTATTTTTGTTGGTCAAGGTTGTCATTGATGTAAATATGGCATTGTTTGTGATAGAAAATATTCTTGTGATACGTGATGTTTCCCTATCCTCATGTTCACCCTAGAAGATATTCCTATGTGCATATGTCACTTAAGTCAATATGAAGTCAATCCATTAATGAATTCAACCCTAGGACAATTTATAATGATGCTTGATAACATACCCTAGCCTCATGATGTTACCTTGTATGCCATAGAATAATAATATACATTGATGAATCCATAGCCCTTATCTATATGATGACAAGCCCTCCTTGATTGATGCTCATAGTTCCCTAGTCTTTAATGAAATAAGGATTCCTATCCTAATGGAGAACACAAGTGAAGAAGCCGTAAACTCTGTCCCAGACATAAAATCCTAAAGATGGCCTAAAATGAAATAATGATGACAGTTTCACAAATATTATTTTATTGATGATCAAATGACCTTATATAATGGTGAGTGTAGAGGTGGTCAAGCCCTTTGTAACGATCTATTACATGCCCTATAACTCTTCTTGGTTTGATAGAAAATGAATTTACATGTTTGG
The DNA here is from genome assembly GCA_034641835.2 of Pinus albicaulis. NCBI lineage: Eukaryota > Viridiplantae > Streptophyta > Pinopsida > Pinales > Pinaceae > Pinus > Pinus albicaulis. Next base: position 257,977,687 of record CM076570.1, read on the forward strand.
AAAAATGTAATTTCTATGCAAGCCGACCTAAGCCTCTTGTATAAGTCGGCCTCCCACCAAGGGTCGTGTCTCTTCATTCATGATAAAAAAAACCAATATAAATAGAAGGTTAGACACTTCATTCTTGGCATCCAGTTCGGTGAAAAAACACAGTCAAGAGGGTTGAGACAGCAAGGAGGCCGAGGTGGAATTTTTCATATTTTTTGGCATTTAAAAATTCGGACTTGACCCTTTTTAAATTTCAGATTATAGATTTATTGAATTTAGTCCTGTGGGTAGTGGTTGGGATTATTTGCAAAGAACAGTCAATTGGACCTATGGTTAATGCTTGGAAAATTTCAGTGTTAAAGAGATCATTCAAGCTCGAACCTCAAACTACAGAATAGGTCATCTATAAAGAGCTCGGTGTGTGGATAGTTTTGTGAGGAAAGACTTGTGGAAGGATCAAGAACAATGATTACTACTGAAGAGCTCAGATTAAACAGTGGATAGAACCTCGAACAACAAACCTGTGGGCTTAGTGCTTAAGCCATAGTCATCAAGTGAATAGCTAATATGTGAAGTGGAGGCTAGAACTTGAACAAAATTCAGGACCTATGGAAGATACTCATAACAGAATTTCATTGGATATTGATAGGCTTCTACAGCAATAAGGATTAAGGTTTATAACAATCTCTTATCACTATTGTTGCAGGAAGCTACTGCAGCTGTAAGGGTTGAAGGTTGAAGAAGTCTTTTTAAAGACGTGGAGCTGAAGACTTGAAAACTTTTGAAGTAGCCTATGATGGCATTACAAAACAACCCAGAAGACAGTCTTAAACTTTGCTAGGATAATCTTGAAGTCTCCTTTCAAGTCAAAATTGTCACACCATTGAAAATTCTTGGAACTAATGTAAAGAAAGCAGCTGAAGGAATTGTGAAGACAATTTAGAGCAAGCTTGAAGACTTTAGTTGAAGCAGATTTGGAAGGCAGACTTTGAAAACATTGTGGATTTTCCTGTTGAAGTGCACTTGTTCACCCTTGAAGCACTTTTGGAGCAACCTTTCATGGGTAGTTTTAAAGACATACATGGAACATCATTGAAGCATTGTTGAAGAAATTATTGGAGAACTCTTGAAGCAAGGATCAACATTTTTGGATTAGCCTTCTATCAGAAATCTTGGGTAGTCTTGGTCAGCACTTTGAAAGCAGTCTTGAAGCAAGTTGTGAAGGAGCATATTTGAGTTGACTTGAAGAAATATTGGAACAGGCTTGCTAAAGCTAATCCTTAAGAACCCTAGAAAACATCGTGAAGACTTGTTGAAGCCCTCATGGAGTTCTCTTGTAGATCTTGAAGAGCAGTTGAAGTTGATCTTGAGGATACCTTGGAGTGTCATCTAGAAGGCTATTGGAGATCATGATGCATTGGTGATGTCATCATGAGGTAACTTGGAGAAATTTTTTTGGTACGATGAAGAGCAGCGATGACACCTTCTACGAAGAAAAGGTTGTCATTTACGACGTGATGTGTAGATTAAAGTTAAGATTAAGTTGAAGATTGTTAGGGCTCATTGAATAAGACAATGGGAGCCATACGTATAACCAAATATATCTTGATGAAATGAAGCAGGAGGTTGGAGCCTCATAGAGACAAGGTTGGTGCCTTGGAAGATAGGTTTGTAGCCCTTGAGGTTGGTGCCTCATAATTGACAAGTTTGGTGCCTTGGAAGATAGGGTTGCAACCCTAGAGGATAGGAGTCTCAAGAGACCAAGTTGGAGCCTATACCAGACATAGGGTTGGAGCCATTGAGGTTGGTGCCTTCAAATTGACAAGGTTGGAGCCTTAGAAGTCTAATTCGGTGCTTGGAAAATATAGGTTGGAGCCTGGGAGATTGAAGATTGGTGTCTTCATCTAGGGTTGGAGCCCTACATATATAGTACTTGATTTATTGTAAAGTAGAAATTAATAAAATCATGTATTCTTATTGTTCATTTTGTGTTCTAAATATAGGTGATCTAACTGGTAAAATTAACAATTGAAAAGAAATACTGATTCACCCCCCTCTTAGTATTTCCAAAAATTGGTATCAGAGCCAGTACCTTCACTCAAACCCTAACATCTTGAAGGTTGATCATTAGAACACAAATTTCAAATCCAAGAAAGAACGTCTCCAATCCTCCTAAAGACATGTCTTCCTCAACCATTGAAATTGAAGTAAATCAATTTGTGAAGGCTCCATTGTTCAATGGAAACTTTGATATATGGGTGGCAAGAATGAGGAATTTCTTGAAGACTCAAGGAATTAAAGTTTGGAAATCAGTGATTACTGATAGCATGCTGGAAGGAGAATCCAAGGAGTACAATACAAGAGCAATGAAAGCAATCTTGAATGAGTTACCTGATTCTATGAAGGCCAATTTGGAAAAAATTTCATCAGCAAAAGGCATATGGGAAAAACTTCATGATATTCACTCAAAAGGAGCATTGACCATGACCTCTATTCAAGAATATGGTGGAAAGCAAGAAGGAAATCCAAAACCCATCAAGGAAGCTGAAGATAAGAGAGATGGAAACAAGGCTAAAGAAGAACTAGAAGATGAAGAGAACAAAGAAGACTTTGAAGAAGATCTCTTGAATAAACTTATGGCTTCCATGGAAGATATTAACGGTTTGAAAAAGAAAAATGAGGAACTTAAGAAGAAAGCGCAAGATGGTAACCAAGACAAGACAAGGAAGGAAGTTGACTTTGTCAAGCTTCAAGTACAAGAAAGAGATGAGGAGCTCGCCAAACTTAAAGAGGAATTTCATCAAAACAAAATAAAGCATCATGAAGAAGTCATATCTATGACCAATAAATTGGATAAGGAAAAGAAAAGTGAAGAAACTTTTTCAAGCCACCTTGAACAAAGACTTAAGAGTTTAAACAATCTAGAAGCAGAGATTGGTAAATACAAGGAAGAGGTCTCTTCTCTTAGATCTCAACTAGAAGAATCAAGGAAACAAGCACAAGGAGCCGAGAAGGTGATGGAAACTTTGGCATTCATAGAAGGACAAGTTAATGATGCAAAAAAGGAGAGAAACACCATGATATGCCAACTAGAAGAAAAGGATGAATAAATCTTGAAACTAAGATCAGACATCAATCTTCTCAAGGCTGAAACATGTGAAGCTACAAGAATATTAGAAGAAATGGAGAGAAGTATAGAAAAGGAGAATGAAGAAGTCTTCATAATGAAATCAAATATCATCTCCCTTAAAATCGAAGCACATGAAGCAACAAGAATAATGGACGAAATGAAGAAGCAACTAGTTATGAAAGATGAAGATTGTGAAAAGTTAAAAGGAGAAATTTTCTTTCTTAAAAAGGAAGTTGACTTGCTTAATAAGAACTTAAAAAGCTCTCAAACCCTATATTACATCCTAAGTCATCAAAGGTCTCCCCTTGATAAATCAGGTCTTGGCTATGCAGGTCAATCCTCAAGCAAGAATGATAATGCTGCAAACAACAAAGATGTGAGGAACCTAGAAAGAAATGTTGATGCTCCCAGTTCCAGCAAAGGCAAGGAGAAGAATCAAGGCAACAACGGAAGAAATTCTACTCCAAGGAGACTTGCAGATGGTGTGAAGAATACAAAAGGCAATGAATATCATCAAAGAATCCTGAGGCAAAAAGACTTTAGAAGTACATCAAGGAAAACTCGATCTTCGAGGTACCAAAGTATATTTCCTAGTTATGGCTATTCTTGTACAAACTTTGGACACATGGAAAAAGACTGTAGGGCATATCACAAAGACAAATATAATGGTGCCCATCAATCTCCTAGAAGAAATTTTGCAAGAATAAGTCATGATTTCTTATTCATGAACAAGATAGAGTGCTTCAATTGCTATAACATTGGACATATGGCACATGATTGTAACTTGACTTGGGCCTCTACACAAGCTAGAACCATGCCAAAGAAAAAATTTACACAAGTATGGAGAAGGAAGCAAGTTGAATCCGGAAGTCTCTTGAACACTTCAACCAACAACACATTTTGTTGACTTGATGAATTCATCCTTGATATTCCAAGTATTTGATGGTGAAACCCTGCCAAAAGGAGACCATGCATATAGTTAGGGGGAGTTTGTGATTCTTGAGTATTCTTGCAGAAAGTGATCCGTGAAGTGGGCCCTATGAAATCCTTGATGAGTTACACATGGAAAATCTTGATAAATCATCTCTCGAAAGTAAATCCATTGAAGAAAAACATGAAAACTTGATCACACAAGGTGAGCAATTCTTCATGAGCTAAAGGAATTTGTCTAGATAGGGGGAGATGGTACAACACATGAAGAAATACAAACACATCTATCATGGACCATACTACCAGAAGAAAGAGCACCATAGCAGGGGGAGTAACATACCTATGAAGGACTACAAATCATGAAGAAAAGAAGCAGCTTGACAGGGGGAGTATTTGGGCACCCCGTTTTCCATTCATTTCAAAGGGGGAGAGAAATTAGAAGGGCAATAATATTGCCATCTTTGACAAAGGGGGAGATTTTTGGTCATGGTTTTCATTGATGTCAATATGGAATTGTTTGTGATAGCAAATATTATTGTGATACGGGATGTTACCCTATCCTCATGTTCACCCTAGAAGATATTCCTATGTGCATATGTCACTTAAGTCAATATGAGGTCAATCCATTAATGAAGTCAACCCTAGGAAAATTTATAATGATGCTTGATAACATACCCTAGCCTCATGATGTTATCTTGTATGCCATAGCATAATAATATACAGTGATGAATCCCTATCCCTTATCTATATGATGACAAGCCCTCCTTGATTGATGCTCATAGTTCCCTAGTCTTTAATGAAATAAGGGTTCCTATCCTAATGGAGAACACAAGTGAAGAAGCCATAAACTCTATCCTAGATATAAAATCCTAAAGACTGCATAAAATGAAATAATGATGGCAGTTTCACAAATATTATTTTATTGATAATCAAATGACCTTATCTAACGATGAGTGTAGAAGTGGTCAAGCCCTTTTGTAACGAGCTATTACATGCCCTCTAACTCTTCATGGCTTGATAAAAAATGAATTTACATGTTTGGAAAAATGTAATTTCTATGCAAGCCGACCTAAGCCTCTTATATAAGTCGGCCTCCCACCAAGGGCCGTGTCTCTTCATTCATGATAAAAAAAACCAGTATAAATACAAGGTTAGACACTTCATTCTTGGCATCCAGTTTGATGAAAAAACACAGTTAAGAGGGTAGAGACAGCAAGGAGGCCAAGGTGGATTTTTTCACAGTTTTTGGCATTTAAAAATTTGGACTTGACCCTTTTTAAATTTCAAATTATAGATTTATTGAAGTTCAATCCTATGGGCAGTGGCTCGGATTATTTGAAAAGAACATTCAATAGGACCTGTGGTTAATTCTTGGAAAATTTCAATGTTAAAGAGATCATTCAAGCTTGAACCTAAAACTACAGAACAGGTCATCTATAAATAGCTTGGTGTGTGGACAGTTTTGTGAAGCGAGACTTGTGGAAGGATCAAGAACAGTGATTACTACTGAAGAGCTCAGATTAAACAGGGGATATAACCTCGAACAACAAACATGTGGGCTCGGTGCTTAAGCCACAGTCATCAAGTGAATAGTTGATTTATGAAGTGGAGGCTAGAACTTGAACAAAATTTAGGACCTATGGAAGATACTCATAACATAATTTTGTTGGATATTGATAGGCTGCTACAGCAATAAGGATTAAGGTTTATAACAATCTCTTATCACTATTGTTGCAGGAAGCTATTGCAGCTGTAAGGGTTGAAGGTCGAGGAAGTATTTTTAAAGATGTGGAGCTGAAGACTTGAAACCTTTTGAAGTAGACTATGATGGCATTACAAAACAACCTAGAATACAATCTTAAATGGTGCTAGGATAATCTTGAAGTCTCCTTTCAAGTAAAAATTGTCACACCATTGAAAATTCTTGGAACTACTGTAAAGTAAGTAGTTGAAGAATTGTGAAGAAAATTTAGAGCAAGCTTGAAGACTTTAGTTGAAGCAGATTTGGAAGGCAGACTTTGAAAACATTGTGGAGTTGCCTGTTGAAGTGCACTTGTTCACCCTTGAAGCACTTTTGGAGCAGCCTTTCATGGGTAGTCTTAAAGACACACATGGAACGTCATTGAAGCATTGTTGAAGAAATTCTTGGAGAAATCTTGAAGCAGGGATCAACATTTTTGGAGAAGCCTTCTATTAGAAATCTTGGGCAGTCTTGGTCAGCAATTTGAAAGCAGTCTTGAAGCAAGTTGTGAAGGAGTAGATTTGAGTTGACTTGAAGAAATCTTGGAACAAGCTTGCTGAAGTTGATCCTTAAGAACCCTAGAAAACATCGTGAAGACTTGTTGAAGCTCTCATGGAGTTATCTTGTAGATCTTGAAGAGCAGTTGAAGCTGATCTTGAGGATACCTTGGAGTGTCATCTAGAAGCCTATTGGAGATCATGATGCATTGGTGATTTCATCATGAGGTAACCTGGAGAAATTTTTTTGGTACGATGAATAGTAGCGGTGACACCTTCTATGAAGAAAAGGTTGTCATTGATGACATGATGTGTAGATTACAGTGAAGAGTAAGCTGAAGATTGTCAGGGTTCGTTGAAGAAGACATTGGGAGCCGTAAGTATAACCAAATATATCTTGACGAAATGAAGCAGGAGGTTGGAGCCTCATAGAGACAAGGTTGGTGCCTTGGAAGATAGGGTTGGAGCCCTTGAGGTTGGTGCCTCAGAATTGACAAGGTTGGTGCCTTGAAAGATAGGGTTGGAGCCCTAGAGGATACGAGTCCTCAAGGGACCAGGTTGGAGCCTATACCAGATACAGGGTTGGAGCCCTTGAGGTTGGTGCCTCAGAATTGACAAGGTTGTTGAAAATGGCAACAAGAAACAGTGAAGGAGGCCTCCTGAAACATCTTTCCTGATCCTAGTTGGAAAGTGATCACCTAAACTAGGTGGGGACCACACATGTGATTTTTTGTCGAAAAGTCTATTTTTAGACTATGTCTATTTTTAGACTATGTCTATTTTTAGACATATGGATCATGTACCGGGAGCTGCAGTATGCTATTCTTGGAGGATTGGTCATGTTGGTAAAAATAGATGGACATCTATTTTTAGACATTCAGGTGGTTTCTATTTTTAGACTGCCGGGCTAAAAATAGAACAGTCAAATATTATTTACCCTTAATAATATTTGGACTATAAACTTCAGTTTATCCTCTTGGAGCACTTCAGTTTGACCCCAGGAGGTGGGGCATGCAGCTGACATAAGGAAATTCGAATTTCCTATGGGTTAGTTGAGCTATTGCATGGTTGACTTCAGTTAGACTCATGTGGCAGAGTTTTGGTGGAGTTGATTGAGGAGTTAATGGAGATTGTGTTTCGGTTAACTAGTTGAACTAGTTGTGATCAGTTTAACTGGCGATTACACTAGAGATGAGTTGGGTGAATTAAATATTATTTAATTCACTGATTATTAACTTATTATTCAACTAAAAGAACACATCAGTTAACTCAGTGCATGGACAGTTCAGTGAAAGACCAGTGGAAGAGGTAGATGAAAGGGTGAGACTGACAGCAGTTGTACATTAGTTGTGCATGAGATTTGCACAATCAATGGGATGATGATGCCAATGATGATTGCGTTGTACCAACTAATTGAATTCGAATTCCATTCATCTATATTCACTTTTTGGATTGCGCAGTAGAGGCAGGCAGAGCAGCAGAAGGATTTGAACCTATGACTAGTTTCAGATCTAGCTAGTTTTGTGTTCAGCATATGAGATAGTACTGAGTACTTGTGAGGAGTATTGTATTATGTATTGCTGAATGTTTCTCATCCATTATATGATACATATATCTGGGGGTTTTCAGCTATAAGCTTTCCCCGTACATGTTGCGTTCTATGTGTGTGATTTAATGTTCTGTCGCTTTGTTTTATTCCGCATGTGACGATTAATTTGTAGAAGCAATTATGTGTTGTACAAGAAATTCGAATTGATGTATGATCAGGTTAATTGCAGCGAAAAAACTTCATTATTCAGCAAATTTCTACAAAGGTCGGAGCCTTGGAAGTCCAAGTCAGTGCTTGGAAAATACAGGATGGAGCCTACGAGATTGAAGATTGGTGTCTTCATCTAGGGTTGTATATTGTACTTGATTTATTGTAAAGAAGAAATTAATAAAAGAATTTATTCTTATTGTTCATTTTTTGTTCTAAATATAGGTGATCTAACTGGTAAAATTAACAATTGAAAAGAAATATTGATTCACCCCCCTCTCATTATTTCCAACAATTTTTACATATTTAACAAATAGGTTTCTATCAAAAGGTAACTCATCAAGTAGGTTTCCATCAAGGACAACATATTGCATCATATTGCCAACAATCACCCCCTTTGGACTTGATGGCAACCATGATGGTATTTTATCACCAAAACAGATAAATACATTAATCATAACCATTATTCAAACACCAAAATACTCTCCCCCTTTGACATCAAGGGCAAAGGGCATATTAACACCAAAACAAGGTTGCTCTTTCCTTGTAGAAAGAAGAGCTCTGTAGATCCAATGTGTATTGAATTTACCATGCTCCCCCTGAGTTCATGCTGAATCTTCATGCAGATTTTTCAATGAAGTACATGACTCTATAACTCAACCAAGTATGACCTATACTTACATCAATGATCCAACCAAGTGGATTTACATATTTGATTGATCTACCTAACCAAGTGGGTTAAAAAATATTGAACAAGTCCTTTCATGACTGAATATAACAATTTTACATCACAAGTCTCAACATGACCTTTTCATCAAATTACAGAAATGTATTTTTATAACTAACACCAAAAGATCTCAAGAGAGAGATCATAAATCAAAAATCAAATCAGAATGCCAACAATTCATCCTCTTCAAAAAGGCAGGTGCTCCCCCTAAGCTTTTGCATCCTAAACACTTCCAATAACCAATTCATCAAAGTAGTTTCATCAAGGAGATAGATATCAGAGAATGATACAGAAAGATGAAGACTGATAAACAACAGAGGTTACCCAACAATACCACAATTGTTCTAAAAGTTGACCCATAGAATTTCTTTCAGCAAAACCCATACACGGCTTTATGCACAGAAACTCGTGTATATACGCGATTCACCTTTATGAAACCAGCGTACTGAATTTAATCTTTTGAATTAATTAGATTTGATCAAAGAGGCTGATACAACTCCCAGCTTCTGTTTGAGATATTCGAATGCTTCCCTGGGCATAGGTTTAGTAAATATATCAGCAACTTATTCTTTAGAGGGAAAACACTCCAATTTAATCTTTTGTTTGTTGGGTATGTGTTATATTCTTTCCACGACTAATTTCCGCTGGGTAGTCTACGTCCATGGTTTTGTGCATGGTTTTGCACATGGTTTTGGGGTTTGATGGTTTTCGGCCCCTGGTATTTTTGTAGATCCGGTCAAGGGAACTACGGTTATGTTCTAATCCAGGGTTAATGGATTGGGGTTTATGTATGCTTCAGCATGTATATATATGTGTTGCAACACTAAAAGGAATATAATGAAAAATCAAGCTGGTCGTCCCAATTTGGGATTCAGGGGAAAATCTCTGTGTTTATCTGTTTTATGTTTTATGCTCTCGCTATTGTTTTATTTTGTTATAAGATTCATGTAGATAATTTGCATTTCGGGGTTAAAACCTTCATTTGGTATCAGTACATTTTAGGCTTCAAGGGGCGCCTTTGTTGAGGGTTTTTGCTCGGGCTTTGTGGAAGACCACGTACGTGGTGGGAGATCTGCAGGATCGATTCTTGCTGTGAAAGAAGATGGCGAGCGGCGGGAAGATAGAGATCGAGAAATTTAATGGTCAGAGTTTTGAGTTGTGGAAGCTCAAGATGGAGGATCTGCTGGTGGATAAAGATCGGTGGATCACGGTAGATCCAGGTACTAAACCAACGGCAATGTCAGATGAAGACTGGAAGAAACTGGATCGGAAGGCTAAGAGCACAATACGGTTGTGTGTCTCAAATTCAGTATTGTTGAATGTATCTGGGGAAGCTACGGTGAAGAATTTGTGGGAAAAACTTGGGACTTTGTACCAATCTAAGTCTCTGGTGAATAAGTTGTTCCTGCGGAAAAAGCTGTATAACCTGAGGATGAAGGATGGAGACTCGGTGACAGAGCATCTGAATGCCTTCAATACTGTGGTAAGTCAGTTGTCGTCTGTTGATATTAAAATCTCAGATGAAGATAAGTGCATCAGTTTGTTGTGCTCTCTACCAGACTCATGGGACAGTCTGGTTATTGCAATAGGTAGCAATACAACTGCCTTGAATTTTGATGACATTGTCTCAGCCTTGCTGTCGGAGGAAATGAGATGGAGAAATATGGAGGGTCAGAATGGAGATGCCTTATCTGTACGAGGAAGGTCCCAGAAAAGAAACAAGAATAAGTTTTCGAGTGGGAGATCTAAATCTAGAGGGAGATCTAAATCTCCTGGAAAGTTTGTAAAGGTGTGCTGGAAATGCGGAAAGGAAGGGCACTACAAAAAGGAATGCAGATCTAAAGCTCCTGAGAAAGGAAAGGAATCTGATGAAGGTCCTTCTGCAGAGGCAAAAACCACCTCGGATGAAGGTGGGGATGTGTATTTGGCTTCTTCTTCAAATACACATGTAGATCATGAGTCATGGTTGATTGACTCAGGTGCATCCTTTCACTTCACTCCCCATAGGGAGTGGTTCTATGAGTATGAGAAATATGATGGTGGTGATGTCTTCCTAGGGGATGATAGGAGGGCCAGAATCATCGGACATGGAAAGGTCAAGCTGAAGCTGCAAGGTGGAAGGATTAGAACACTTCCTGGTGTTCTGCATATTCCTACATTGGCTAGAAATTTGATTTCTGTAAGCAAGATGGATGATGCAGGTGTAAAAATAGTGTTCGAGAAATATTTCTGCAAGATGGTTCGGGGAGCACTGGTACTAATCTTGAGGAGTTAGGCTGGAACTGTATACAAGCTACAAGGTAGCACTATATTGATGATGGGTGTAATAGTTCTATGGTTCCTGAAAGTGGAGCGGAAAGCCTAGCTATCTCTGGAGAAAAGACCATGTTATGGCATCAAAGGCTTGGACATATTGGAGAGAAGGGCCTTCAGATACTGCACAGAAATGGTATGGTAGAAGGTATGTCTAAATGTTCTCTGGATTTCGATTTCTGTGAACATTGTGTATATGGGAAGCAGAATCGGGTGACTTTTCCTTCTGGTGCTAAGAGGGCAAACAAGATATTAGAACTTGTGCACAGTGATGTGTTTGCGCCTATGTCAATTCCATCACTGGGAAAGTCTGTGTACTATGTTTCATTCATAGATGACTTCTCAAGGAATACATGGATATATTTCTTGAGGAAGTAATCTGAAGTCTTTGAAAAATTTAAAGAATTTAAGGCTCTGGTGGAAAACCAGACAGAGAAGAAGATAAAGGCATTGAGGACAGATAATGGTGGGGAGTTCTGCAAGAAGGAATTTGAAGAGTTCTGTAAGAAGTGTGGTATAGCACGGCAGAAAACTACTCCATACACACCTCAGCAAAATGGAGTTGCAGAAAGAATGAACAGAACGCTAATGGAAAAGGCAAGAAGCATGCTCAGTGGTATTGGGTTAGGACAAGAATTCTGGGCAGAGGCAGTGGAGACTGCATGTTACTTAGTTAACAGATCACCTTCATCAGCGTTGGAGGATAAAACCCCACATGAGGTATGGACTGGTAAGAAACCCTCTATTTCACATCTAAGGGTATTTGGGTGTGATGCATATGTACATGTTCCAAAGGAGAAAAGGACCAAGTTGGATAATAAATCTGAAAGGTGCATCTTTATTGGGTATAAGGATGGTTTAAAGGGTTACAAGCTTTGGAACCCAGAAACAAGGAAGGTTGTGTACAGTCGAGATGTGGTGTTTAGAGAAGTGAAATATGTTGTTAAACATGAATTCCTACCAAAGGAACCTGAGAAGATAGAGTTTGAGCTAAAGGAGGATGAATCAGACTCTACAACAGAAGAAGACTCAGAAGATGATGAGCCACAAACTCCAGCTTTAAGAAGATCAGTTCAGGAAAGAAGGCAACCAAAAAGGTATAGTCCATCTGCTTTCTGTTCAGGTTTTGCCTTAACTATAACTGATGATGAACCCAGAACTGTCAGGGAGGCAGTAGATTCAGAGGATGGAAAGCTCTGGAAGGAGGCCATGGTTGATGAAATGGCATCCTTGCACAAAAACGATGCATGGGATCTGGTGGAGTTGCCGGATGGAAGGAAGCCCATTGGGAGCAAATGGGTGTTTAAGAAGAAGATGAATGTAGAAGGCAAGGTGGAGAAATACAAAGCTCGATTGGTAGCAAAAGGTTATTCCCAGGTGCCGGGAATTGATTTTGGTGATATTTTTTCTCCTGTTGCCAAAGTTACTTCTATTAGATTACTTTTATCTGTTGCTGCTGCATTTGATTTTGAGATAGAACAGATGGATGTGAAGACAACATTTCTTCACGGGGATCTAGAGGAGGAGATCTACATGAAGCAACCTGAAGGCTTTATGGTGAAGGGTAAGAAAGAACTGGTATGCAGGTTGAAGAAGTCTCTGTATGGGTTAAAACAGTCACCAAGGATGTGGTATCAGAAATTTGATACCCATATACGGGGACTTGGCTTCACCAGAAGCAAGGAGGATCACTGTGTTTATTTTAAATTAATTGGTGACCGTGTTATTTATTTGGTCTTGTATGTGGATGATATGTTGTTGATTGGAAATGACAAAGAATTATCCAAGATTTGAAGACCCAACTTTTCTCCAAATTCGACATGAAGGATCTTGGTGCTGCAAACTATATTTTGGGAATGGAAATTAAGAGAGATCGGGCAAAGAGGAAGCTCTGGTTAAACCAGAGGAAGTATGTCGAGACTATATTGCAGAGGTTCAATATGCAGGATAGTAAACCGATGAATGTTCCTATTCCTGTAGGTGTAAAGTTGTTTGCTGAACAGTGTCCCAAGACACAAGAAGAAGAGGAGTATATGTCCCATGTTCCATATGCAAGTGCAGTGGGTAGCCTGATGTATGCAATGGTCTATACTAGACTAGACATTGCACATGCAGTGGGAGTATTGAGCAGGTTTATGTCAAACCCAGGAAAGGAGCATTGGACAGTAGTGAAGCGGGTTTTCAGATATTTACGTGGCACTAGTGATTATGGCTTGTGCTACTAGGGAAGACCAAGATTGGAAAGAATGTTGGACATTCGTGGTTTTGTTGATGCAGACTGGGCTGGAGATCTGGACCAAAGAAGATCTACAAGTGGGTATGTGTTTAGCCTATTTGGAGGTGCAGTCAGTTGGATGAGTAAAAGACAGTGTGTAGTGGCTCTTTCAACTACAGAGGCAGAATACATAGCAGCCACTCATGCAAGCAAGGAAGCAGTTTGGTTGCAGAGATTGTGTTCAAGTATGGGGTTGGTACAGCAAGCTATAAGGATAGACTGTGATAGCCAAAGTGCAATTTTCTTGGCTAAGAACCTTGCTTATCATTCAAATACAAAGCACATTGATGTTCAATATCATTTTGTTAGAGATATGGTTGAGGCTAAAAGGGTGTTGCTGGTTAAGGTGGACACTTTGAAGAATGTTGCAGATGCATTGATGAAGTCTGTGAGCACTCAGAAGTTCTCTTGGTGTAGAGGAACAATGGGTGTTGAAGAATTGGCCCAATGACTAAGCCCTCCTGTGGCCCCCCTGTGGAAAGAAAACAACAAGTGGGAGAATGTTGGGTATGTGTTATATTCTTTCCACGACTGGAAATTTTGGTTCCTTAATTTCCGCTGGGTAGTCTACGTCCATGGTTTTGTGCATGGTTTTGCACATGGTTTTGGGGTTTGATGGTTTTCGGCCCCTGGTATTTTTGTAGATCCGGTCAAGGGAACTACGGTTATGTTCTAATCCAGGGTTAATGGATTTGGGTTTATGTATGCTCCGGCATGTATATATATGTGTTGTAACACTAAAAGGAATATAATGAAAAATCAAGTTGGTCGTCCCGATTTGGGATCCAGGGGAAAATCTCTGTGTTGATCTGTTTTATGCTTTATGCTCTCGCTATTGTTTATTTTCTGTTATAAGATTCATGTGTAGATAATTTATGTTCAGGGTTAAAACCTACATTGTTCAAGCACTTGTTCACGTAGGAAGTGATACTTGATAGGAATGTGCTTGGTCTTGGAATGCATAACAGGATTCTTTGAGATACTAATGGCACTTGTATTATCACATAAAATAGAGATGGGAGGTGAAAATTTAATTTGAATGTCTCGTAAATTTTGCATCATCCAAAGTAGTTGTGTGCAACATGATGCAGCAACCAAATATTCTGCTTTTGTTCTAGATAAGGCAATAGAATTTTGTTTCTTGCCAAATCAAGATACTAATCGGGGCCCCATATAGAATGCACCACCACTAGTGCTTTTTCGATCATCAACATTTCCAGCCCAATCTGCATATGTGTAAGCATGAAGAGTGAGATCAGCATTCTTTGGATACCATAGACCAAAGTATTGAGTCCCTTGTATATATTTGAATATTCTTTTTACAGCCTGGAGGTTTGACTCTTTTGGATTATCTTGGAATCGTCCAACAACCCCAACTGCATGCATAATGTCAGGTCTTGTACCAGTTAGATAAATCAGACTTCCAATCATGGATCTATAATCTGGTTGATTCACCATGGGAGAATCATCATGAGAACTAAGGTTACACCCAGTCATCATTGGTGTACTTACAAGTTTACAGTCTTCCATCCCATACTTCTTCAAAATTTGCTTAATATATTTTTCTTGTGATAAAAATATGCCATTTGTTGCTTGTTGTACTTGTAAAGACATTTCAAATTATTGTTGCATAACAGAAGCAAATTTATGACTCATGGACACTTCATTACTCCCAAAAATGATGTCATCAACATACACAACTACAATCAATAGTTTATCATTTTCAATTTTTCTTTATAAGTTGCTATCATCACATCCCTTTGAAAAAACTTGTTGATGAAGATATTTTTCAAGACGATAGTACCATGCCCTTGGTGCTTGTTTGAGACCATATAAGGCCTTTTTAAGTTTGCAAACAATTTTTTCATCATTTCCCAAAATGAATCCTTCTGGTTGTTCTATATAAACTTCTTCTTCTAGATCGCCATTGAGGAAAGAAGATTTAACATCCATTTGATAAACTTTGAATTGTTGAAAGCTTGAAAAGGCAAGAAACATTCTTATGGCTTCAAGTCTAGCTACAGGAGAAAATGTTTCTTCAAATTCTATACCTTCTTGTTGAGCATACCCTTTACAAACAAGTCTAGCTTTGTTTCTAATAACATCTCCATTTTCATTTAACTTGTTTTTGAATATCCATTTTGTTCCAATAACATTTTATCATGAGATCTTGGAACTAATTCCCAAGTGTGATTCCTTTCAATCTGATCAAGTTCTTCATTCATAGCTTGAATCCAACATTCATCTTTGCTAGCTTGATTGACATTCTGAGGTTCAATAGTGGATAGAAATGCCAGATAGCTAGGAGATCCTACAAGAGTTCTTCTTGTTTGGACACATGATCCCTTTTATCCCAAAATTTGAGATTATGGATGATTATTTTGAACATACCTGGATGGATATTTTTCAAATAGTTCATCTTATGTTTCTTCATAGGGTTCCCCTTCCATGTTGTTTCTATTTTATGTAGGAGGATATACATCTTCATCATCTTCATTTTTTGTTGGTATTTCCCTTTTAGGAGCTAAGAGAGACTCATCAATTACAACATCAATGCATTCAACAATATTCCGAAGTCTTTTATTGTAACATTTATATGCTTTACTTATAGAAGAATAGCCAAGAAATATTCCTTCTTCTGCTCTAGGTTCAAACTTACCAAGTTTTTCATCATTGTTCTTGATAAAACATTTGCTTCCAAAAACTCTAAAATGCTTTACAGTTGGAAGATTACCATACCAGAGCTCATAAGGAGTTTTATCACTGTTTACACGAACATGAGCCTTGTTAAGAATATTTACTGTAGTATGTGTTACTTCTCCCCAAAAGGTATCAGGAGTTCCAGAATCATCAAGCATAGCATGAGTCATTTTTTGAATTGTTCTATTCATTCTTTCTGCCACGCCATTTTGTTGTGGGGTTCCAGGTACAGAAAATTGTCTTTTTAAGCCATGTTGTTCACAGAAATCAAAGACTTCATCTGATATATATTTCCCTCCTCGATCAGATCTAAGACATTTGATTTTTAGGTCTAATTCATTTTCAACCAGGGCTTTGAAGATCTGAAATTTTTCAAATGCTTCATCTTTGTGTTTTAGTAACCCAATCCAACACATTCTAGAGAAGTCATCAATAAATAGAATATAGTATTGTTCTCCATGGGGTGAATTTTTCCTCATAGGTCCACATAAGTGAGTATGTATGAGTTCAAGAGGCTTACTTGCTGATCCTTCTTTGGCATTGAATTTCACTCTGGTTTTCTTACCGAATTGACAAGATTTGCATATGGTATTTTCAGGAAGAGTGATGATGGGAAGATCACGAACAGCTTTGAGTCTACTAGATTTGATGATTTTGAGAGAAGCTCAAGTCCCCCAATCTTCTGTGCCATAACCAATTTTCTAAAGATTTAACCAAGTAACATTTTTCTTTGCAACCTTTCAATACATACATATTTCTTGGTGTTCTATTTCCTTTTATTACTATTTTTCCTGTGTTAAGCTCACGTACCACACATTCTTTTGAACTAAAGACAACTTCATTTCCTTGATCACACATTTGACTAACACTTAACAGGTTATGTTTTAAGCCATCCACATACATAAAATTGTTAGCTTTTACCTTTTATTTTAGAAAACGGAACCTTTTCCTTTAATGACAACAGGAGTATCATTTCCAAAGGTAACATTCTTTTCTCTTTATAGAGCATTGTATGCAAGGAGTTTATTTCTATCACCTGTCATGTGTTTTGAGCATCTGCTATCAATGTACCATTTATTTTCTTCCCCTTCTGCAAATAAGGCTATGCCACAGTTCTTGTAATATTCCTACTTTAACAAGCAGCTAAGGGGAATATTAAATTTTTATTTTTTTCACTTAGTAGTTGGATAAATGGGTAAGAAAGCCCATGAATAAAACCCATTATAATGTGAAAGAGGATCATCACAGTAGCTGTATTTTATACTTATAGGTGTGAACAAGGGAAAATAGATGAGGACATAGTCAAGTTTGATTAGGTCAACATGCATGCATGAAGAAGAGGAGATCATCAATATAACCAGTTCAGTGTGAACAAGGATCAGCATAGACAGACATTTGTGAGCTGGATTGAAGGCACTTGAGTGTGAAAAGGGATGAGGCAAATTGAAGAGGTCAACCTTGACCAAATCAAATAGTGATGTATGGAGGAGTGGCCTTGATGAAGGTACAGCATAATTTTGGAGGGAAATTTCTCATGTGGAGTTGGAAACCTTAATGGGTGGGACCCAAGGTGAGGAGGCTCACAAAGTTTATAAGGAATAGTATGGCAGCCATTTGGGGTTAGCTTGGATATTATTTAGTTTGGTCTGCTTAGACTATTTGGCATCCTCTTGTTGTTAGTAGAGCTGCGGTGTTGTTTAGCACAAGGATTTCCTGTTTCGGAATCCTTCTCCTTCCTTGAGAAGCCTCTTGGAGGAGTATTGTACTTCAGTTTTCCACAACCAAGCTTGAGGTCAAGCATCCTCCTTTAGCCACAATTTTATTTCTATAGAGTATAGTGCTGTGTTGTAGGGTGTTGCAGTGGAAAGTCCCCAACACCACTTTCTCAGCTTATCTTTCTGAGGAGGGAGCTTCCCTTTCTTTGTAAGATCTGCTAAGGAGGTTTTTGAGAATTATGTACATCTTGGCATGTAGCCAAAGAATTCTCCATCATTGACTGCGCAGTCCTTGGCAGGATCTGTGTTATTTTCTACAGTGTCACAGTAGCAGGGTTTGAACCCTTGCTTGTGAGCTTATTCCTTGGAGGAAGGGCCAACCCTTCTCTCGGAAAGCTTTGTATTTCATTCTTCTTCTGTTATTTGTAAATTTCAGCTATATTTATACAGAGCTACAGTATAACTGCATTTTTCAGATCTATATCTATAGATCTTCACTTTTATACATTGTACTCTCATGAAACCCTTGTCGGGTTAATCTTATTTTGTATAAAAAGGAAGGAATCTCCATTTTCTCAGCCATTGGATGATTGTAGTCTCTAGATCTATTATTTATTATTATTTTCTACATAAAACCTCATTAAAATTACGTTGTTACATGCTTCAGTAATTTATGTTAAGCAAAGTCATGGGGTTTGGGCTTATTTGAGTCATATTGACTTGGGGAGATTTGTTTATGTTGGCTAGAGTGATTTGTTTCAGCTCCAATTCTGGATGTGATTTGCATGAAGTATATTCTAAGGGATCCAAGTCCCATTTCTCACATGAATTGTGTTATTTTCTGAAGACAGCCATTTTTTGCCCTATATTGCTGCATTTCCCCACTTTGGGAGGAGTATATAGGCCATATTCTTGTTATTGATCATTCATTTTCTAGATAAGATGTTCTTTTACATCTTATGAGCTGATTTACACCACTATGTGCTTGTTTTGCTGAAGCTCCTACTTAAGAATATCTTAAGATATTCTTATTGTTGTAGAAATTCCCTATTTTGGGATATTACAGTGGTATCAAAGCATAGTATTGGCTCAGCCTGTGAGTTCCAGCCATCAGAGGGAGCAAGATCAAAATTATGGAGAGGATTATTTTACTGTCATCACTTTTCAGATCCAGAAATAACCTCTCCCATGAGGTTAAGCTAATGAAGGAGAAGAGATGCCAAGAAAATCCTAGAGGGTTTCGAGAAGAGGAAGAACCATGCACTTCCTATTCTCATGAAGAAGAAGACAAAGGGCATGGAAGACACTTGGAACATTAGATTCTAATTGAATACCTTTTTTAGTACAAGACTCAACCTAGAGCCTTCAAGGAGACTCTAGCCTTCCCACAGTTCATTCAACTGGAGGAAGAAAGGAGACCTTGCAGCACAAGACGGATGAAGGGCAATAGGTTTCTATTGTCTACTTTTGATGGATCATCTTCAGCAAGGGCTTGGACAAGAAGACTTGCAGCATTCTTCCTACTACATCCAGTGGTAGAAAGAGAAGTAGTAGAGATTGCAGTGCTGCACATGGAGGGAAAAGCAAGCACTTGGTGGTTAAGCCACATAAGTCATGCAAGAGTATCTACTCTTTTAGATTTAATTCAGAGGGTGATCAAGAGATTTGATGAAGAACAATCAGAGAGGAAGTAGCCCTCACCATCTCTTAAGGAGACTTATATCAGCATTGTCACAACCATAGAGGAGCAGCCTTCAACATCAGCAGTTGAGGGAGCCAATACAGTGAAAGAAATAACTCTTGCATCCATGCAAGGTTTTCCCAAATTCTAGCAAGGTATGATTGAATTTCCACTTTCTATTATTGTAGCAAATCTTTCAGAAGATTGTGGAAATATGATGTTGTATGACCCAGGATCATCACTTACTACTAATCGAGAGTAGCAAGGTTGCACTGCGTTGTCCAAGTACAACAGTGAAGAGATAAGGACCCATTCCTCATGGGAACATTCAGATGCCAGCTTCATTTAGGAAGCCATGGACGAAGAGATGTCAAAGGGTAGACATCTTGAGATGAGAAACTCTTTCTCCTCTCTATATGACACTCTCTCAATGAACATGCCACAGCTCAAAGAGAGACTTCTACTTGCAGCAGATCCAAGGCCTCTTTGGTTTTGGAAGGCCATGCATGAGGAGGAGGTATCATCAGGAGATCCCATTAGAGGTGCACTTCAACATTTCATGAAGATAAAAGTTCTTCAAAGGTTGGAGGAGCATGGTGTCCTCCCTTAGGAGGATACCAAATATTTGCAGAATGAGATCCATCACCCACATTGGGATGAGTGGATGGCATTATGGAGCAAGAGGGTTCCAAACCCCTTGCGGATCTATGATACAGGCTAGCAAGAGGCATGGCTGTGTTGGTTGTTTTTGGGTGAGTTTGGTCACTACCCAAAAATTTCTATTTCTTTAACTCATGCCTTGAGTCTTAATGATAGGATGCATAAGAAGAAGCCATGGTTGTTGTGGCTGCTAAGAAGAGAGTTTGGACATCATATGTAAAATCTTATGTCCATGTGTTTACCTTTGTCTGAGATATGTCTCATGTGCTCACATGTATTTATGTTTGAGATGTATTTCATGTACGTATATTGTTTTTGGAGGAAGGATAACTTCCCCATGATGTATAAGGGAGTTGGTTTGTACTATGTTGATGAGGCATCTCACATGTCCATCATTGTATTATTGCTCCATGATCTGCATTTTGATAATGCAAGGAGGCAGCAAGAGTCCTTGTTGATATTGTTATTATTGAGAGAGTATGGGCTGAAATTTTTCCATACTCATCATAATGTTTTAGAAGGATTGTATGGCACATTGTCTTGGTATTTTGATCATGTACAGCTGATATATATTGTTGTTTACTACCACATAGTAGATGAGCACTCATGCACAGCTAGTACCTTGTTGGAGGACAACTTGCCACCCGACATTCTCAAGCAGCAGTTGGGAAAACTGCGTTGTATCCCTTGTGGATAGAACATTGGTATCTTGGAACCATCATCATTTTTCTGATTTGGATGCCAAATGGTGATGATGTGCCATTCATTTTGGATGGGATGGTTTGGGCCAGCATGATTCATGACATGGGAGATAGGATCTTTGGAGATATATTCTTCTTCTTGCCACTTGAGGGCAACTTATAAGCAGCCCAAGATCAGTATGTACTCTACACTTGCCATGAGTGGAGAGGAAGACAACATGGGGTAGGCCATCTTGCCTATCATCTTCAACCATTCAGCCCACCTTCTTTGCAGGAGCCTAAGGTGGAGGAGGTATTTCATGAGTTGCCATGTTGGAGGGTGACATCTTGTATGGATGATAGCTTGGGGGTGGAGGTTTTACATGGGAATGATAGTTCCCAAAAACATTTCATACTCCATGCCTTGGGAGGGAGCCTTTTAGTTCTATCCTTGCAGTTGCTTGAGGATAAGCAACATTTGGAAGGGGAGGACTGTAATATTCCTACTTTATCAAGCATCTAAGGGGAATATTAAATTTTGATATTTTTCATTTAGCAATTGGATAAATGGGTAAGGAAGCCCACAAATAATAAAAACATGAATAAAACCAATTATAATGTGAAAGAGGATCATCACAATAGCTGGATTTTACACTTATGGGTGTGAACAAGGGCAAATAGATGAGGACATAGTCAAGTTTGACTAAGTCAACATGCATGCATGAAGAAGAGGAGATCATCAATATAACCAGTTCAGTGTGAAAAAGTATTAGTATAGACAGACATTTGTGAGCTGGATTGAAGGCACTTGAGTGTGAAAAGGGATGAGGAAAATTGAAGAGGTCAACCTTGACCAAATCAAACAGCGCAGTATGGAGGAGTGGCCTTGATGAAGGTACAACGTAATTTTCGAGGGAGATTGCTCATGTGGAGTTGGAAACCCTAATGGGTGGGACCCAAGGTGAGGAGGCTCACAAATTTTATAAGGAAGAGGATGGCAGCGATTTGGGGTTAGCTTGGATATTATTTAGTATGGTCTGCTTAGACTATTTGGCATCCTCTTGTTGTTTAGCAGAGCTACAGTGTTGTTTAGCACAAGGATCTCATGTTTAGGAATCCTTCTCCTTCCCTGAGAAGCCTCTTGGAGGAGTATTTCACTTCAGTTTTCCACACTTAGGCTTGAGGCCAAGCATCCTTCTTCATCCACAGTGTTATTTCTATAGAGTATAGTCCTGTGTTGCAGGGTGTTGCAGTGGAAAGTCCCCAACACCACTTTCTCAGCTTATCTTTCTGAGGAGGGAGCGTCCCTTTCTTTGCAAGATCTTCTAAGGAGGTTTCTGAGAATTATGTACATCTTGGCATGTGGCCAAATCATTCTCCATCATTGACTGCACAGTCCTTGGCATGATCTGCGTTATTTTCTATAGTGTTGTAGTAGCAGGGTTTGAACCCTTGCTTGTGATCTTATTCCTTGGAGGAAGGGCCAACCCTTCTCCCGGAAAGCTCTGTATTTCATTCTTCTTCTGTTATTTGTAAATTTCAGCTATATTTATATAGAGATGTAGTATGACTATGTTTTTCATATCTAGATCTACAGATATTCACTTTTATACATTGTACTCTCATGAAACCCTTGTCGGGTTAATCTTATTTTGTATAAAAAGGAAGGAATATCCATTTTCTTAGCCATTGGATAATTGTATTCTCCAGATCTATTATTTCTCATTATTTTATGCATAAACCTTCATTAAAATAACATTGTTACATGCTTCAATAATTTATGTTAAGCAAAGTCAGGGGTTTTGGGCTTATTTGAGTCATATTGACTTGGGGAGATATGTTTATGTTGGCTAGAGTGAATTTTTTCAGCTCCAATTCTGGATGTGAGTTTCATGAAGTCTATTCTAAGGGATCCAAGTCCCATTTCTCACATGAATTGCGTTATTTTCTGAAGACATCCATTTTATTCCCTATATTGCTGCATTTCCCCACTTTGGGAGGAGTATATAGGCCATATTATTGTTGTTGATCATTCATTTTCTAGATAAGATGTTCCTTTACATCTTATGAGCTGATTTACACCACTATGTGCTTGGTTTTCTGAAGCTCCAACTTAAGAATATCCTAAGATATTCTTATTGTTGTAGAAATTTCCTATTTTGGGATATTACAGTTCTCAACCTGTAAGTCCTTCTTTCTCCATACCTTGGAATTTGAAGGTATATGCTCTTTTGGTTGAATTTTTCTCCTGAATTCAAATTCTCCATGACTAAATTTATTTCAATAAGCACATTCAATTTCATTGTGAAGAGGACAAAAGTTGTTATAAGTATTCTTCTTTATTCTAGTCTCATTTATTTGCTTTATTTCTTCTCTGGTCATGATGGTTTTGTATGCAACACATTAAACAACTTTATGACCAAAATTATGACATGAGAAACATTGCCCATTAAAGAAGAAATTTCTATGATCATGAAACCTTCTATTTGTGTTTACCTGCTTACTGGTATTTCTCTTATTGATACTTCTGCTATTTTTTCTTTGTATTGAAGTGGTCATGCTTTACCTGTGAAGTTTCTTTGTTCTCTTGCTGAGTGATGGAATGTTGTAGGTTGCCTTTAGCTGCATTTAGATAGCTTGGTGATGAAGACTGAGATGATTCTCCGATATATCCAGGACCTGTCTTTACAAAAGGAGAGTGTTGAACCTTGATAATTTCATCTAAGGTTTTAGTTCCTTTAGCAAATCTAAGATTTAAATTTTTCTCTTTCTCAATTTCCTTTCTTAGACTTACTATTTCACATTCTAATTTCTCATTGTGCTTCTCCTTTTCTATAAGCTGATTCTTTAGAGAATCTATGACAATTCTGTTTTCTTCCAAACATATTTTGAGCTAATTAATTTCTTCAAGAAAATCATTTTCTTCTAGTGCATCCATAAAGGTATCTTTAGCCTCACTAGAGTCTTTTTCAAAAGCCATGAGTAGTCTAACATCTTGATCAGATTCTCCTTCTTCACTATTTGATAGCCCATCACTATCATCATGAGTATAATATTTTTTTCTATTGATAAACCGATTCTTATTTCCTTTTGCCACTTCCTTTCCTTTTTCATTTTTTTCTTTATGGGGACAATTAGCAGCATAATGACCAACTCTTCCACAAGAAAAAAATTTAAAAGGAAGCTTACCTTTGAACCTTCCAGTGCCAAGTTGTAGCTTCTTTACAAAATTTATCTCATCTTCTTCTAAAACATACCTTGATCCTTCTTGTTCTTCTACTTCTTTTCCTTTTGCAGCAGCTCTAAAGATAGCTTCTTTGACTTTAGATGGACCTCGTTTTCTCATTTCACAAGCAGTCAAAATACCATGAAGTTTAACAATAGTAATAGTTTGTAGATCTTGCTTCTCTTCATTAGTAAACACTTTTGACTCAAATTTGGGAGTTAGAGATCTTAAAACCTTTTCTACCAGAGTAGTGTCAGTTATGGTTTCACCCAGATTTCTCATACGATTTACAATATCATATACACATAAAAAGAAACTGGAAATGCTTTCCTCATTATGCATCCTGAGAATTTCATATTGAATTCTGAGAGTTTGGAGTTTAGCACTTTTTATCTTGATATCACCTTCATAGCTTATAATGATTTTGTCCCATATCTCCTTTGATGTATTCAACTGCATGACTTTGACAAATTCTGATTCATTCAGACTTCCTAATAATGCATTGACCGCATTTGCATTGGTTTCATATTTCTTTATTTCTTTTTGTTGCATCTGTTGGAACTGATGCTGGATATTGATAACCTCCTTCAACTATAGCCCGTACATCTGCTCCAAGAGACTGAAGAAAGGATCTTTTCCTTATTTTCCAGAAGATTAAATTGTTTCTGTTGAAGAGAGGAGGCCTGATAGATGATGTCTCATCTTGATTTCTCATCTTAGTTGATCTTCCTTCTAGCGATTAAGCTTCTTCAAAAGGACCTTCTTTGATACCAATTGTTGGAAAAATACTGAGAGGGGGGGTGAATCAATATTTAGAGTTAACTGAAAAATTTTATTTTTCTTTTCTAAATTCCATACGCGAATTTAAAGAACCCAACTGGCGTATACACACATATATACCAAAAGAAACTTGCATATATTGATATGAATTTATTGTTAGAAAATTTTCAGAAACACACTTTTAACTCAGCTTATTAGTTTATGCATTTGTTAGTTCAGCAATAAATATGTGTAGTAACAGAAAAATAAATCATCACAAGAGAATCACACATGAACACCAACATTTAAGGTGGAAACCTAATTCGGGAGAAAACCACTGCTCTTGTCGTCTCTGTCTTCAATATTTATTATATGGAAAATTGTTTACAATTTTTTATTGATGCAGACTTATATCAATACGCATGCATCTACCTGCAGAAGGCTACAACCTCCTCTTGTTTTCCAGCTGCTACTGGAAGGGAGATACAACCCCCTCAACTCGTTTATGAGCCACTACTGGAAGGGAGCTTTAACCCCTTGACCAGAACACCAGCTTCTACTTGCAGGAAGCTTCTACTTCCATACTGGAGGCTTCAACCCTCAAAAACATTGCAGACCACATTTCATAAAATTTCATACTGGATCACATAGCTTCAACACAACCCTTCACAAATATCAACTATAATAAACTTCACCCAATACATCAAACCAGACAATGAGATCACTGTAACCAGATCTTCAGAAATAACCTAGACTTCATAATCAATATGCAAAATCAAACTTAACCCTAAACATTTGTCGTTTTAAAATGCATACGCTACTTTGCTTCACTGAACCCGCATGTATACGTGCTTTCCTTAACACCAACTTGCATATAGATCTGAGAATACTGTTTTTCATAATATGATATGTCTCAGATCTAGATCTGAGGCTTTCAGTCAGACATATTTTCAGAAATGCAGAACCCTTAACAATCAGTCATCATTAACAATTTTTACTCACTTATTGATCAAATTTGGACATATTCAACTTAGCAGCATGTACCGTATTCAAGCAGCCCAAATCTACATGAAGACTTCATTGGCAAACAACATAAATAATAGCAGCAATAACTGAAAACCTCTGCAATAATCTTCAGAAAACCCTAAGTTCCATACGCGCATTTTTAGAATCAAACCCGCATATATACGTGTTTTTACTCAGATGAACTAGCGTATAGATCTGTAAATATTAATTTAGCAAAAAAAATTCAGATCTATAGAACTTACCCATATTTCTTCCCTCCACTTCAGCAAACATGCACCAGGTCTCAGATTTAATCATCTCTTTAATGTATCATGAAAGAACATAGTCTTTTTAGGTATAGAGATCTTGATCCATCAATCTATCCAAGGGTGCATCATAACTTTAGATTTATCAATAAAATAGAGTTCATCCTATGCAGGTATACTTCAGAGATAAGTATTTAGTAATAGCCCTTACACATGCACACCTTGCACTATGATCTTTTTCTCCTTATATAGATTTAGCCTTTATCAATACCATGAGTCAAAACCACACAACTATCAATGGTATTCTTTGGACAGAATCAAATAGACGACATAGCGCTCAAAATTGTGGGCTAATATCATGGTAATGCCCCTTGGTATCATAATTTTAGAGCGCAAAAGGCATACGCGACTTGGATCGTTCTTATCTGCGTGGATATGTGACTTCTCTTCATAAAAACTGCGTATATACTAATTCTGAATGTATACGTGGGTTTCCTTCATAAAAGTAGCGTATACATTGCCTCCATACACGGTTTTCCTTCATCAAACCTGCGTATACATTGAGAAATATTTCATGTTTCATTTTTTTTGCACTTATTGGAATTCCTTTCTCTATCACATCTGAACTGACCTGTAGAAACATCATTTTTACATCTTTAACAAATAGGTTGCTATCAAAAGGCAACTCATCAAGTAGGTTTCCATCAAGGACAACTTCATCAAGTAGGTTGACATCAAGGACAACATATTGCATCATTAAGCATTTCATTTATGCAAGTGTGGTGTGATTTCAATTATGCAAGGGTGATTTCAATTTCATGCAAGCGTGATTTCCTTTATTTAAATTTCTTTCTGTTTGATTTTATTTAGTTCGAATTAGATTGATTTAATTTATTTTGTAATTAGTGTTAATTGAATTTAGATTAATCTAATCTGAAATATGACCACCCAGTATATATAGTACAAGTATACCTCATCAGTTTACGAAACCCCAGGTTGAAAATTAAATGACAGGGATATAATTAACCATTAAATCACCCAAAACCCTACTTAATAATTTGGGGTAATTCTTTTGAGATGACAAAATTATTGTTACTTGATGTCTTTCTCCTTGTCTATTGTTGAGACCTCCCTATCACTTGGACATAGCACATGTTTGCATGAGCACTTAAAACTTGAGCCTCCTTGTTCCTCCAGTCCCTAAACCTCCAGCCTTGCGGCACATGGATGGAAATACGCTAGGACCCTCTCTGCCTTTGATGCTTGGTTATAGCACTTGCACACATGGCCTCTTAAAAACTCAAAGGCTGCACATCTTTGATTCCTTAAGGGCTCAACCAGTGCAGCAACATATTAATGTATATGTACACATGTTGTGATATATTTCCTGATCTTTGAACAGGCTCAGCCTAACCAATTCAACATATATATATATATCTTTCCTAAGCTTTGACATGGCATGGTCCAACCCATTCAATACATACATATACATATAACTGTATAATTTATATCAATGTTATCAGAACCGGTCCAGCCTTTTTGGCCCAAAACTAGCCTGAACCGGGCCTCCAAACTAGAATAGGCCGGTTTCATAACATAACCGATTGGTTCAGAACCAAACATGTCGGTTCGGGACCAATTCCATACATTTTATACCTTCCCGTGCAGCGTAAAAAAATTGCCTTTTTTTGTTTTTTCAGTTGGTTGGCCCACTTCTAATTCTCCCCTAGGCTAGCTTAATATTAAATTCTATGGCCCTCCACCTAATACTCAAGCCTATGTTCCTAGTATTGGTAAAAGTTTCATGGTAATGTTAAATTCTTAAAGTAAAACTGACATTCTCTTTAATCTTTCATTTCCATCCTTTTACTTAAATTTTTAACATGACCATGAAATGACTCACAGTGTTTGAGAGTGGTTCCAACCTCATTACATTGCATATGGAGAAATAAAAAATGTATATTTCACTCAAAATCCAACAGACTCAACAATATTTCAAGATTTTAGGGTTGTGGGGATTGTAACATTTCTGTTGGATTTTGTCATGTACAAGGGTAAGTAGCTAGTATTTAATAAAGATCACCAATACCTACATGTACTTTTATGTTAGTGGCATTGGTTGTTGAACTCCTCTAATCATGACTCTACTAAACATATACCCAACACTCAAATAAAATCTTGACTTGACATGCTATATTTTTTATATCATATTTTAATCCTTAGAAGGTTATATTAATGACAAATATCCCAATATAAAAGATTATTTTGATGATATCTAGGTATTTTTTGTAGCATAATTTTTTTTGCATGCTAGAGGCCATCTAGAGCCTATTTGTTGATGTATTTCCAGTTTAGGGATGGATTGCACTTAATACAATTTTGGTTATGTGCACCCTTATATGCTATTTAAATAAGAAATTTTGCATATTTGTGTATAAATGGTTTGGATTCATATGCATGCACATGAATATATATGTTTTTATTTAAAATATGAATATTTTATGTGTTTTTGGTAAACTAGTTTTTTTCCTGTTTTTTACCAGTTCTGATGAGTTCCTGGTCCATTAGGTTTTTCGGTTCATTCACCGGTTTGGTTTTGATAACATTGATGTATATAATATGCATCCAAACATACCTCTTGAGATTAGAATGCACACAAATATTTGGAATTCACGCTATTCTTTCTAACTTTAAAGAGGTTTTATCCCATCCTATTATTGTGTGTGTAATTTCTCATATACACAAATGCTATCCTTCCTACGATTTTCACTGATAAGATAAGGTTTGAAGGCCAAATATATTAATTTCATAACCAACAAGACAAAAAAATTTCCATTCATTTATTCTTAGGCCCACTGGAAAATTTTTGAGCTCATAACAATTCGAAAAACTATAGACCTCTTAGGCTAATGATAAGCAGAAAAAACAAGCTTGTGAATACATACAGGATTTCATTCATTTACCCAAGAACTACACAGGGAATCAAAATTCCTCAAGCATGCAATAAATTACAATTCCACTTTAAATCACAAGTATTAAACCAGCACATTGAATCAATACCAAGATAGGATTTAAGCCAAAACATCAACCATAAGGTTAACATGTAATGTACAAAGGCTTGAGTATATAATTATCTTATAAAATGTGCTCAACAATTGAGATTGGTACTTTGACTCTCCACCCAACCTTAGACACACTGCAACCAAGCCTTTCTTTCAATAGTCACCCTCGAGACAGATTCTGGAGCTTAAGGATGAGTGATTAAGCGATTAATTCAATTCTTCCAAGTGAAATAGGGACTCCAAGGAGCTATCCACCTCTACCCACTAGCTACTCTATGCAGTCAATATCTCACAGGGAATCTAGAGGTCCAGCACCTCTACCCACTAGCTACTTCATGCACTCGATATCTCAAAGGGAATCCAGAGGTACATCGCCTCCACCCTTCAGCTAGTTTAATAAGAACTATAGCTCTATTGTAACAGACTAAAACAAGGAATCCAGAGGCTCACCACCTCCACCCTAAAATTGAATGAGGGAATACAAAGACTTAATATCTCCACCCTAAAAAATTCTTTCACTCATTGATTCCACCCAATCCTGGGAATCTAGAAGCCATTGTAAAACCAAAAAACAAGTAGAGCGGGGTAAATAACTCTCTCCTTACAAGGAATCCAAGGAACATACCTCCACCCAAACTGTTAAGAGAATCCAGAGAAAACCATCTCCACCCTCCAGTCTTACAGGAAAGCCAGATACTATCGTCCTCACCTGAGAGATATTCTTCCACGTCCCAATGCTCAAGAAAATTATTATGTTGTGTAACCAGCTCCAAAAATAGAAGAAAAGAGATATGAACGCCTTAGAAATGAGCCACTTCGAGGGGGAAACATCCAATACATTACATAAATGAACAATTCTTGGATGATACAATTTACAAAACCTCCTTTCTATATATAGGAGTCCATGGGGCCATAATGTAATCCTAGTGGGCCACAATGTAATCCTAGCCGACCTAACAATAATAATTTAAGGGCACAATAATAACAATATGGGGGTTACAAGGTACAATAATAACAATAAGGGGGTTACACTAACAACAATAAGGGACTATACTAGTAATATAGGGACCTAACATGCCCCTCTCCTTCAAAGAAAGTGTTGTCCTCAACGCTTGAGTAGCTCTGGGTGCTTTTGTATAAAATTCTCATCCTCCCATGTAGAATCTTCAGTGGGTAAGTTCTTCCACTTGATGAGATACTCTGAAATTGATCGATTCCGTAGTTGTCGAGTTCTTGTTTCCATGACCGCTTCTGGTTCCAATATGATTTTTCCTTCCTCATCGAGTTCTGGCAATATTGTTTGAACTGGAAGATTTTCTCCTATAACCTTCTTTAAGCATGAAACATGGAAAACTGGATGTACTCGCGAAGAAGCAGGAAGCTCCAATTTGTATGCCATAGTACCAATCTTTTGCAACACCTTGTAAGGACCATAGTACTTTGGCGATAATTTATTATCCTTCTTAGCTTGCTTGAGGGACATTTGTTTATATGGTTGTAACCGTAAAAATACCCAATCTCCTATATCAAAACTTCTCTCGCTGCGATGTTGATCTGCCTGTTGTTTCATTCGATTTTGTGCCAAATTCAGGTTATCCTTTAAGAGTTGGAGAACTTCTTGCTGATGCTCGATGTGATCTTCCACTGCTTGAACCTTCGAATTTTCCCTTAAAGATGATATGATGGATGGTGGATGATATCCATAAAGTGCCATAAATGGGGTCATTTTTGCTGTAGTATGGAAGGAAGTGTTATACCACCATTCGGCAAGAGGTAACCACTTGACCCATTGTGTTTGTTTATCAGATACAAAACAACGAAGATATCCTTCCAAACATTTATTTACTATCTCAGTTTGACCATCAGATTGAGGATGATAAGATGAGCTATGAGCTAATTTAGTACCCAAGCAAGAAAATAACTCTGTCCAAAAATTTCCCGTAAAAATGGGATCTCTGTCGCTCACAATAACCCTTGGGCTTCCATGTAGCTTTTGAATTCTGTCCACAAATGTAGTAGCAACCGTACTTGCTTTAAATGGATGAGATAATGCACAAAAGTGTGCATACTTGGTAAGTCTATCAACTACCACCATGATGACATTCTTGCCTTCGGACTTCGGTAAACCTGTGATAAAATCCATTGAAATCTCCTCCCAACGTTGACGTGGAATGGATAAAGGTTGTAGAAGTCCCGGGGTCTTAATTGTCTCCAGTTTATTCTGCTAGCAAACCAAACATTCCGCCACAAAATTTTGAATATCAGATTTAAGGCCATCCCAAAAAAAATCTTTCTTCACCCTGTAGTAAGTTTTTAAAAATCCTGTGTCCTCCTAAAGGAAAAGTGTGCAATTCCAGAAGAATCTTTTGTTTTAGTTGGGAATTCTGACAAAGATATAAGCGATCTTTGTACCATAAGGAATCATTTTTCCAACTAAATGTATCAGATGTACTAGGATCTTGCTGCAACTTTTGAATGAGTGTCCATACATCTTTGTCCTTCTTCCATTCATCTCTTGCTTCGGTTATCCAATACGGTTGGATAATAGAAATGGCACAAAGCAATGCTTCCACCTCTTCATTCTTTCTTGAGAGTGCATCTGCAACAACATTAAGCTTTCCTTTTTTGTAGATTATTTCAAAGTCATAACCCAACATCTTTGTGACCCATTTTTGCTGCTCTTCTGAAGATAGTCTTTGTTCCAAAAGTGTTTAAGACTATCATGATCAGTTTTTACCTTGAAGTGTCTTCCCATTAGGTAAGTTCGCCATTTCTTTAGTGCATGCAGTATTGCTAACATTTCTTTCTCATAAATAGGTTTTTGTAAATACTTTCCTTTGATTGGACGACTTTCAAAAGCAATGGGTCTTCCTTCCTGCATTAAAACTGCACCAATTCCATTTCCTGAGGCATCACATTCCACAGTAAAGGTTTTTGTGAAGTCTGGCGTAGCTAAGACTGGTGCTAGGCACATTGCCTCTTTAAGATGTTCAAAGGCCTTAGTTGCTTCAGGAGTCCATGAAAATGCATCTTTCTTCAATAATGTTGTTAGAGGTGCTGCTATTCTTCCATAATTCTTAACAAAATTGCGATAATAGCCTGTTAACCCGAGAAATCCTCGCAACTGCTTTATTGTATTGGGGACTTTCCATTCCTTAATGGCTTTAATTTTGTTAGGGTCTACTTCACACCCTCGTGAGATATAATATGACCCAGATATTCCACCTCTTGCACTCCAAAAAAACATTTGGATGTTTTTGCATATAATTGTTTCTCCTGCAATAGTTTGAGCACCCTGTCAACATGTTCAACATGATCCTTCCAAGACCTGTTGTAGATTAGTATATCATCAAAAAATACTAGCACAAATTTTCTAAGGAAGGGTTTGAAAATGGAATTCATCGACCCTTGAAATGTAGAAGGTGCATTGGTAAGGCCAAAAGGCATGACCAAAAATTCATAATGACCCTCATGAGTTCGAAATGATGTTTTTGGAATATCTTGAGTCTTCATTCTAATTTGATGATATCCTGAACGAAGATCCAACTTGGTAAAATAAATTGCTCCATGTAATTCATCCAATAATTCATCAATCACAGGAATGGGAAATTTGTCTTTAATGGTGAGCTTATTGAGCTCCCTATAATCTGGACACATTCGCTATGATCCATCCTTCTTGTGTACCAATACTACAGGAGCAGAGAAAGAACTTTGACTAGGTTGAATTATACCCGCCTCTAACATTTCCGCAATCATACGTTCAATTTCGCTCTTTTGGACGTAAGGATATCTATAAGGCCTGATGTTTGGAGGAACACTTCCTGGAATCAAATGAATAGCATGATCATGATCACGAATAGGTGGGAGTCCTTTGGGAGTTTCAAACACCTTGGAATGATTGTCCAAGACTTGTTGGATATTTGTAGAAATAGATGATTTTGATGTCGGAACTTCTAGTGAGCATAATTGTGCAATTACGCCTCGTTGTTCTTTCTTTAGAAGCTTTTTCATGACGTTAGAGATTATTATCTTTCTTGGCTTCCCTTCAATACCCCGTAATTCGACTTCCTTTCCTTCTGAAAAAAATTTCAAGAAAAGTTCTTGAAAATTAAAAGCTACCGTCCCCAAAGATTGTAACCATTGTACTCCTAATACAACATCAGCACCTCCCATAGGAATGGAAAGCATTGGACTAGTCAAAACATATTCTCCCATGGTTAGCTTGATATTATGGCATTTTCCAGAGCAATTTATAGTTCCTCCATTTGCAACCATCACTTGACATTCTGGTGCTGGGTATAGGAAACAATTTAATTCCTTAGCTACCTTACAATGAATAAAATTATGGGTGCTACCTGAATCAATCAACACTATTACCTTTTTCTTCTTGATTTGTCCTTTTATCTTGAGAGTTTGAGGAGTGGTAATTCCTGCCAGTGCATTACATGATATGGTAGGATTCATTTCTTCCTCTTCTGGGGCTGGTTCCTGGTGTATATCCTCTTCTTGTTCAATTTCTTCTTCCTCTTCACAATCTATGTAAAATAATTTCTTCTCAGCACACTTATGACCTTTAGTGTATTTTCTATCACAACTGTAGCAAAGCCCTTTTGCTCTTTTTCTTCCAATTTTTGTGGTGTCAACCTTGTAGGTTGTGGAAATCTAGGCGTAGCAACACTTCCTTCTTTATAGAATTGAGTGGTAGGCTTCCTTGTCGCCATAATTTTACATTCAACTTTTCTTGCCAACCTGAATGCCTTCTCCAATGAATCAGGTTCCGGAACGCGAACTTCATGTTGTATGTTATCCTTTAAAGTGCCTATGAAGAGATCAATCCTGTGTTCCTCTAGAATATCAGTTACCCTTATATTCAATTTTTGGAAGTCCTCAATGTGCTGCCCCACTAAACCCTTTTGCTTGAGATTTATCAATTGGCTAAAGAAGGTGTTGCTCTTTGTATCCTCATAATGTGCTATCATTTCCTCCGTAAAAATTGACCAAGTGACAATTTTTTACGGGAGCAAAGCCATCGATACCATACAAATGTATTTTGTTCTAAATGCAAAGTTGCAATGCGTACCTTTTGTGTGTTTTGCACATTATGGAGATCAAAATATTGCTCCATCTGTAGTATCCATGTTACAGGATCCTTTCCATCAAACTTTATCATATCCATTTTTGGAATATGGTGGTTCTTCCCGCCAACATTAGAGTTTATGAAATCACGATTAACATTTATTTTGTTCTCATCATGAGGTTCTTCTACTATATTTTCACCATTAGGAAACATTTCTTGTATCAAATTTGTCAAATCTTTGATGTTTGATTTTAGATCATCCATCTTAGCTTCCATGCCAGCTTCCATTCCATCCATCTTAGCTTCCACGTCGTCCATCTTAGCTTCCACGCCATCCATCTTAGCTTCCACGCCTTTCTTCGGACCGTCCATCTTCACTTCCACGCCATCCATATTAGCTTCCATGCCTTTCTTCAAACCATCCAACTTCACTTCCACGCCTTTCTTCAAAACTTCCATTTCATTTTTTGTTGCTCTTTGCAAGAGTGAAATTTGTTGCACTTGCTCTTGTAATTTTGATAGATCATGTTGCAATTCTTCATCTTCATGAGTCATGGTAGAACCTTCTGAAGGCTTAATGGGTGTTGAATTCTTTTTAGGTGCCATTTTAGAATCCAATATTGATACCTATTCTACAATATTCCCTTGGAATCAATTCAACTTGATTATTCAAACAAGACTTATGCAATTCGGGAATAAAATACACACCTTTTACTTTCTTTGAGGAGCTCGATATTGAAATTGAATTATCTCTGTAATTGAAAATATTCAATATTTGAAATTTAGCCCTGTAGTAGCCCTCTGAAGCTTCTTTCAAATGCTACAGTTCTGATCTAATTTGGATTCCCCAAGACAAAGTTGTGTCCAATCTCCCACAATGACCTAATTTTGGACTGGTTCAGTAGAGAAAACTTGTAGGACTTGCCACATGTCACTGTTTCTTCCTTTTTCTCTGAAATTGATAGCCAAGAACCTAAATTCTGTGTACTTGCGAACACTTTTTACGAAACTCAAATCCACTGCTCAGAGAGAGAGTTATTGAACTTTTCCCACGATCACCTCTTTGAGATGAAATTTAGGAGCCTGAAAAAGCACTACCTTCCACAGATCATATCTCCAAAAATATTGCGAACCAAGCTCTGAAATTTTTTGAAGATTTTCCTTAGGATTTCAGCTTCGCACCATATGAATTTCAGATTCTGAACCTTCGTAGAAAAAAATTTATAGCAAAAATTCCACGATGACCTGTTTAGGAGCTTGAACAAATACCTAACTTCCACAGATGATATCTCCGAAAATATTGCGAACCAAGCTCTGAAATTTTTAGACAATCTTCCTCAGGATTTTAGCTTCGCACCCTAACAATTTCAGCTTCTGAAACTTCGTAGAAAAAAAGTTATAGTGAAAATTCCACGATGACCTGTTTGGAGCAGCGAAACCCTAGAATCCAAAGCTCTGATACCAAATGTTGTGTAACCAACTCCAAAAATAGAAGAAAAGAGATATGAACGCCTTAGAAATGAGCCACTTCGAGGGGGCAACCTCCAATACATTACTTAAATGAAAAATTCTTGGATGATACAATTTACAAAACCTCCTTTCTATATATAGGAGTCCATGGGGCCATAATGTAATCCTAGTGGGCCACAATGTAATCCTAGCCGGCCTAACAATAATAATTTAAGGGCACATAATAACAAAATGGGGGTTACAAGGGTACAATAATAACAATAAGGGGGTTACACTAACAATAATAAGGGACTATACTAGTAATATAGGGACCTAACAGATTAATTTATTCCCTTTGTTTTGATAGCAACATATAAAAATTTTATCCTTTTCCCTCCAGCGCTATGGCTTTTTATTCATTTATAGTGCATTTGATTCTTCTCTTCGTCTTTTTGAGCATTTTCTTTTTTGTTGTTTTTTATAAGTTCTCTTCCTACATTCTCCAGTTTCCTTTGTATTAGAATAATCTCCCTAAATGTGTGTGAATCTATGGATTATAATGTTGTGTTCTCAGATTTTATGTTTAGGGAAATTTTGTCTCCTCCTCGAATCCCTTCTTCATAAGTCCTCCACTATTGTGTTGCAACCATTTCAGTTGCATGGGAAGACACTCCTATTTCCCGTACTTCAACTCGAAAATGGTGGTTTTTTCATTTTTAAATGGTGGTGGGGATGTTGTTGTGCCAACATTTACCCTTCACTATCTTATTGGTTTACTCCCATTATCCCAACTGCTAGTGCAACCCATCCTTCATTGATTTTTGTCCTTTCTGCCTTGTGGATTTATCCAAGGAAATCATGGTTCCTTTGTATTATTTTCCATCTCTATTAACTAATGTGATTATTCCAATTTAAATCATATCTGCCATCCATTCATGGTTGTCAAAAAACAAGTCAAGCTTCCTTCAAATCCGAAGCACCCTCCTTCCTCAAAATCTGGAATTTTTCCCCCAATTCTCAGGCCTTTTAATTAAAATCAAGTTATATGAAATATTTACAATGAAGGGGAATTATCCTTGGGGTTGTCACATCACCACTATATAATTCTATGTCAGCTAACATGTGGCTAATAATTGGCAATGCTCTTCCCTATATGTCATAATGCATAGAACAATTTCTGTAACTAGACACATCATCCTACTAGCTCACATCTAGATCCGCAAAAATTATTAATGTCTACTATAAAAGGTTCATATTACCAACCTTATGGATTATCTATAATTTCCAAAACTTTTATAGTCATTTTTAATATAGGAAAAATGCTCAGTCAACATATCAACATCCAAATCTGGGGAAATCTTAAATAGACCACATAACAAAAAGCCATAATTTTGGATTTAGAACATATATTAATTCATGTTACTTCCACAATGGCTACCACCTTAGCACCATTGCACCTCTTATCATTGTTAGCAACATGCAACCTTAGCATGGGTCAAACTTTTTCTCATCTAGATATCAAAACTTTTAACTTTTCTAGATACATTCATAAAATCAATCTTCTAGTTTCATTTAGATACAAGAAAACCAAAATTTCCATTTTTCTAGAACTCTAAATTTTCGCATTTCTATATTGCATGTCACCTTTCGCGATAAGCATCGTGTTTATTGCTACTACTACTCCCCCACACTATAATGCCATGTTAACATACCACATCGACATGCCAAATCATCCAAACACGTCCCTCATGCCACGTCAACATGACACATAAGCCTATCGCATCAATATTCCACATCAGCATGCCACATTGCCAAATAATTTGGGAATTTTCCACGTGTCCACCTCACAGACTGCTTACCTAACATTTGGATCTAGGTTTTTAGGTAAATACCATGTATAAGAATTTCAAGATGCCCAAACTTCCACCCTTTATAGATTCTAAATGCTCATACTTCAAAATTTGATAGATCTTGATACCCAAGCTTCAACGCTTGACAGATTCTAGATGCCCCCCCAAGAGTTTCACACTTGATAGATTCTAGATCATCTTAATTTTCTAGATTCCTTCCCCCCTTATCCCATTCAGTCACGCCCATAATGACACCTCTTGTTAGACCATATGAGCAAGGTTAGGGCTAAGAAAATTAATCCTCAAATTTCTAAAATTTACAAACTTCCAAAAAGCATTTTTAATCCTACTTCCAAGGACTAAAACTAATTATACATAGTAGAATATTACCTAAGAACACTTCTACATTAGGTTGTTGATGGGCCTCAGAATTATTCCAGAATAGTATTTTTAATCCTAAGAACACTTCTAGAACATTACCTAAGAACACTTCTAGAATATTACCTAAGAACACTTTTTAATTCTCTCAATAAATCAAGTGAACCTCGACTCCACATAGGTTGTTGATGGGCCTCAGAATTAGCATATTTTCACACACTCTTTTCCCCATTTTTAATTACTTTTCACTAGCCTATAACCCTATATTAATTCATTCTAATACTTATATAAGGGATTTAGACATAAAGTGTTGTCCATTGAATTTCCTTAGCATTGTATATGAATTTATGATTAAACACTATAAAATAAATCATATTTATATTTTGAGTTAATTTCCAAAGACGATGTTCCAAACAAGTTTTTTTGCAGGTTGTAATGTTACCACAAGGTGTATCTTGGTTGCAGTTGCAACAACTTCAGAAATGTTGTAGCTCCCAATAATTGTTACGATTTTTGCATTTTTCAGTACTACAACTCCCATTGTTGCAACCCTAGTCACACATAACTTGCTACAACTCTAACTATTGCACATTGCTACAACTCCGCAACATTTTTCTATGGACACGGTTTTCGGGAAAATGAAGAAGAATTTGAAAATTATAAAACATGGGTTTTTTGCAAAATGAGGCAAATTGGGTATAAGCTGGGAAGATTTCTAAAAAAGGCATGGTTTGGGAAATATGGTCATTTTTCTAAAGACTCAAAGCCCAAATTTACTATTACAGTCACTTTCTAAAATTTCCAAATTTAACATAAATTATTTGACCACCATATTTGCATTCTTATTTTGTCATCAATCAACAAATCCTAACTAAAAGTGGCTTAAACAAGAAAAACTCCAAGGAACATTGGTTAGGCAAATCTGTCTATTTAAAGGATTTAGTTAGCACTATTGCAACAATTTATTTTTATAAATTATTCTTTCATGTATAAAGACGACAAGATATTAGTGTGTAGTTGGGGGTGGGGGGGGCGCTTAGAGCAATGTACAAACAATAATGAAATAATTCATTGTTGAACTTTGATTTTTAATTGTAGTTTTATGAATTTCATAGTGTACGATTTAATGTAGTATTTTTCCTTTGCATTGATTTCTTTTAATTAGTCTAGTTAATTTAATTAATTCCTATCATTAATGTAGCGAGTGTTGATATAAAACTATATCAACACTTTATTCTATGGAGGCAAGGCCCACTCCAATATAATAGAGGATTGCGTAGCTAAAATAGATTCTTTAATTCTTCATTATACTATTTAGTTTCTTTTATTTATTTTTAAATGTTTAATTTTAGATTTGGTTGCAATCATGTTGTAAAATAAATGTGCTCAATGTGGTGATTACATTTGTTGGTCAAAGTAGAGACAGGGATGATCTTGACAGGGATTAGTAATTTTTTTGGTCTTTACAATTATTTTCTATAAGTGTGAGTTTACTTTCCTACAAGTGTGAATTTAATTTCCTACAAGTGTGCTCTTTACTTTCCTACAAAGTCTAGATTTGGTTACAAGTGTGGTTTGGAATCCATAGTCTCTAAAACCTTTCTAAATAGATATTTGTATTCCCTCCACAAAAGTAATAATTGATACTACAACTTTAAACCAAACCAGTGAAAGTAGAAAGTGTGATATGCATATACAGTGCACGATAACTCACAAGTTCCATACGAACCCTGGGTTAACAATTAAATGCACAATCTCTTGATTGTCATTTTGAGCAATTAAAAAGGTAATTAAAAGGCCCATCATTTTTGACACCATTGTTACCAAAGGCACATTGTAACAACCTTGGTCAAAATTCCATGTAATAAAGTTAATAAGGACAAAATAATAACCAAGGTCATGGGACATTTATTCCAAGTTGAATGTTGGGCAAAAAATCCTAGTGTGGGTGTTCTTTTCGTTACTATGGCTAAGGAAATTGGCAAAGGCAATGACAAAGGATTTGGAAAGGAAAGAGGCATTAAGTGTTATTTTATATATGAAAATAATGGAAATTAGGAGAAAATTAAGGTGAAAGGTCATAGGTTTCATGTGAGGAGTAAAATGAAGGAAAATAATGAAATTGAAGAAAATATAAACCTCGTCAATAAAAAGGCTTTTGAGGATCAGTTCACAACCTTTTGTCGGTTCAATTTTGGAGCTCTCTCTCTCTCTATTCTCTCTCTTTGATACTCTTCTACACTTAGAGAATTCTTGGTACACTCTAGCATTGGATGAAAGAAGGCAAAGGAAAGACAAGAAAACAAGAGGAAGCAAAGATCAAGCAAGGAAGAGCAGTACCAAGCGACCACAACGAAATTACTTATAGGCATCGAGTTGAATGTATGATTTCCTTTCTATTTTTGGCATGCATGGTACATGCATGTGTGTTTTTTTTTCTCTTTTTGTCATTAGCATGCAATTTTCTAGGTCTGACAATGTTTTTCAACCTTTCCTTACCATTTCCGGATAGTCATGGTATGATGGGGTTCTCTTGTTTTGGTTGAGGTGGATTGCCGGATGGACTCAAAGATGAGTGGGGTGGTCTTAGTGTTAATGTTAGGTCCCTATAATACTAGTGTAGTCCCTTATTGTTGTTAGTATAACCCCCTTATTGTTATTTTTTTACCCCTGTAACCCCCATATTGTTATTATGGTGCCCTTACATTATTATTGTTAGGTTGGCTAGGATTATATTGTGACCCCATGGAATCCTATATATATAAGGAGGTTTTGTCATTTGTATCATCCAATAATTTTTAATTTATGTAATGTAAAGGAGGTTTCCCCCTCAAAGTGTCTTATTTCTAAGGCATTGATCTCTCTTTTCTTCTATTTTTGGATTTGGTTTCATAACATTTGGTATCAGAGCTTTGGATTCTAGGGTTTCGCTGCTCCAAACAGTTCATCGTGGAATTTTCTCTATAAATTTTTTCTATGAAGGTTCAGAAGCTAAAAATTTTATCACGCGAGGCCGAAATACAGAGGAACATCGTGGAAAAGTTTCAGATCTTGCTTCACAATATTTTCGGAGATATGATCTGTGGAAGTTAGGGTTTTTGTAGTCTCCTGAATTTTATCTAAAATAGCTTACCTTGAAAAAATCGCCATAACTCTCTCTCTAAGCATCAGATTGGAATTCTATAAAAATTGGACGCAAGTACATGAACTGTAGTTTCCTTTGTATCAATTTCAGATCCGAAGGAGGAAACAATGAAACGTGGCACGTCATACAAGTTCACTCTACTAAACCAGTCCATAATTAGGTCATTGTGGGAAAGTGGGCATAGCTTTGACTTGAAGCATCCAAATCAGGTCAAACCTGTGGCATTCGAAAAAAAATTCAGAGGGATACTACAGGACCACATTTCAGATATTGAAGATCCAAAATCACATAGATAATTCAGTTTCAATATCGAGCTCCTCAAAAGAAAGAAAAAGGTGTGTATTGTTTTTTAAATTACATATTTCTTGTTTGAAAAATCAGTTTGAAGTGATTCCAAGGGCATATTGAAGCAAGGAAGTCGGGAAAGATAATAAGCTCTAATGTCATGAAAAATCTCCTGAAGAAAGAACAACAAGGTGTAATTTCACAATTATTCTCACTAGAAGTTCCAACATCAAAATCATATATTTCTCTAGATCTCCAAAATGTCTTGGAAAATAATTATAAGGTGTTTGAAACTCCCAAAGGACTTCCACCTATTCATGATAATGTTAATTCTATTCATTTGATTCCAGGAAGTGTTCCTCCAAACATCATGCCTTACAGATATCCTTATTTCCAAAAGAGTGAAATTGAACGTATGATAGCATAAATGTTAGAGGCTGGTATAATTCAACCTAGTCAAAGTTCTTTCTCTGCTCGAGTGGTATTGGTGCACAAGAAGGATGGATCATGGCACATGTGTTTGGATTATAGGGAGCTCAATAAGCTCATTATTAAAGATAAATTTCCCATTCCTGTGAGTGATGAATTATTGGATGAATTACATGGAGAAATTTATTTTACCAAGTTGGATCTTCATTCAGGATATCATCAAATTAGAATTAAGACTGAAGATATTCTGAAAACAACACTTCAAACTCGTGAGGTTCATTATGAATTTTTGGTCATGCCTTTTGGCCTTACCAATGCACCTTCTACATTTCAAGGGTTGATGAATTCCATTTTCAAACCCTTCCTTAGAAAATTTGTGTTAGTATTTTTTGATGATATACTAATCTACAGCAGGTCTTGGAAGGATCATGTTCAACATGTTGACAGAGTGCTAAAATTGTTGGAGGAGAAACAATTATATGCAAAAACATCCAAATGTTTCTTTGGAGTACAAGAGGTGGAATATTTGGTTCATCTTGTATCTCACGAGGGTGTTAAGGTAAACCCTAACAAAATTAAAGCCATTAAGGAATGGAAATTCCCCACACCATAAAGAAGTTGCGAGGATTTCTAGGGTTAACAGGGTATTATCGTAAGTTTGTTAAGAATTATGGGAGAATAGCAGCACCTCTAACAACATTATTGAAGAAAGATGCATTTTCATGGACTCTTGAAGCAACTAAGGCCTTTGAACATCTTAAAGAGGCAATGTGCCTAGCACCGGTCTTAGCTACGCCAGACTTCACAAAAACCTTTATTGTGGAATGTGATGCCTTATGAAATGGAATTGGTGTTGTTTTAATGCAAGAAGGAAGACCCATTGCTTTTGAAAGTCGTCCAATCAAAGGAAAGTATTTACAGAAAGCTATTTATGAGAAGGAAAT
The DNA here is from genome assembly GCA_034641835.2 of Pinus albicaulis. NCBI lineage: Eukaryota > Viridiplantae > Streptophyta > Pinopsida > Pinales > Pinaceae > Pinus > Pinus albicaulis. The sequence goes on from CM076570.1 coordinate 258,020,355, forward strand.
GTTGGCAATACTACATTCACTAAAGAAATGGAAACCTTACCTAATGGGAAGACACTTCAAGGTAAAAACTGATCACGATAGTCTTAACCACTTTTTGGAACAAATACTATCTTCAGAAGAGCAGCAAAAATGGGTCACAAAGATGTTGGATTATGACTTTGAAATCATCTACAAAAAATAGAAGCTAAATGTTGTTGCATATGCACTCTCAAGAAAGGATGAAGAGGTGGAAGCATTGCTTTGTGCCATTTCTATTATCCAACTAGATTTGATAACTGAAGCAAGGGATGAATGGAAGAAGGATGAAGAAGTGTGGACACTCATTCAAAAGTTACAGCAAGATCCTAGTACATCTGACACATTTATTTGGAAAAATGACTCCTTATCGTATAAAGATCGCTTATATATTTGTAAGAACTCCCAAATAAAACAAAAGGTTATTTTGGAATTGCACACTTCTCATTTAGAAGGACACTCAAGATTTTTTAAAACTTACCACACGGTGAAGAACGATTTTTTTTGGGATGGCCTTAAATTTGATATTAAAAATTTTGTGGCAGAGTGTTTGGTTTTCCAACAAAATAAAGTTGATAAAATTAAGACCTCGGGTCTTCTACAGCCTTTATCCATTCCAAGTCAACGTTGGGACGAGATTTCAATGGATTTTATCATAGATTTACCTAAGTCCGAAGGAAATAGTTTCATCATGGTGGTAATTGATAGACTTACCAAGTATGCACATTTTTATGCATTATCTCATCCATTTAAATCAAGTACAGTTGCTACTACATTTATGGAAACAATTCAAAAGCTACATGGAAATCCAAAGATTATTCTAAGCGACAGAGATCCCATTTTTACTAGAAATTTTTCGACAGAATTTTTTTCTTGTTTGGGTACTCAACTAGCTCATAACTCATCTTATCATCCTCAATTCGATCATCAAACTGAGATAGTGAACAAACGTTTGGAAGGATATCTTTGTTGTTTTGTATCTTATAAACAAACACAATGGGTCCAGTGGTTACCTCTGGCTGAATGCCAGTATAACACTTCCATCCATACTACAACAAGAATGACCCCATTTATGGCACTTTATGGATATCATCCACCGTCCATCACATCATATTTAAGAGAAAATTCTAAGGTTCAAGCAATGGAAGTTCACATTGATCATCAACAACATGTTCTCCAACATTTAAAGGATAACCTAAATTTGGCACAAGATCTAACGAAACAACAGGCAGATCAACATCGCAGCAACAGAAGTTTTGATGTAGGAGACTGGGCATTTTACGACTACAACCATACAAACAAATGTCCCTCAAGAAAGCTAAGAAGGATAATAAATTATCGCCAAAGTACCATGGTCCTTACAAGGTGTTGCAAAAGATTGGTACCATGGCATACAAATTAGAGCTTCCTGCTTATTCGCGAGTGCATCCGGTTTTCCATGTTTCATGCGTAAAGAAGGTTATAGGTGACAAACTTCCAGTTCAAACAATATTTCCAGAACTTGATGAGAAAGGAAAAATCATATTGGAACCTGAAGCAGTGATGGAAACAAGAACTCGGCAGCTACGAAATCGGTCAATTTCAGAGTATCTCATTAAGTGGAATAACTTACCCACTGAAGATTCTACATGGGAGGATGATAATTTTATACAGAAGCATCCTGAGCTACTCAAGCATTGAGGACGACACTTTTTTGAAGGAGAGGGGCATGTTAGGTCCCTATATTACTAGTGTTCTCCCTTATTGTTGTTAGTATAACCCCCTTATTGTTATTTTTGTACCCATGTAACCCCCATATTGTTATTATTGTGCCCTTAAATTATTATTATTAGGTCGGCTAGGATTATATTGTGACCCCATGGGCTCGTATATATAGAAGGAGGTTTTTTCATTTGTATCATCCAAGAATTTTTCATTTATGTAATGTAAATTAGGTTTCCCCCTCGAAGTGGATTATTTATAAGGCGTTGATCTCTCTTTTCTTCTATTTCTGGAGTTAGTTTCATAACATTTAATCACAAGGGCTAGGAATCTCGGGGTGGGATATTATGGTAAATCCTGGTTGTGAATACCCTTGGTTGGACCTAGGAATCCCTTAACTGGTAATGGTCAGATACATGGTAAATCCCAGAGGGTGGAGACCTCGTAGGCCTAGGAATCCCTCGACCAGTAATGAAGGGATACACGGTAAATATGAGAGGTGGAGATAGAAAAATTCCCCATGGTTTAAGTGGAGATCCATAGGCATCCATGCTTATTTAGGGCCTAGTGATCCTTGACCGATAAATGGCGGGAAGGCAGTAAAGCCTTAGGTGTATGTTCATTGCTTGGGCCTAGGAATCCCTTGGTGGGATATATGGTAAAGCCCGATCAAACCTTGATTGGTTCTGTAATGAGTACCACATTCATGCTTGGAGTATGGCACGAGGGTGATTGGATGAAATAAATATTTAGTTCAACCCAATCTATGATTGGGTAGTTTGTGGAAGTCCCTGTCTTGGTTTTATTTTGCATATGATTAATAAGAGCTCTTTGACTCTTATGTTTTATGTGTAAATGTACTCATTATTATGTGGCTTTAATGGTTGTTCTATCATTGTTATTATGTTGGTCATATGTTGGTTATAAGCATGGTTTATGACAGACTTTAGTTATGGATCTCATCATGACTTGATTAGTACATGAATGTGAATGAATATATGACCTAATAGATTATAATGTAGATATTGTGATAAGGCATCAATTCTTCTTGATGATTGTTTGATAAGTATCAGACCCATATGATTAGATATGTTGTTATGACCTGTAGATTACATGTTTATGATATGCTTGATGAAATTCCTGTCATGGATAGTAGGGGTCAGGTCAAGTACTTGTACTAATGTTTGCATTAGTAGCTTGAATTCATGGTTATTTATTATTTATATAAGTTTCATGAAGTTATGGGTAGAGGCATGATACCTATCCCTGAAAAAGTGGCACAGAATTCAGAGTCATTGGCTTAGAACTTCTTGAAAAAGGCCACAGTTGTTGGCATTCCCTTTCATGGGAGTGACTAGAGGGCCTCACTCGTGTGCATGGCTTTCATGGGAGCGGCTAGGAGTCTCGCTCAACAAAATGACAAGTTGTCTCAGCGGTTAGGCACCTGGAAGGGTTGGTTGTCTCCTGAAGGTTCTGTAGCTCCTGAGGAAGGTCCAATTGGTCTTGTATTGTCATTTCCACTTCCCAAACTGTACATGGGGAATTAAATAACATCATAGTAACTCTTCATCACATGTTTACCCTAGTGGACCAATTATCTTGGGTAAATGTGGTAGGAGGATGTTACAGAGTGGTATCAAAGCATGTTTCACCCCTTGGACTAGTTAGAGCAATGTCCAAATGATAATGAAATAATTCATTATTGAACTTTTATTTTTAATTTTAGTTTTACGAATTTCAGAGTGTGTGATTTAATGTAGTATTTTTCCTTTGCATTTATTTATTTTAATTAGTCTAATTAATTTAATTCATTCTTGTCATTAATGTAGTGAGTGTTGATATAAAATTATATCAAAACTCAATTCTATGGAGGCAAGGCCCACTCCAATAGAATAGAGGATTGTGTAGCTTAAATAGATTCTTTTATTCTTCATTGTACAATTTAATTTCTTTTCTTATTTTTTTTAAATGTTTAATTTTATATTTGGTTGCAATCATGTTTTTGAATAAATGTGCTCAACGTGGTGATTACATTTGTTGGTCAGAGTATAGACATGGATCATCTTAACAAGGATTAGTAATTTTTTTCGGCCTTTACAATTATTTTTTATAAGTGTGAATTTAATTTCTTGCATGATTTGAATATGAGAAAAATATTTTTGTTGTGCTAGCTCCCTCATCAGTATTAAAAATGTGTGTTCAGGATCATCTCAAGTTAACCAATTGTGAAGGGTTTTATGTGTCAAGTTTTATGTGTCTTTGATGATCAAAGTATGAGTTAATTATTTGTTAAAAACTCATGTACAACCATTAAAATGCAGAGAAATAACACACAACAATCACATTACACAATAGTTGATAACGTAGTTCACCCTCCTGAGCTACATCTCCATGGACCTGCTTCAACTAGCTGGGCCCTCTTGGGATTAAGAGTCAAATGTCTAATTACATGCACCTGCAGTGCTCCAGTGGCTTTGAAACCTACTCCATTGGATTCAAAACACCCAAAAACCTCAAAAATAACTATTCAATCTCTGAGATTTGTTTCCAACTGATCTAGGCTTGACCTCCCAACCTGGTGGCCCTAGGCTTATTTAATATTCAAAGTGGTAAAAAAAACACTTTCAGAAGTGCTTCAACGACTCTAAAACCTGTTCCATTGTGTTCAGAGCATCAAAATCATCTAAAAATGACTCTTCTTGAGCCAAAATTGGTCTTCAGCTGATCTGGGCATGGCCTTCCCTCTTGTTGGCCCTAAGCTTCTCTTTTCTTAAAAGTGACAAAAACACCTTTATAATTGCTCCTATGCCTCCACAACCTATACCAATGGATTCAAAGCATTCCAATCTGCTAATAATGACTCTTCTTGAGCCAAAATTGATCGAAAATTTCTCTAGTTAGGACTCGTTCAAATTTCCCTACTAAACTACCTCTAAAACTGGAGTGGACTCCAATTAAGGGTGCTAAAGTTGGATAACCCACCGAATTTGGTTGCGCCTCTAAAACTCCACCAGTTTAAATTGGGATTTAATTAATATAAAGAGTGGATTAAGGGTGGATAATTATGGGGTTAAATGTGCATTAAACGTGTTTAATGTAATATTGGATTAGCGCTAAACAATAGGGATTATGGGTAATAACCCCGCTTAACACATTAAACTTCGTCATTTAACTTTCTGCTCCGCCACGGTTATGTGATAAGGTCTTATGGGAGGGGGTTGGCCCCCTGCATACCCCCTCCGAATAGCAGGTTGTAAGTTAAATATAACCCTATGCCGATATATGTTAAGAATTGTTATGTGGCTTATTGGTAAGTGGGCACACTGATGTGGGTGAGGTCATGGGGTCGAGCGCCGACCTCGACCCTTCCAGTGCATATAACTTTTCCACGTAATGTAACGTTCCAAACTAAAGGTTGGAAACTTTGGTTTAATCAATCCACCCACCTTTGAACTTGAATAATGTATATGCCACCGAATATTAACCCAAGACCTTAGGTTTATACCATAGTTTCAGACCCGAATAATACTCCAATTTGATATATATATGCGAACTTTGGCGTATAGTTCAACCATCAAACTTTGGAATCAAATACGTTTCAGACTATGGTTGGGTTACAAATGCACCACCATAATAAACATTAGTCCATACCATATAAATGTATAATGTGTCCATAAATTAAATTCGACCATAGCATAGACTTTGGTTATAGAATTAATATGCCCCCATGTTAAAAATGAAATTCGAACCTTGGAGTTGGAGAGGCTCCACCAGAGGGGGCATGTGGCGGCCCCTGGCTGCACCATGTGTCAGCCTCTAGTTGGGTTGCCCCTCATGTATATAAAAAAAAATTGAATTCAACCTTAGGAGCCAAATCATAAAACAAAAAAAATCACCTAAAAAAATTGAATTCAACCTTAGGAGCCAAATCATAAACAACAAAAACCACCTTCAAAATGACCATGAATATTGTAGTGACACTTGTCACAGTTTCATTGGCTCGAAGGGCCTTTGACCATAGTTGACCTCTGTTGACTCCTTTGACCCTTTTTTTTGAAAATTTGCATGTTCTTAACAGCGGTGAGCAGGCTCTAACTTTCACATATGGACTCCATTTTGAGTGAAACAAATTGCGCTAGATTCCTGGCGATGGGCCAGATTTGGTCTTTCTAGTTTGGTGAAATTCTAAGCACTTTAAATTTTTCGCAAATTTTTGCCCCCAATCCAGATTTTGATCACTCCTTCCCACTGACATGCTTTTGTACCCACAAAACTTGGTTATCTCATGAGAGTTGAACACTCCTCTCTTTCCAAATTTCTATCATCTTGATTCTACTTGGAAAAATCTCTATGAAAACCACTTGGCTTCACTGACATACCTTGCCTTGCAAATGGATTGGCTCTTCAACCAATGTTCTCCTTTTGTTGTTGACCCAATCCAACACTTGTTGATTGCTTGTTGACTGATAAAACACCTTGTTGTACCAAAGTGATCCCTCAATGCTTGGAAAACTAACTGATTGCCTTCCCACTGAGAATCATGTTCCTCTTTTACACAAACATGCATTCGATGCAAGCTTCTCCTTGGAAACCACTTTTCAAAATTAATCCCATCTGAGTGAACTACATCAATGAGTTCCAACATCAGTAATAACAAGAAAATAAATTACCATTATTTTACCTCCACGGTTCCAAATTCCACATTTATAAGAATGCATTCACCATCTCCTTCTCTTCTTGGCGTCAACACATAAAATGGTATACAATGGCTGCAATATTTTTAGCTTCTTGTCCCTCTTTCAATCATCCTCCAGTTTTACATGCTGCTCATGCCATGGTTTTGAGAATGAAGGCTAAACATGAGCCTCTTGCTCAAGAGTGGACCTTCCCAAATTCATGTGACATATTGTCACAAACACAGCCATCAATCTAAAAAGCACATCATGCAAGAAACATAACTTGACGACATATCATTTTTCTCCTTCAAAGCAACAAATTTCACATCATGTGAACACCGTCGTGTACTCTTACATCTTGGTGTCAAAACTCATCGACCAAACACAAGTTGAAAAAACATGCCTCCTCAAACAATTGACTCTCAATTCAAGCATAAGCATGTGTAACAATTTGACGATTATTTTCCCAAAACAAAAATAATTTCACACAATGTGAAACACTTCTTCAACATCTCCCTTTCATATTTGGAGACAAAATCAACTCTTCCAAGTTGATATGACATGCATGTAACAATCAATTGACCAACACAAGTCAACATTCATGCATGTGAAAATGATCAACACTCTCAAGTTGACAACATACATGTTAAACAAAGCAATTAATCCCACACAATGTGATCACTCGTGCATGTTCATACACACAAACTCTCATGCATGTATAAATACTTCAACTCTCTCACAAGTACAGTCATAAGTACAAGAACCCAATTCATATATACATGTACTTAAAGAGCTTAAATGAACAAATTTTGCTACAATAATAGTAAGTCAACATACTCCACTTTCAAACACCTTCCTGGCATAAACATGCAACATGCATTCAATTGGAAAAGAAATGCATCAGAAATCAAAATACAAGCAAGGCCTTAATTGGATAAGAAATCTAATCATCTCTTACCAAACCATTTCAATGGTGCTTCTTTTAGCTACAAATCATCATGTTAATCATCCTGACCCACATCGATTATGGAATCTTCTTTTCCGTTCTGTTAGGTCCCTATATCACTAGTATAGCCCCTTATTATTGTTAGTGTAAACCCCTTATTGTTATTATTGTACCCTTGTAACCCCCATTTTGTTATTATTGTGCCCTTAAATTATTATTGTTAAGTCGGCTAGGATTACATTGTAGCCCACTAGGATTACATTATGGCCCCATGGACTCCTATATATAGAAAGGAGGTTTTGTAAATTGTATCATCCAAGAATTGTTCATTTATGTAATGTATTGGAGGTTGCCCCCTCGAAGTGGCTTATTTCTAAGGCGTTGATATCTCTTTCTTCTCTTCGAGTCAAGTTACGATGGCCCAGCCTATCGCAGCTAGATTCTAGGAGTACTACTACCCAAACAAAAGTCATCGTGGCATTTTCGCTATAAATTTTTTCTACGAAGCTTAAGAAGCTGAAATTTTTAGGGTGCGAAGCTGAAATCTTGAGGAAGTTTGTCTAAAAATTTCAGATCTTGGTTCGCAATATTTGAGGAGATATGATCTGTGGAAGTTAGGTATTTTTTCAGGATCATAAACAGGTCATCGTGGCATTTGCGCTATAAATGTTTTTGTACGAAGGTTTAGAGTCTGAAATTCATATGGTGCGAAGCTGAAATCCTGAGGAAATTCGTTAAAAAATTTCAGAACTTGTTTCACAATATTTTTGGCGATATGATCTGTGGAAGGTAGTGCTTTTTCAGGCTCCTGAATTTCATCTCAAAGAGGTGATCGTGGGAAAATTTCAATAACCCTCTCTCTGAAGATTGGATTGGAGTTCCGTCAAAAGTGGTCACAAGTACACAGCCTGTAGTTTCTTCCCTATCAATTTCAGAGACAAAGGACAAAACAGTGACACGTGGCAAGTCATACAAGTTCGTTCTACTGAACCAGTCCAGAATTAGGTCATTGTGGGAGATTGGACACAACTTTGTCTTGGAGCATCAAAATCAGGTCAGACCTGTGGCATTTGAAAGAAGCTTCAGAGGGCTACTACAGGGCTGAATTTCAGATATCGAAGATTTTCAAGCACATAGATAATACAATTTCAATATCGAGCTCCTCAAAGCTAGTAAAAGGTGTGTATTTTTTTTTCCGAATTGCATAAGTCTTGTTTGAAGAATCAAGTTGAATTGATTGCAAGGGCCTATTGTAGAATAGATATCAATATTGGAGTCTGAAATGGCCTCTAAAAAGAATTCAACACCCATTAAGCCTTTAGAAGGCTCTACTATTACTCATGAAGATGAAGAATGGCAACATGACATGTCAAAATTACAAGAGAAAATGCAACAAATTTCGCTCTCGCAAAGAACAACAAAAAATGAAATGGAAGTTTTGAAGAAAGGCATGGAAACTAAGATGAATGGTTTGGAAGCTAAGATGGATGGCATGGAAGTCGGCATGGAAGCTAAGATGGATGACATGAAGAATGATCTAAAAGCATACATGGAAGGCTTGATGATAAGCTTAAAACCAGAAATGATTCCTAATGGCGGAAATATAGGAGAAGAACCTCCTGATGAGAACAAAATAAATGTTAATCATGATTCCATAAACTCGAATGTTGGTGGAAAGAACCACCATATTCAAAAAATGGATATGAGGAAGTTTGATGGAAAGGATCCTGTAACATGGATACTACAGATGGAGCAATATTTTGATCTCCATAACGTGCAAAACACACAAAAGGTACGCATTGCAACTTTACATTTAGAACAAAACACATTTGTATGGTATCAATGGCTTTGCTCCCGTAAAAAAATTGTCACTTGGTCAATTTTTACGGAGGAAATGATAGCACATTATGAGGATACAAAGAGCAACACCTTCTTTACCCAATTGATAAATCTCAAACAAAAGGGTTTAGTGGGGCAGCACATTGAGGACTTCCAAAAATTGAATATAAGGGTAATTGATCTTACAGAGGAACACAGGATTGATCTCTTCCTAGGCACTTTAAAGAATAACATCCAACATGAAGTTCGCGTTTTGGAACCTGATTCATTGGAGAAGGCATTCAGGTTGGCAAGAAAAGTTGAATGTAAAATTATGGCGACAAGGAAGCCTACCACTCAATTCTATAAAGAAGGAAGTGTTGCTACGCTTAGATTTCCACAACCTACAAGGTTGACACCACAAAAATTGGAAGAAAAAAGAGCAAAAGGGCTTTGCTACAGTTGTGATAGCAAATACACTAAAGGTCATAAGTGTGCTGAGAAGAAATTATTTTACACAGATTGTGAAGAGGAAGAAGAAAATGAACAAGAAGAGGATATACACCAGGAACCAGCCCTAGAAGAGGAAGAAATGAGTCCGACCATATCGTGTAATGCATTGGCAGGAATTACCACTCCTCAAACTCTCAAGATAGAAGGACATATCAAGAAGAAAAAGGTAATAGTGTTGATTGATTCAGTAGCACCCATAATTTTATTCATTGTAAGGTAGCCAAGGAATTAAATTGTTTCCTATACCCAGCACCAGAATGTCAAGTGATGGTTGCAAATGGAGGAACTATAAATTGCTCTGGAAAATGCCATAATATCAAGCTAACCATGGGGGAATATGTATTGACTAGTCCAATGCTCGCCATTCCTATGGGAGGTGCTGATGTTGTACTAGGAGTACAATGGTTACAATCTTTGGGGACGGTAGCTTTTAATTTTCAAGAACTTTTCTTGAAATTTTTTTCAGAAGGAAAGGAAGTCGAATTACGGGGTATTGAAGGGAAGCCGTGAAGGATAATAAGCTCTAATGTCATGACAAAGCTTCTAAAGAAAGAACAACGAGGCGTAATTGCACAATTATGCTCACTAGAAGTTCCAACATCAAAATCATCTATTTCTGCAGATCTCCAACAAGTCTTGGACAATCATTCCAAGGTGTTTGAAACCCCCAAAGGACTCCCACCTATTTGTGATCATGATCATGCTATTCATTTGATTCCAGGAAGTGTTCCTCCAAACATCAGGCCTTATAGATATCCTTACGTCCAAAAGAGCGAAATTGAACGTATGATTGCGGAAATGTTAGAGGCGGGTATAATTCAACCTAGTCAAAGTTCTTTCTCTGCTCCTGTAGTATTGGTACACAAGAAGGATGGATCATGGCTAATGTGTCCAGATTATAGGGAGCTCAATAAGCTCACCATTAAAGACAAATTTCCCATTCCTGTGATTGATGAATTATTGGATGAATTACATGGAGCAATTTATTTTACCAAGTTGGATCTTCGTTCAGGATATCATCAAATTAGAATGAAGATCGAAGATATTCCAAAAACAACATTTCGAACTCATGAGGGTCATTATGAATTTTTGGTCATGCCTTTTGGCCTTACCAATGCACCTTCTACATTTCAAGGGTTGATGAATTCCATTTTCAAACCTTCCTTAGAAAATTTGTGCTAGTATTTTTTGATGATATACTAATCTACAGCAGGTCTTGGAAGGATCATGTTGAACATGTTGACAGGGTGCTCAAACTATTGCAGGAGAAACAATTATATGCAAAAAGTCCAAATGTTTCTTTGGAGTACAAGAGGTGGAATATCTGGGTCATATTGTATCTCACGAGGGTGTTAAAGTGGACCCTAACAAAATTAAAGCCATTAAGGAATGGAAAGTTCCCAAAACCATAAAGCAGTTGCGAGGATTTCTCGGGTTAACAGGGTATTATCGCAAGTTTGTTAAGAATTATGGGAGAATAGCAGCACCTCTAACAACATTATTGAAGAAAGATGCATTTTCATGGACTCCTGAAGCAACTAAGGCCTTGGAATGTCTTAAAGAGGCAATGTGCCTAGCACCGGTCTTGGCTACGCCAGACTTCACAAAAACCTTTATTGTGGAATGTGATGCCTCAGGAAATGGAATTGGTGCAGCTTTAATGCAGGAAGGAAGACCCATTGCTTTTGAAAGTCGTCCAATCAAAGGAAAGTATTTACAGAAACCTATTTATGAGAAGGAAATGTTAGCAATACTGCATGCACTAAAGAAATGGCGAACTTACCTAATGGGAAGATACTTCAAGGTAAAAATTGATCATGATAGTCTTAAACACTTTTTGGAACAAAGACTATCTTCAGAAGAGCAGCAAAAATGGGTCACAAAGATGTTGGGTTATGACTTTGAAATAATATATAAAAAAGGGAAGCTAAATGTTGTTGCAGATGCACTTTCAAGAAAGAATGAAGAGGTGGAAGCATTGCTTTGTGCCATTTCTATTATCCAACCAGATTGGGTAACCAAAGTAAGAGATGAATGGAAGAAGGACGAAGAAGTGTGGACACTCATTCAAAAGTTGCAGCAATATCCTAGTACATCCGATACATTTAGTTGGAAAAATTATTCCTTATGGTACAAAGATCGCTTATATATTTGTAAGAATTCCCAACTAAAACAAAATATTCTTTTGGAATTGCACACTTCTCCTTTAGGAGGACACTCAGGATTTTTAAAAACTTACTACAGGGTGAAGAAAGATTTTTTTTGGGATGGCCTTAAATCTGATATTCAAAATTTTGTGGCGGAATGTTTGGTTTGCCAGCAAAATAAAGTTGAGACAATTAAGACCCCGGGTCTTCTACAACCTTTATCCATTCCAAGTCAATGTTGGGAGGAGATTTCAATGGATGTTATCACAGGTTTACCTAAGTCCGAAGGAAAGAGTGTCATCATGGTGGTAGTTGATAGACTTACCAAGTATGCACACTTTTGTGCATTATCTCATCCATTTAAAGCAAGTACAGCTGCTACTACATTTATGGATAGAATTCAAAAGCTACATGGAAGCCCAAGGGTTATTGTGAGCGACAGAGATCCCATTTTTACTGGAAATTTTTGGACGGAGTTATTTTCTTGTTTGGGTACTCAATTAGCTCATAGCTCATCTTATCATCCTCAATCTGATGGTCAAACTGAGATAGTAAATAAACGTTTGGAAGGATATCTTCGTTGTTTTGTATCTGATAAACAAACACAATGGGTCAAGTGGTTACCTCTTGCTAAATGGTGGTATAACACTTCCTTCCATACTGCAGCAAAAATGACCCCATTTATGGCACTTCATGGATATCATCCACCATCCATCACATCATCTTTAAGAGAAAATTCGAAGGTTCAAGCAGTGGAAGATCACATCGAGCATCAGCAAGAAGTTCTCCAACTCTTAAAGGATAACCTGAATTTGGCACAAAATCGAATGAAACAACAGGCAGATCAACATCGCAGCGAGAGAAGATTTGATGTAGGAGATTGGGTATTTTTACGGCTACAACCATATAAACAAATGTCCCTCAAGCAAGCTAAGAAGGATAATAAATTATCGCCAAAGTACTATGGTCCTTACAAGGTGTTGCAAAGATTGGTACTATGGCATACAAATTGGAGCTTCCTGCTTCTTCGCGAGTACATCCAATTTTCCATGTTTCATGCTTAAAGAAGGTTATCGGTGAAAATCTTCCAGTTCAAACAATATTACCAGAACTTGATGAGGAAGGAAAAATCATATTGGAACCTGAAGCGGTCACGCAAACAAGAACTTGACAACTACGGAATCGATCAATTTCAGAGTATCTCATCAAGTGGAAGAACTTACCCACTGAAGATTCTACATGGGAGGATGAGAATTTTATAAAGAAGCACCCAGAGCTACTCAAGTGTTGAGGACAACACTTTTTTGAAGGAGAGTGGCATGTTAGGTCCCTATATTACTAGTATAGTCCCTTATTGTTGTTAGTGTAACCCCCTTATTGTTATTATTGTACCCTTGTAACCCCCATTTTATTATTATTGTGCCCTCAAATTATTATTGTTAGGTCGGCTAGGATTACATTGTGGCCCACTAGGATTACATTATGGCCCCATGGACTCCTATATATAGAAAGGAGGTTTTGTTAATTGTATCATCCAAGAATTGTTCATTTATGTAATGTATTGGAGGTTGCCCCCTCGAAGTGGCTCATTTCTAAGGCGTTTATATCTCTTTTCTTCTCTTTTTGAGTTGGTTACACAACACGTTCTTTCCAATCTCTCTCTCCACCTTCTTCAAATGTCGTGGATGACTTGTTGGATACAAATTCCAACACTTTTCTACAAGATGACCCTGCTTATAGAAATGAGTGCAAAACAATTGCATCTTCTTTTCAACGTGGTTTTCCTTGTCCAATGGACCTTTGGCTTTCTGCCTCCTTTGTTTTAAAAGTTTCTTGTGCATGGCTATCTTCTTCCAACATCTTGAAACATTATGGTTATTCAAACCACAAAAGGAACATGCAAGATTTCTCCAAACATTATGTGAATATTTATCATGTTTATCATAATCAAAAGCAACTTGATTAAAGGTAGATGTATACCTTGAACATTCACCATTGTCACCTTCTTGAGGAGGTGAGTTTGATGAGGTAGTGGCTCTCTTCGAAATACCAACAATGCATTCAATGACTTTGGAGCTTTCAACATCCTCTTGTTTTCCATTCTCATTAGTTGCATGCTTATGAGAATCTTCTTGCAAATTGGGTGCAAAAATTTTGCATTCCTCATGAACATAATCTTCAAAATCTTGAGGTAATGAACATGAAATTAAATTCCTTCTTGGAACACCTTCATATGCCTTCATGGCTTTGGAGCATTCTCCATCATGTTTTCCATAACCAAGACCCAAATATCTAAGCCTTTCCTCAACAACAATTGTCTCAAATATGCCTTGTGCATGTTTGCCCAATCCTTTACCTTCATAGCCCATTTTCATCAATAATTTGGACCCTATTCCTCTAGTGTGTCTTTCAAAAGCACCTACACATTCATCTTGAAAAGACTTAGAAGATAAACTTGAATTTCATACCTATTTTTCAAGCACATGCATGGCTAGCATTTCTTTGGCATCATGGAGCTAAGTCTCCATCTCATGCATCCTTGCTAGGTTCTCATTTGCAATATGGAGTTGAGTCTCCATCTCATGCATCTTTTCAATAAGTTCTTGCTTCTCCTCCTTAATGGAAATCAACTGCTCTTGAAGCATAATTCTCTCCCTCTTATCTTCATACATATCTTGCACCATCTCATTCATGATGTAGAGCTTCAGCAACATCTCTTAATAAAATAGTTTTTTTTTATGGGAGGTTGACTAGAAACAGTGCTTAATGAAGCTTCCATCACACCTGCAATGCATACAAAGCTTCTTTGTTGTGATTTGAGAACTAAGCTCTCAATATTGACCTTCTCCTTCACACATAAACTTGCACACAGTTAAATTCTCCTTGCACAAATTCAAAAACCAATAGCTAATTCTTCTAGTTATCCTTGGCTAAAATGAGCTAAACTTTTCTCTGATACCAACTTGATCTAAATATGGGAAAACTAATTTTTTTGTGCTAGCTCCCTCGTCAGTATTAAAAATGTGTTTAGGATCGTCTCGAGTTAACCAATTGTGAAGGGGTTTATGTGTAAAGTTTTATGTGTCTTTGATGATCAAATTATGAGTTAGTTATCTGTTAAAAACTCATTTACAACAATTAAAATGTAGATAAATAACACATATCAATCACATTACACAATATTTGATAACAAATTTCACCCCTCCTGGGCTACATCTCCATGGACCTGCTTCAACTAGCTAGGCCCTCTTGGGATTAAGAGTCAAATTTATGATTGCATGCACCTATAGTGATCCAATGGATTTCCAACCTACTCCATTGGCTTCAGAAGACCCAACCTCAAAAATTACTATTCAATCTCTAAGATTGGTTTCCAGCTTATCTAGGCTTGACCTCCCATCCTGGTGACGCTAGGCTTGTTTAATATTCAAAGTGTAAAAAAAAACTTTCAAAAGTTCTCCAACACCTCTGAAACCTGTTACTTTGTGTTCTGGGCATCAAAATCATCTAAAAATGACTCTTCTTGAGCCAAAATTGGTCTTTATCTGATCTGGGCATGGCCTTCCCTCCTGATGGCCCTAGGCTTCTCTTTTCTTCAAAGTGAAAAAAACAACTTTAGAATTTCTCCTTTGCCTCTACAACCTGTACCAATGGATTTAGAGCATGCCAATTTGCTAAGGATGACTCTTCCTGACCCAAAATTGGTCGAAAATTGCTCTAGATAGGCCTCATTCAATTTTCCCTAGTAAACTGCCTCTAAATTTGCCTCATTCAATTGTTGTGTGTGCATGGTGGTGGTAATTGGTGTATTTGTGTCTCCATGTGAAATTTGATGGTGTTTCTATTGGATGTGTTTTTCATGAGTATATTTTGGTTATGCACTTGTTATTCATGTCAGTGTTTATACGTCATTATGCATACATTGACATGGTTATATTTGTCGTGCATGAGGTCATGTTATGTGGTTGGTATAGTCATGCATGGTAATTGAAAAATGGTTGATACGATGTCTATATATTGTTATTATTATGACTATACATGTATTTTTCTAATATGGTTGATATTGCAGACAAGATATCCTCCCCTGAACTATACTGAGGTATGTTGATTATGTTATGTTTTGGTTTAAGCTGACATGGTATACTTGCAGGAAGAAGATCAAATATGACTAGAAATATGGTAGACTACAGTTCACGAGACTCTCCCTATGGATTAGATGAGCAGCATGGTGGTGGGCACTCTTCTGATAAAGCAGACACATTGACAATTTTGAAGCCAGAAATCAAAAGTTGCAAGGTATATAATGATAGAATCATTCAGGCGCAGGAGAAACAAGAAGAATTTAATGAAGTAATCCTTCATAGTTTGTCAGAATTGAAAATATGGGCACCGCTTAGGATCGGCCATGGGTAGCAGGATAGGAATAATGGAGTATATGGAAACAAGTCTCATGGTGGGCATAGGTCGAATAGATATGACACAATCGGAGCTGACAAGTTCTTGGATACACCGGATAGGAGAGGTGATGGACACAGGTTCTATTCTACTTATGGTTGTGATAGGTACCATGGTCATCATCGTTATCATCCTTAGAAGAGGAGTGACATGAGATGTTTTCCATATGAGTTCAAGAAATCCAAGCCACCTACATTTTATGGGGATTTGAAGAATCCAGAGGATACAGAGGCATGGTTACTTGGGATGAAGAAGTCCTTTGAACTGCATGATTACACAGAGAATATGAAGGCCAGAATAGCTATCTTCAGCCACAAAGGGAAAGCAAACATATGGTGGGGAGATGTGAAGCGGGTCATAGGCATTAGGATGGAAGAGTTGAGTTGACATGAATTCAAGAGACTTTTTAGAAAGAAATAAACGATAGAAAAGCTAAGGAATTCTATGAGCTAAAGATGGGGACGATGACAAATGAGAAATATATGACCAAGTCCCTAGAGTTTTTGAGGTATGTATTGTATCTTGAGGATGAAAAAGCCAAAGTTCAGAGATTTGTCAATAAATTTCCATTAGCATTTAGAGATCGGATTGAGTATGATGAACCTTGGTCACTTAAGGAAGTCATTGGGAAATTGAAGCATTGTTATGAGCAATCAAAGCATAAGAAAAAAATTCAATAAGGTTTGAAAAGGAAAGATAAATCTAAATGTAAATGGAAACTGAAGTTAACAAGACCCCAAAATGTAGGAGAGAAAGAAAATGACACACTTTACAAGAAGTTCAATGGTTCACATCATAGAGGGCGACAAAATAAAGGTGATGGTAAAGGACAGTTGTAGCATTGGATATGTGGAAATGAACATCTTAAGAGGGATTTTCCATAGAATTAGGATAGTTGGCCTCAAATTTATAGTGCACAAGAAGCGCAGACAGTTGTGGATGTTGGGAAAAGAATCCCACGGATCTATGGAACATTAAATATTAGGCAGGCGAATCACCAGGAATCTATTATCGAGATGGAAAGTAACCTTTTTTACTAAGTTATTTCTATTTTGATTGACCCTGGATATAATTTTAGTTATGTTAGTCTTGACCTGGTGGAGAAGTGTGGTTTGAATAAAGAAGTGCATCCATATTCATGGTTAGTGCAGTTGGCTATAGGTAAAAATAAGAGAGTTCATCCTTGGGTAAGAGCTTGTGCATTTGAGTTGAATGGTTGCCTACACTTACCACTCCGTAAATCCCTTTAGGCTTAAAAAATGGCTACAGAGGTAACCAAAAACCACTTGTAGGCTAATTTGTAGCCCCACTAGCCTTGGAGAGGTCTCTTTCATGATCTCGTGCTATCAATCACCTAGGGGACTGATAGATCTAGGTTTTAGGCTAGCTATGAATGATTAGAAATTGATTTTGGTTTAATTTTGGTTTAATTTTTTGAAATTGGGTGTAGAGGGTGAGAAATATTTTGGATCACAGTTACAGATCCAAATGAATAAAGTACAAAAATTCAATTTGCAATAGGGGCAAGTTTAGACATACTCACTAGCGATTAATCAAAGTTCATTGTAGTTGAAGGATGAATGTGGTAGGAAAAAATTGACAAATTGAGCATCAAACTATAGATGAATTCAGACTCACCATATAAGAACAATAACACATATGACCAGCTGAAAACTAAACAGAGTAAATACATGAATTCTAAAATAGGGTTCTTTCAGTTGAGCAGGAAGAGATTATACAATATTAAACTAGATTTTAGAAACGGATCTAACAGAAAAATATATGTGCTTCACAAAAGGAAAACAAACCCAATAAGAATGACACGAGGATCCTTGTTCAAACAACATTCACCTTCTTCTACTAATTTGGAAAAAAAACGTAAAATACAAAGTAGCCTTAAGCTCTTCTCGTTCAAAATCAATCAAACCCTTTTTTCATGTCTTGTTCTTCTTAAATACAATTGGGAAGAATTACTTGCATGGAAAATAGAAGACTAGATACAATGTATCTTCTATCTAAAAAGAAGATCAAGACAATATTGATCTTGGAAACATTATTTTAAAAGCTTGAAACAAACTCAGCAACATCCAAAACTACAAAAAGTATCCATATTGCCTCCACATTTATGAATCGTTCCAAAAACTTCAGAATTTTTCCACCAAAAAATGGGAAAATAGGCCTCGAAGAGACACCTGTAGATCAAAAAATATAACCCATATGTAAAACATAAAATAGTTTTTTGTTCTTTGGACCATTCTATACAAAAATATCTTTGAGTTCCTTCAAAATATTCCCCATCTTCTCATAAAATACTCTGCAAAACAATGGCTAAAATAAGAAATTTACAAATTACAGAAAATAAGGTTTAAAGAACCATTTGAAAGTCCTGATATGTGACACCTGTACAAAAAATGGAAGAGGTTATTGTTATATGTTCCATCCTTGAGAAAAACGTCTTTTAGTTTTCCATAATTTTCCTTCATGTAGTCGAAATCATCATTTCAAAATGATGTAAAAAACAAAGTATTTTGCGCAGCACTGTGCAGCGAGTAGGTTAGGTAGCACTCCATGTTTTGTATGGTTTCACACCTCCTCTGGAAAAATGAATCAAATGGCTAGGTTTGAACTGGATGTGTGATGTTGTATAACTCTTTAAGTAGATTCTCCAACTCTTTCAAACCTCCTAAACTGTTGATACTCACCTGCACAACGATTTTGCAGCCACTGTGCAGCAAACGGTCTAAATATCACGGTGATGCTTTGAACTGATGTTTTGGAGTGCTCCACCTAACTTTTCATGTGTTTCATAGTATAGGTAATGATTAAGTATAAGGGGTATGATATCATTTTGGTATGGGAGTTTTATATATGGGAATGGGGTATTATGCATGAGGGTTATATGATTTGAGTAAGGGAAATGGTATTGTTAATATAGGGGATGGTTTGGAATGAAAGGGGGGAATAAAATGAATGTAATATGATGCTAGTTTAATGGAATAGGGGAGGGATATAGGATATAAATTTATATGAAGGGGGATGAATGGAAGGTAAACATGGAAATGGGGAAATAGGAGGTAAAGTGGATAAGCATAAGGAAAATAAGAATGAGGGATAAAATTGTAGGATATTTCAAATTACCATACCTTGTAACCATCAGAACTCTGATTGCAATGAGCTCAATTTGGATAATTTTGATAGAAAAATGACTTAAACCCCCATTGACTCGACTGTACAAAATATATGCGACTATGACTCCCATAACCTAACGATATTTCATGCTATATGTGAACTCTTGATGACAGGAATTTGACAATGATCATATAGTGAGCATTTGAGGCTAATGATAGCAGCAGTGGTTATAGACTCAATTTATTCAAAAACTGAAAATTATATGACATGGAAAACACATTTGACAATGAAAAATAATGACCCTAACATTGGCTCCAATGGGGATGGCATCCTCCCAGTGAGGTGCCAAGAACAAAACGCAGACTAGTAGAATAATTAGGCCATTGGGAAATGGACTCAAACACTAAAAACCAAAAATTAACTGACTGACTAACCATACTTACATTTATTCAAAAGCACTATACAAAAAAAAATTGAAAGCTTCAAAGAAAATTTGACAGCATATCACCAGAGTCTTAGGGACTTCTCCTCGGGATTCAAACTCCAATGAGAGTTGTCCACACCTGTTGGAAGTATATACACTAGGTAATCTCTTCTCTCCATTGTAACCAATCAAGAAAATGGCTACTTAACTTAATGTTTCCCACATTTCCCTTAAGCAGACAGAATAAAAGAAAAAGAGTGGAAACTCAAAATTTAATTGATGTTGAGAACCAGAATCCATAAATATCACAACTTTCCATAGATGTTGCAACAAACTGGCCATGGGAAGACAAACCTCTTATTTCAATGATTCCAAGAGGTTAGCAAAAGGATCTTCAAATAACTGGTTACCTTCACTTGAGCACTTTGTTAAACAATTTTTCTCTCTTCAACTGAGGCAACCTCCCGATCCACAACATTGATGTCTTCATCTAGGACAACTTGCTCTTCTTTAGCAGACTCTTCATTTTCTGAGCCCTCCTCTTCATCAAAATTTTCCTTTTCAGAACCTAGAGGCAGATCTTCCTGAACAAAATCTTCCTATGCAAGAGGCTTTAGAATAACCCCTTAATTTTCACTACTCTCCTCTGCTTGATCAGGCTCAGTCTACTGAATTTATTCATTTAACCTATGGCTGATCAATTTCATCTGCAGTTGTAGAAATTGTTTCCTGTTGGTACTCTACCTGAATATCATGGTAACAAACTTCTTCTACTTCTATTTCTTCCTCAGGAAAAGACAAATCAAGAAAATATTCTTCAATTTCATCAATCATTATATCATGATCATAGATTTCAATTCTCATGAGCTAAAATAAATCATCTAATTCTCCACAAAATATTTCTATCAGCACTATAGAAGGATAAATTTGTTTAAAATTTGTACAAACTACTCAATAGAAATCCGTGAGATAACAAATACTTGTATTTGGCAAACATTCTTACAATTATCTGACTTCATCCTCTAAGGTTACCATAAAAATTTTCATCAATGAATCCAAATGAAAGTCAACTTAAATTTTACGTACATGCATGTGGAATTTAATTAAATGCAAAGCAACATCTTCTCCGTTTTGATCTTTGAACATGGGGAGATAGGTTGACCAATCAACATGAGGCATCAGATTTGGAAATCTAGGAATACGAGATTTGTCCATAGGAGCATACTTGACATTCGTTCTAGCATCCATATTGAAAAAAATTACTAGTAATTATGAAAACTACTGACCTTTAACCAATTAATTCATTGTGAGCATTTGATATTTTGGATCCTTTTAATTTTGGAGTCTCCAAGTGAATGGTTCAGCCTTTTGTGTATGTTTTTTTTTCACCGTCAACAAGCAGATCTGAACTTTGATGATCTTACCCGGAGAAGATTAAGACTTTCGTTCATTCCCCAACAACAACGCCACTATGTTAGCACTCTATAAACACATTTAGGCTGGAAAAAGGGCTACAGAGGTAACCACAAACCACTTGTAGGCTAAGTTCTAGACCCCCTAGCCTTGGAGAGGAATCTCTCACGGTATCGTGTTGTCAATCACCTAGGGGACTGATAGATCCGGGTTTTAGGCTAGCTATGAATGATTAGAAATTGATTTTGGTTTAATTTTTTGAAATTTGGTGCAGAGGGTGGGAACTATTTTTTATCAGAGTTACAAATCCAAATGAATAAGGGAAAAAATTTCAATTTGTAACAGGGGAAAGATAGGCATACTCATTGGCGATTAATCAAAGTTCATTGTAGTTGAAGGATGAATGGTGTAAGAGAAAAATGACAAATTTAGCATCAAACTATAGAAGAATTCAGATTTTCCATAGAATAAAAATAACACTTATGACCATCTGAAAACTAAACAGAGAAAATACATGAATTCTGAAATAGGTTTCTTTCAATTGAGCATGAAGAGCTTATACAATATTAAACTAGATTTGAGAAACATATCTAATAGAAAAAAAAAAAAAAAAAAAAAAATTGTGAATCACAAAAGGAAAACAAACCCAATAAGCACGACACGAGAATCCATGTTCAAACAAGATTCACCTTCTTCTATTCATTTGGAAAAATAATGCAAAATACAAAATAGCCTTAAGCTCTTCGAGTTCAAAACCAATCAAACATTTTTGTCATGTCTTGTTCTTCTTAAATACAATTGGGAAGAATTACTTGCATGGAAAATAAAAGACTATATACAATTTATCTTTTATCTACAAAGAAGACCGAGACAGTATTTATATTGGAAACATCATTTTAAAATCTTGACACAAATTTAGCAACATCCAAAACTGCAAAAATTATCCATACCGAATTCCAAAAACTTCAGAATTTTGCCACCAAAAACAATGAAAATATGCCTCGAAGAGACACCTATAGCTCCAAAAATATAACCCCTGTGTAAAATATGAAATATTTTTTTGGTCTTTGGCCCATTATATACAAAATCCTCTTTCAGTTCCTTCAAAATATTCCCCACTTCTTAGAAAATACTCTGAAAAAAAAAAGACTAAAACAAGAAATTTACACATTGCGGAAAATGTGCTTTAAAGATGCATTTAAAACTCCCTATTTGTGATATCAGTGCAAAAAATGGAAGAGGTTATTGTTATTTTTCTTGTCCTTTAGAAATACCTCTTTCATTTTTCCATAATTCGCCTTCATTTAGTCGAAATCATCATTTCAAAAATATGTCAAAAACAGAGTATTCTGCACAACACTGTGCAGCGAGCAGGCTGGGTAGCACTCCATGTTCTGTATGGTTGCGCACCTCCTCTAGTAAAATGGATCAAATGGGTAGGTTTGAAATGGATGTGTGATGTTGTATAACTCTTTAAGTATATTCTCCAAATCTTTCAAACCTCCTAAATGGTCCATACTCACCTACGCAACGGTTGAACAATGATTGTGCAGCGAACAGTCTTAAGTATCATTGTGATGCTTTGAACTGATTTTTTGGAGCGCTCCACCTAACTTGACATGAGTATCACAGTATACGCAATTATTAAGTATAAGGGATATGATACCGTTTTGGTATGGGATTTTTATATATGGGAATGGGGGATTATGCATGAGGGTTATATGATATGAGTATGGGAAACAATAATGTTAATATAGGGGATGGTTTGGAATGAAAGGGGGGAATAAAATGAATGTAATATGATGTTAGGTTAATGGTATAGGGGAGGGGTATAGGATGTAAATTTATATGAATGGGGGTGAACGGAAGGTAAATTTGGGAATAGGAGATAAAATGTATAAGCATGAGGTAAATAAGAACGAGGGATAAAACTATAGGATGTTTCAAATGACCATACCTTGTAACCATCAGAACTCTAATTGCAATGAGATAAATTTAGACAATTCTAATAGAAAAATGACTAAAACCCCCTTTTACTCGACTGTACAAAATATATGTGACCATGACTCCCATAACTTGACGCTTTCATGCTATAGGTGAACTCTTGATGACAGGAATTTGACAATGATTAGACAGTGACCATTTGAGGCTAATGACAATGGCAATGGTCATAGATTCAATTTATTCAGAAACTGAAAATTATATGACATGGAAAACACATTTGATAATGAAAACTAATGACTCTAACACCTACCTCAGCACATTTGAATGTATTTTCGTTGGGATAATATAGTATAATTTTGGGTATGGACTAGTTGTATCTTCACAGGCCTATAATGGATTGTTATGACAAAGCTATTGAGTGTTTGGATGACAATGAAGAGTAGAGAATCTTCTAGGGTAAGAAGAAAGCAACATCAGTTAAAATGGTGACAACTATGCAAGCAAAGCGCAATCACAGAAAAGGGTGTGTGTTATTTGCAGTGCATATTTCTACTATTAAAGGTAAGGATGTTGAGGATGCAGAAGTTATGAAGAGGTACCCAATCTTGCAACAGTTTCAGGATATATTTCCCGTAGATATTTTAGATTTTCTACCTCGCAAAGAAGTGTACTTTTCTATTGAGTTAGTACCAACTTCAGCACCATCATCAAAGGAACCATAGAGGATGAGCACTCTATAGCTAATATAATTGAAGTTGTAGCTAAGAAAATTCTTGACAAGGGATACATCAGGCCAAGTGTGTCGCCTTGGGGTGCACCATTGTTGTTTGTGAAGAATAAGGATTGTACTCTCAAGTTATGCATTGATTATAGATAGTTGAATGACGTAACCATCAAGAACAAGTATTTTTTGTTGAGGATTGATGACTTTTTTATCAGTTGAAGGGAGAAGCAGTGTTCTCGAAGATTGACTTGATATTTTGATACCATCATGTACGCATTAAAGAAGAGGACATCTACAAGTCTGTTTTTCAAACCAGGATCCATTTGGTTTGACTAATGCTCCAACTACCTTCATGTGCTTGATGAATGTGTGTTGTGTCCTTATCTGGAAAAAAATTTCATTGGGTTCATTGATGATATATTGATATATTCTAAGAATGAGGAAGAGCATGTCAAGCGCTCAAAACGAGTGTTGAGATTACTTCAAGAGCATCAGTTGTATGTTAAGCTCAGTAAATGCAGTTTCTTTTAGAAGTAGGTACATTACTTAGGACATGGTGTTTCCATGGAAGGCATAGCAGTGGATCTGGAAAAGATAAGGGCTATCGTGTAATGGGCAACTCCTAGAAATATGGAAGAGGTAAGATCATTTATGGGGATAGCAAGTTATTATAGGAGGTTCATCAAGAAATTCTCTCGGATTTCATATCTTATTACGTCACTATGGAGGTAAGGTAATAAATTTGAATGAACAAAGGAATGCATAGCCATTTTTGAGCAATTGAAGTAGTTGTTTATGAAT
Source organism: Pinus albicaulis (assembly GCA_034641835.2). NCBI lineage: Eukaryota > Viridiplantae > Streptophyta > Pinopsida > Pinales > Pinaceae > Pinus > Pinus albicaulis. The sequence goes on from CM076570.1 coordinate 258,045,061, forward strand.
TCTCCAGTGTTAAATATTGCAAATCCAGATAAATATTTTGTGGTGTTTACAATTAATGCATGCAAGAGAGGACCTGGTGGAGTCTTAATGTAGGAAGGACAAGTAGTGTGCTATGAGTCATGGAAACTGAATAAGCATGAGAAAAATTATCTGACACATGATCTTGAATTGGTAGTGATCACCCATGCATTGAAGATGTGGAGAATTATCTTCTTGGCAGGAGTTTTGTATTGATGAGCGATCACAGTGGATTGAGGTATCTATTTGGCTAACCGAATCTGAATGCTAGGCAAGCTATATGGTTGGCCATGATCAATGAGTTTGACTTTGAGATCAGGTACATCAAATCAAAGGAGAACAAGGTTGCATATGTTCTTAGTAGAAGAGTACAGGTGAATCATATAGTAGTTATGAGTTCTTATCGGATATACTTACAAGATCGGATTTTACAAAAATTATAGCAAGATGACAGGTATAGGGAGCTTATGCGTAGGTTACAGTAGGGTACAGGTGAGAAGGATGTGGATTATCGTCTTGCAGTATATGGTTTGGTCAGATTTAGGGACAAGATCTATGTGTCGAATGACAGTGATCTCAAGAAGATTATATTGAGAGAAATTCATGCAAAATCATATTCAAGTCACCTAGGATACCAGAACACATTGACAGTGGTGAAGAAGTTTTATTATTGGTCGAATATAAAGAAGGAACTAGCAGAGTTTGTGGCTAGATATTTGGATTTTCAACAAGTAAAAGCAGAGTGTAAGCATCGAGGTGGTTTAGTACAGTCGATTGTGATTCTAGAGTGGAAATGGGAGGTCATTTTCATGGATTTCATCACAACTTTTCCGAGGACATCTAGACAACATGACTCCATCATGGTTATGGTGGATAGGTTGAAAAAGGTAGCGCACTTCATTCCAGTGAAGTATACTTATTCAGCTACTGATGTAGCACGAGTCTTCATAAGAGATATAGTGACGTTGCATGGTGTTCCAAGGAAGATTGTGTCAGATAGGGATGATAAGTTCACTTCTAGATTCTTGAAGGAGTTATTTGCAGGTTTTGGTACAGATATGGCCTTCAGCACCGCTTATCATCCTCAGACATATGGACAGAGAGAGAGGGAGTAACCAGGATATTGGATGACATGTTGAGGATTTATGTAATGCATCAGTAGTGGAGGTGGGAAGGGTATATTTCGCTGGTTGACTTTGCTTACGACAATGGGTATCAAGAGATTCAATTCAAGGCATTATATAGGTGAAGTTGTAATACTACTATTATTTGGAGTGATCCAGTGAACAGGGTGGTTATAGAACTGGACATATTGGAAAATATGAAACAAGAAATGAAGGTAATCAAGAAGAATCTGAAGGCAGGACATGATAGGAAGAAAATTTATGCTGATCGGAACAAGATGTTTAAGGAGTTTCAGGTTTGGGAACAAGTGTACTTGCACATCAAGTCGAACAAGAGCTCCTTGAGGATTGGATCATGTGCCAAGTTGGCACCTCGTTTTTGTGGACGTTTCAAGATTCTTGAAAGGATTGGACCAGTAGCCTATCAACTTGCATTACCTCCGACAATGAAATTCCATGATATTTTCCATTTGTCCTTGCTTAAAAAGTATGTTATAGATGTTGATCATGTGATTGATTGGTCTATATTGCATGTGGAGCCAGAAGGAGAATTCCAATTGGAACCTCAGTGTAAATTTTGCAATGAAAGATGCTAATTCTCTAAAACCAAGCAATTGAGCAGGTTAAATTGAAGTGGAAGCACTTTGGGCCTGATGAACCTACATGGGATATGGTTGATCATATGCAGGCTATGTTCCTTCTTTATTCGTTGGTTGAGTGAATTTTTTTGGCATATTTTTTGGTGTGATTTTTTTCTATATGCATATATGTATATGGATGTAAATACCACCATGATTTTTGCTATAAATCTCCAATAAGTGGTATGGGTTTCAAGCCGTTATGGTTGTCATGTTGTTATTTTTCTCGTGTTGTTTTGCTTCTCAGTAGGATGATCATTGTAAATAATACATAGAGCTAAGTTATAAATCTCCATGGGTAGTATGTTTTTCTTTCAACAGTCTTCTTGGTTGTAGGTGTCATTGAACATCGAGGACAACGTTCCCCCAAGGGGGAGGGTTCTGCAATAGCCCCGGTCAAAATTCCATGTAATAACGTTAATAATTTCAAAATAATAACTAAAGTCATGGGACATTTATTCTAAGATGAATGTTGAACAAAACATCCTAGTGTGGGTGTTCATTTGGTTATTATGGCTAAGGAAATTGGAAAAGGATTTGGAAAGGCAAGAGGCATTAATTGGCATTTTATTTACGAAAATAATGGAAATTAGGAGAAAAGGAAGGTGAAAGGTCACAGATTGCATGTGAGGATGAAAATGAAGGAAAATAATGGAAATTGAAGGAAATAGAGGACTCATCAATAAAAAGGCTTCTAAGGATCAATTCACAACCTTTTGTCATTTCAGTTTTGGAGCTCTCTCTCTCTCTATTCTCTCTCTCTCATACTCTCAGAAACTTAGAGAATTCATGGTACACCCTAACATTAGAGGAAATAAGGCAAAGGAAGTAAAAGGAAGTACAAGAAATCAAGAGGAAGCAAATATTAAGAAAGGAAGAGATGGAACAAGCGGCTACAAAGAAATTACTTGTAGGTATCAAGTTGCATGTATGATTTCCTTGCTAGTTGGCTTGCATGGTACATGCATGTGTGTTTTGGTTCTATTTTTGTCATTAGCATGGGTTTTTCCATGTGTGATAGTGTTTTTCAGCCTTTCCTTTCCATTTCCGGATAGCCATGGTGTGATGGGGTTCTCTTGTTTTGGTTGAGCTAGATTTTCGGATGGACTCAAAGTTGAGTGGGGTGGTATTATGATTAATCAAAAGGTATAGAAATATAGGGGTGGGATATACTGTAAATCTTGGTTGCGAATACCCTTGTTTGGGCCTAGGAATCCCTTGACCGGTAATGGCAGGATACATGGTAGTTCCTAGAGCGTGGAGACAACATAAGCCTAGGAATCCCTTGACTGGTAATGGCAGGATACATGGTAAAGCCGAGAGGTGGAGACGGATAAATTCCTCGTGGTTTAGGTGGAGATATCTGGAGGAATACATGCTTGTTTAGGGCCTAGTGATCCTTGACCGACATATGGCAGGATCATGGTAAATCCTGAGGTGTATGCTCATTATTTGGGCCTAGGAATTCCTTGGTGGGATATACGGTAAAGCTCGATGAATCCTTGATTGGTTCTGTCATGAGTACCACATTCATGCTTGGAATATGGCATGAGGGTGATTGGATGAAATAAAAATTTGGGTTAGCCCATTATATGGTCGGGTGGTTCATGGAAGTCCCTAGTTTGGTTGGATTTTGTATATGATTAATAAGAGCTCTTTTCCTCTTTTGTTTTATGTGTAAATGTACTTGTTATAATGCAGATTTAATGGATGTTCTATCATTGTTATTATGTTGGTTATAAGCATGATTTATCACAAACTTTGATTATGGCTCTCATCATGGTTTGATTAGTAAATGAATGTGAATGAATATATGAACTAATATATGATAATGTAGTTATTATGATAAGGCGTCAATTATTCTTGAAAATTCTCAGATAAGTATGAGACCCATATGCTCATATTTATTGTTATGACCTGTAGATTACATGTTTATGATATATTTGACGAAATGCATGTCATAGCTAATATGGGTCAGGTAAAGTCCTTGGAAAAATGTTTGCATTAATAGATTGAACTAGTGGTTATTTATCATTTCTATAAGTTTCATGAAGTTTTTGGGAGAGGCCTAAGACCTAGCCCTGAAAGATTGGCACAGAATCCAAGATCACTGGCTTAGATCACTGGCTTACATCAAGGTTGATGTTTGGCCCTAGAGTAAATAGGTTCTTAGTCAACCTATACTATTATACCGATCGTTTGCCTAAAGTTACATTTGTTTCCCAGATGATGTATGTCCTTTATTCGCAACCTTACAAGTAAACATAGGAGTATCATCATTTTTTAGATATAATCCAATATATCTCCATAGAATTTGATGTTTCATATTCTCTTATTGTTTCTTTATTAATGAATGTTAATAGGACTGACATAGATATATCATGTATCCAAACCATTCTCCTATAGAACTAACGAGCTCCATGGTTGGGTACCTAGGTGTCTTGGTAGACAGGGATGTGTCCATAGGATAACTAATAGTTCATTCCTTACATATAGGTTGATGTTTGACCCTGGAGTATACAACTATCAAGCACCATGGTTGGGTACCTAGGTGTCTTGGTAGATGGCAATGTGTCTGTTATCACTCATAATTTTCTGAAACATTACTTGACATGGTCATAAAGTTTATTTATCAAAGGGATAAGGTCTCCTTAAGCCTTTCAAGTTGGTATAGGAAAAATTCATTTTTTTTACATATTTAACCTATCCTAAGGTTAAGGGCCACCTCCATTTAGGTCATGTCATGTCCCATCAGTCATCATATGCTGTTATTTTTCATTCCCCGTGCATTTAAATTCAAAAAGAGCCACTATCCAGTTTTACAACTTTTCGTGGCGAATTCAGTGTAAAATAGGCAAAAAACGCTACGAAAACACCTAATAATTTAGTAGCGAATATGAAGCATTTCTCTGTTTTCTGAATTTTCGCAGTCAACTTCAAGGGAGGCTTCTAAGCAAACAAAGAAGTATTTTAAGAAACTAAGAGAGGTTATTTTCAAGCACATATCAAATAACAATAACCTCTTTCACTTTTCTCAAAGGTGCTACAAGTTGGGAGATGTTATGAAGGCACTACTCTTGTAATCTTTGGCTATCAGTAATATATAGTTGCAGCAGCTTATTTCATACCTGAGATTCTTCTATGTGTTCTTATGTATGTTTCTTATATCATAATTTTACTTTCTCTCCAGTTTTCTAGTTATATGATCAATTGGAATTCATGATTACATGCTCCAACTTCCATTTATACACCTAGTTTGATGTTTTGTCATGTTTTATTAGTTTCCTTATGTATAATCACTTGGAATTCATGGCGACATGCTCCAACTTCCTGTATGCATATATTTTGTTGTTCTATCCTTCATGTGTGGTTTTATAAGAACACAATTTCCTCAACTTCCATGAGATATATTATCTTGTGACTTAGCTTCCATATTGACTCCATAAGCCCAATGGTAGTAAACCTTATACATCTTTCACCTGCATGAAAACACATTCAATCCAATTCAGAGTTAGCCATCTACTTTCAAGTTGTTCATTGAATATCCATTATCCTTTTGAGAGAGCTCTCCCAGATTGGAAAGGATAATTTCCAGTTACAAGTGGTTTGAAATAGTTACTCCAAGTTGGAAATTGTAGTAGCCCAACAGGACTCAATTTGGTGATAACATTTTGGCGTTGTTTCCGGGGACCGAAGGTGTAAAATTTTCCCTGGGAAGAATGAAAAAGTTTCAGTTCTAAGGTTTGAGAGAAGCATACATTTAGAAACATATTGGTTGTATTTCTGCTCTGGCGACTCCACACATCAAATAATCAATTGGAAGGTGACTCCACTTCTTGAGAATTAGTAGCTTGATGAAGTTCCAAGATGAGTTCCATTGCAAGAATAAATTCCCGGTATGCCCCTATGAATCGTTCCCACATCTAGTTTTCCAAATCCTATGCCAAAGGTCGATTGGTTAACTGATCTTCCCATATTTAAAAATGAAAAGAAATAAAATGCTTCTCTTCATTTGGTTACATTCCATATGCATGTACACAGACTTAAGTTTCAGTTCCCTGAGGATTGTCTCATGAAGATGTTCATGGTCACTTTAGAAGGAAAAGCATGGTCTTGGTACGAAAGCATGCCAAATGGTTCCTTATATTCTCTTGCTGATTTCCATGTTTCATTTTATGAGATGTATAAAGAATGTCATCCCTCCTTATTGTCGGTCAAAGACTGCTGTAAACATTGTGTGAGTTTTATTGAATATTTGGAGAATTGTTATCAAGATGATGAGTTCATGGATGAGGAAATTTTAGAGGCCCTTCATGAAAATCCCTTTCATCACCAAGAAGAAAGGATAGCCTCTCTCTTGTATAAAAATGAAACCCTGCAGGAGTTTATTTATGACAATCATGTTACATCCTCTGAGTTTGATGAAAATTTGCAACAGACTTGTTAGTATTTTGATCATCGAGAATATGAGAATCATTTCAAACAACAAGAGGAAATACTGGAATATAATTGCTATAATCATTGGGTAAAGGAATAAGTTTATTCTTCATGTCATTCCTTGCATCAGCCTACATCAAATGAAGAAAATTTTGAAAAGAAAAATTTAGACAATCAGATGGGTATGTTGGTTAAATCATATAAAGAGTTACCTTTATAAATTTCTATGGTACATGCTGAGGCAGCTCCTTGTGAAAGTGTCTAAGAGTACTCCAAGTATTTCTTCCTCTCAAATGAAAATCAACAAAAGAAATTTTGTTTATTTGAGAAAAGTCACAAGGGTTATATTGAAGAATTTGAACAAGGAACACCATCAAAGGATCATATGTACTCACACTTTCTTGTTGATCGACAAGAATTATTCATGCATATTCTCAAAGATCCTTTCGCAGCTCTGCTGGAATCTCCTACAGGAATGAATTTCAATATGATTTTTAGTTATGTAAACAAATTTAGATGGTGGAACAAGTTGTCATCTCTCAGGAATGGTTTTATGATCAGAGAAGTGGAATGTCCATTCCAATCCAGTACTCAACTTCTTAATTGGCTTCATTGGAAGTGTGAGATCACTTGATTTAGTTTTTATCCTGAGAAAGTAGAGTAGGATCATTTGTATATAAATAAGCTTGAAGATCAAGCATTTTCTCAGTTTCAGTTTTAAATTCAGCATGTGTACTTTCAGTTCTTTAGCAGCTACTGGTTTTTTTAGTGTCAAGGTTACAAGTCATAATAGGTTGCAAGTTTTCATTTTGAATATGGGAGCAACCCAATGGAGGTGGCACTGGAAATTCATCTTATCAAATCCATTGGCAAATTTCATAGCTTTTTATTTCCAAAAATATGGATGGCACTAGAACTACAGGTTCTTTTGTGTACCACAGGGGCACACCATCCCAAGTGGAGCCACTGTTATCATTCATAATTTTGTGAAACATTACTTTACATGGTTGTACATTTTATTTATCAAAAGGATAAGGTATCCTTAAGCCTTTCAAGTTGGTATAGGAAAATTTCATTTTTTTTACATATTTAACCTATCCTAAGGTTCAAGGCCACCTCCATTTAGGTCATGTCACATCCCATAAATCATCATATCATGTTAGTTTTCATTCCCCAAGAATTTAAATTCAAAAAGAGCCACTAGCTAGTTTTACAACTTTTCGTAGCGAATTCAGTGTAAAATAGGCAGAAAACGCTACGAAAACACCTAATAATTTCGTAGCGAATATGAAGCATTTCTCTGTTTTCTGACTCTGAGAAGTCAACTTCAAGAGAGGCTTATGGGAAAATAGAGAATTATTTTAAGAAACTGGGAGAGGTTATTTTCAAGAACATATCAAATAACAATAACCTCTTTCACCTTTCTCAAAGGTGCTACAAGTTGGGAGACATTATGAAAGCACTTCTCTTGTAATCTTTTTCTATCAGTAATATACATTTGTAGTAGCTTATTTCAGACCTGAGATTATTTTATGTGTTCTTATGTACGTTTATTACATCAACCTTTTACTTTCTCTCCAGTTTTCTAGTTGTATGATCACTTGGAATTCATGATTACATGCCCCAACTTCCATTTATACACCTAGTCTGTTGTTTTTTCATGGTGACATGCTCCAACTTCCTATATGCATATAGCTTGTTGTTATATCCTTCATTTGTGGTTTTATAAGAACAAAATTTCCTCAGCTTCCATGAGATAGATTTTCTTGTGACTTAGTTTCCATATTGCCTCCATAAGCCCAATGGTAGTAAACCTTATACATCTTTCACCTACACAAAAACACATCCATCCAATTCAGAGTTAGCCATATGCTTTCAAGTTGTTCATTGAATATCCTTTATCCTTTTGAGAGAGCCCTCTCAGACTGGAAAGGCTAATTTCCAGTTACAAGTGGTCTAAAATAATTACTCCAAGTTGACCATTGCAGCAACCCAACGGGACTCAATTTGGTGATAACAGTGTCCATATGATAACCAATACTTCATTGATTACATCTAGGTTGATGTTTGGCACTAGAATGAAACTGGTTCCCAGTCAACTTGTACTAGTGCTTTTCCCAAAGGGACAATTAGTTTCTAGTTAGTATATTGCTTTAAACCTAGTCTTAAAATAAAATAATATGAGAATCATCATTTAAAAACGAATTCTATACTCACATGAAAAATTAAGCCAAGTTTTTCCTACAACATTGTTTCTTTTCAAATTCCCTAAACATATAGTTCATTTTCATTATATTCCAAGTAATTTGGAAATTCATGGATTTCCATGATGGTTATGTTAGGATATCATTTATACCATCCCATTCAAACCATCTCATTGTTACCATACCATATTTTTAAAGAAAAAAAATGACTGATCATATTTTTCTAAGATGTTGGCTTGGAAAATTTACTAAAACAGAGTTGGGTCAATCATATATTAAGAGACCATAACGGAAAATTTTAAAAAACATGTTTCTACCTAAAATATCCCTTGAAATATAGTTTCTCACCCAATTTCAATTTCTCAATTTGGATATCAAATGAAAAATTTATGGTCAAAATAATCATTGTCAAAAATAGGGAATTCAGGACAGAGCTAGGACAAACAAATTTTGGATGCTTAAATAGATATATATGTAAAAAAAATTGCTATCGTATATTCTACTATGAATCTGGTTTATAGCACAATTTAATTCTCAATTTGGATCTCATATGAGAAATTTATGCCAAAAATACTAATTGTTTGTCCTAAATTTGTACAGCTTAAAATATGTTTCCTAGTCTGCTCACTGGCATATTTGACTCATCAATTATTCTTATCCTTAAAACCCGTTTCTATTGGAGATGCCTACATGAATATAATTTCATCTCCATTTTGAATCATATTAAGTTGTCATCAAATGAAAAAATTACACCTAAACTAGTGACTATTGGACTAGGACATAGAACAAAAACAACTATGTAATGCAGGTTGTTCCAAAGAAAATTTGACATAGAATCTCATGGAATTTTTAGAACTTGTTCCTATTGAAGATACATTAATCAATCTATTTTAATCTCTAATTTGAATCACATCAATATATCATCAAACTAAAATTTACAATTAATATAGTAATTGTTGGTCTATGCAGGAATTTGAAAATAACTTTGGTATGCAATTTGTTCCTAAGAAGATTTGACATGGATTCTTATGGTTTTTTCAAAACCTATTTTTTCCAGGAGATATCTATTTGAATATACTTTCATTTGACTTTGGAAACACTTTGATCGGACAAAAAATAAATAAGTTATTATCAAAACATTAATGCGTAGTCTACCTGGCCAACACTCCTCAACATGTAAAAACAATTTATGCCTAATTTTTTTTATGCTAACTAATGTGAAATATTGAAAAATACCCTAGCCTAGCATGTACAAGTATCTTTGGAGGTGATATTGAAGGGTAAATGGGTCCCACAATTCTTTCTCACCAGTTGTTGCAACTCCATGTGAGGTCACTCGTTGATGCAACTCTACCATACCATTGTTATTGTCACAGTTACTACAACTTTGGATTGTTTTCGTTATTGCTGTAAATCCTACTCAAGTCCATTGCTCCAACTCTGGGTGGTTGTTACTATTTATGTAACTCTAAAACTACGGTTGCTACAACTCTCAAGGTTCTAGTTGCCACAACTTGCTACTGCAACACCCCCAGAATCCTAATAGGAATGAGGTAAAATCAAGCACAAATGATCCTCGAAGACAAAATTTCATACAAAAAGGGCATAAAACAGGAGGATTTTTTAGCCATTACAAGCACAATGATATGAAGCTCAAAATATTATAAGCTTGGTCCAAAAATATCTTAGCTAGAAGCAAAGACAAGAAGACTTTTTCATCAAGGTTACAAATGGATCAAAGAACCGGTGGAGTGAAGAATTGATGTAAAGATAAAAGTGAATATTTGTGCTTCATAAACCAATTCCAATCGCTACATTGTCGATTCTCTTATTGCAAAAGAAGCCTTTCAATGCAACCCACTATTTTCCATGCTCATCCATTAGTACCATGTTATTCCCATGCATTTCCTTCTTCCTAGCTAAAAATAATTGCATGTTGAAGTGTATATATCTACTTATGTGGTTGCCTTTAAAGCTTAATATTGTATATAACCATTGAATCACAACTTTATCCATGTCACTTCCTACTTGTTGCTCCAACCATCCCTAACCCATGCGATAAAGTCATTCAACTCACTTACAAGGTTGAGTCACCTTATTATCCTAGTATCTTCCATAATAAATTTTATGGTGAAAAATTGTCTCGGGCATCATTAAACCTTGGAATGTTTGAAAACTAGCTTGCTAGCAGGCATTCCATAAAAAGAAAAATGAAAAATATAATAATAATTATAACTATGAAAACCCCCTGGACGTAGTTAAACGACTCTTGTTTGAAAACCATCTTGGTGGAAAACACGATCTTACAAATAAAAATAAAAGTTGAGTCTACAAGTTTCAACTCCTCTTTGAATAAGGATTCACAAGTTTCACACAGAAGGTTGATCCACATCTTAATTTACAACTCACATGGCGATATAATATTTCAAGCTCCACATCATTCTTTCCCACATAATTTTACATCGTCGAGGACCATCTTAGGTTATTAAACAAGAATTTCATTATAGGAGTTGGTATTGCTACATGCATTTTTAAGGGTATAATCAAGGGTGATGCTTCAATTATTGCATCTCTTATCAGTCGATTGTGCAACTTCCATTAGCTAGTTGTTGCAACTATTATCATCTAGTTTCTACAACTCCATCAGCGAATTGTTGCTACAAAACCTATCAATGAGTTGTTGCAATATCTCTTAGGTAGGTGCAAGCATGATTTTTTTTCTTTTATTTAATCCAAGTTCAATGGATGCTTTGGATTTGTATTTTGAAATACACTTAGGATTATGTTATGCTTCCTCATCTTTTTCCATTTCCCGAGGGTGGACAATCTCTTAAGTTTCGGAAAGTACCATCACCTTTGCATTCCATAACATTACCTCACCATCCTTATCCATCTTGACTCTAATATTCATACATGAGAAGGATTCAAAGTTTCCAATAGTATAAGTCCTTGTTTCTTCCACACAAGAACCAAAAACGAGAGAAAAAAAGATGGTGTTTCTCCATAAGAAGTAACAATGGAAAAAATAAGCAGTTGAAAGGCACAATTAACATTTGTTAATACCATATCTCTTTTTATGCTCTATGAGTATTTTCAAGTACACTACATTATGGTATTAAGTAGCATACGCTACAATAAATCATATCCTATCTACAGCCTTTGGAAAGGATTAGGATGGCCCAAAATAACCTATAGCAGGAGAAGTTGTAGAAGTCATTCCCATAAGAAATTATTAGTTGTTATCATCTGTTTTAGTAGTAAGAAAGTTTGATAACAATACTGACACAAGGAAACCATATTGTTGTTACACAAGAACCAGTAATAGGAAGTCTTGTTGTTCTTTCATAAGAACCAATGAAAAGAAATTTACCATATAATGAGTTGTGATTTATTGTTGTTATTACTCCAATTATAACATTGTTTGTTGCTATTCTAATTTTCCTATTATATCCATGGAATTATTTGTTTATATCATGGATCAAATGGTCACTTAATAGCAATAAATTTGTAGAAAATGGATAAAATAAGCTTTTTGCTACTCTTACAAAACTCTTGCTACAACTCCTTATAAAGGGTTGTTGCAACTCCACCAAATTTGTTGTAAGCTCATTAAAATTATTTTGGAATTCTTTATGACAATTCACAGTAAGCAATAAATACAAATGAAAAATGTTAATAATAGCAAGAGGTGTGAAGTGGAAAAAATAAGTGTACCTATAGTATGGCTAATACAGAGGTACTAGGTCGCATGAGGACATGCAAAATTTTCTGTTGGGGGGAGATGATAGGCCTTGGAATTGGCATGTTTCTACAACCTCTTTTCCCTATTTTTAATTCATTTTCACTAGCCTATAACCCTATATTAGTTCATTCTAACAGTTATTTGAGGGATTTAGACATAAAGTGTTTTACATTGCATTTCCTTAGTATTTTATATGAATTTATAATTAAACATTAGAAAAATATCATATTTGTATTTATTTATTATTTAATTTTCAAAGATAATGTGTCGGACAGGTTGTTGTGTAGGTCGTAATGTCACCACAAGGTGTATCTTGGTTATAGTTGCTACAACTTCATAAATACAGTTGTTGCAAATCTTGTTGATGAAACACCCGATCATTATTTTCATTGTTGCAACTCTAGTCACACTCCAATTGATGTAAATTTGATTTTTCACATTGTTGCAACTCCACAACATTGTTCTATGTTTCTGCAATTATGGAAGTTTTCGGGTGGTCAACTCGTGATGTGTTTTCCAAGCAAATGAAGATGAATTTAAAAATTATAAAACATGGGTTTTCTATAGAATGAGACAAATTCAATATCATGTGGGAATATTTCTAAAACAATAAATGATTTGGGAGATACAACAATTTTTCTAAAGATGTAAAACCTTGATTTACTATTACAACCATTTTCTAAACTTACCCACTTCAGCATAAACGATTTGACCACCATATCTGCTTTCTTCTTTTGTCATCAATCCAACAGATCATAATTAGATGTGTCTTGAACAAGAAAAAATCCAAGGCACATTAGTTGGGCAAATTTTTTCGTTTAAAGGATTTAGTTAGCACTATAGTAACAATTTTTTTATAAATCATTCCTTCATGTATAAAGACAACAAGGAATCAATGTGTTCAGGGAGGGGGTGACGCTTAGAGCAGTGTCTGAACGACAATGAAATAATTCATTATTGAGCTTTTATTTTTAATTTTAGTTTTATGAATTTTGTAGTGTGTGATTTAATGTAGTAATTTTCTTTCATGTTGATTTCCTCTAATCAGTTTATTTAATTTAATATCTTTGTCATCAATGTAGTGACTGTTGATATAGAATAATATCAACACTCTATTCTCTGGAGGTAGATCCCACTCCAATAGAATGGAGTGTTGTGTAATTTAGATAGATTCTTTAATTATTCATTATGTAATTTATTTATTTTTATTTAATTTTAAATGTTTTATTTTTTATCAGGTTGCAAACGTGTTGTTGAATAAATTTGTTCGACGTGATGATTACATTTGTTGGTCAGAGTAGAGACATGGACCATCTTGACTAGGATTACTAATTTCTTTCTTATTATATGATTTAATTTTTGCAAGTGTGACTTTACTTTCTTGGAAGCGTGAATTTAATTTCCTCCTAGTGTGCTATGAACTTTCCTGCAATGTGTAACACCCCACCCCACATTTACTCGCTTTTACAAGCTCCCTAGGGTAAACGTGAGTTGAGTATTACTATGGCATGACCCGACCTCCAAGTTCCAGTTATGGAAGTGGGGCCTACTAACCAGAACACATACTACCACCCCTTAGGGACACCGGATCACTCAGGAGTCTGACAACCACCCCTGGTGATCAATCCCTAAGATGAAACTTCTTTTCATAATATTTACATCCCAACCGCGCCCTTGACACACTTTGCATGTGGTTATGACAAAAATATTCTAGTTATGTGCTATAAATTGCGAGATTTGTGCCACATTTTCAAGGATGGCCTTTAGGCCACTGCCCAGAACTCTCAAGAATGCAATCTAATATGATAACAAGTCTATGCAATTATTACTAGGGCTAGATCTTGCTCAAAACATGTCAGTCACATGATAAACATTTCTTCAAACATATGGTAGACATAGTAGCTAGAGGCCATGAATGCATATATGATCATGAACTTCTGAACTTCATTAGAGAATCATCAAGAAGGCTCAATGCCTTCACAAGCTAGTTGCAACAAAACTTGTTAGCCCATACATTCATATAACAATTCAATGACACATCAAATCATGAGCAACATCAATCATGAGAGAACATCATTTAACCATGTTTATAACTAGCGTATAACTAAAATAAATCCATAACAAATTGGCCATAAGATCACACAATGACCACTACATGTTCTCATAGATCACAACAGGAAAATAACTCATATCAATCATATGCAAAATCCAACCAAGTCAGGGACTTCCACGTACCACCTGACAATGTATTGGGCTGAACCAAATCTCTCTTTCAACCAATCACCCCCATTGTAACGACCATGGGTTAAGTTTCCATGTAAAAATATAATAAGACCAAGGTCATGGGACATGTATTCCAAATTAAATGGTGAGAAAAACATCAAATTGGGGGTCACTTGTGGTTTATATATGGCTATGGAAATTTGCAAAGGCATTATGAAGGAAAAGAGGCATTAATAGGCATTTAATTATGAGAAAAAAGAAAAATAGGAGAAAAGGAAGGTGAAGAGACATAAATTTGCATGTTAAGGAAATTAGAGGAAAAATTACGGAAAATGCAGAAAAAAGAGACATCAATGATAAAAGGGAACTTGAGACTAAGTTGATAGCTTTTTCTCATTATTGGATTAGGTTCACTAAAGGAAAGAGAACAAGCAGTTGGACAAGGAACGCAAAGGAAGGAAAAGGACAAGAAAAGGAAATGAGGAGAAGGTTGGACCCACAACTTCAACAGGAAGATCTTGGAGGTAACAAGTTGTGTGTGTTATTTCCTTGTTTGGATGTGAATGCATGGTACATGCATTTTTTTATTTGGTTATTTGTTGTCATTGGCATGGGTTTTTCCTGGAGTGACAATGGTTTCATCCTTGCCTTGCCATTTCTTAGATAGTCATGGTGTGATGGGGTTCATTCTTGGTTGAGCTTTGGATTGCTGGAAGGTTTTGGAACCGGGTGAGGTGGTCTCAGGAAAATTCCCAAGGGTTGGGGGTGGAGATGGTTTTCTCTGGGAATCCCTTGACGAGTGGGTGGAGACAGGAAAATTCCTCAAGGTATGGTGAATAAATTCTTAGGCATCCAAGCTTGTTTTGGTTTTATGATCTCTTTACCGGTTTTGGCGAGATCACGATAGTTTGAGGGTGGAGGTGGTTTAACCTTTGGAATCCCTTGGTTGATTATGTCTTGGTTTATCCCATGAGATCCCACGTCCATGCTTGGAATATGGCAACGGGGTGATTGGAAGAAAGAAATATTTGGTTCAGCTCAATCTACGATCGGGTGGTACGTGGAAGTTCCTGACTTGGTTGGATTTTGCATATGTTAATAAGAGTTATTTTCCTATAGTAATCTATGAGCATTTGTACTTGTTATTATGTTACTTTGATGGATTTTCTATCATGGTTAATATTATTTTTATATTTCGATTATAAGCATGGTTTATTATGTGCTCCGACTATGGCACTTATTATGGTTTGATAAGTTAATGAATGGTTGATGAATGCATGGGATAAGAAATGTTGTTGCAAATACTTGAGAGGGAATTAGACCTTCTTGGTGATTTTTATATGAAGTATAGATATTTACACTCAGATATGCTTTCATGACCTGTAACTCACATGTTTACCATGTGTTTAATGAAATGTTTGTTTTGTAATAGGCCTGCCTAGGTCAAGATCTTGTTCAATTTTGAATGTTTGGTATTGTTATCATATTAATCATGCATCTGGAAAATTTCAGGCAGTTTTGGGCAGAGGTTTGGAGGCTAGGCTGAAAATGTGGCATATATATCAGACTGCAAGCACATAACCAAATAATTTAAGTCATAACCGCTAGCATCCAATCTTATGAGTGTGATTGGAGCCTCATAACTTCATGAATGCCCTCTTGTGGGTGTGTTTGGGTGTAAGGCCAAAGAAAAAGCAGTTCAAATTCAGGATCTAGTCACCTGGGGTAGTTGTTCATCCTTTGAGTGATATGTGGTTCCTGAGTAAGGTCAATAAGTCTCAGTTGTAGGCCCCACTTCCTTAATTGGAACTAGGAGGTTGGATCATGCTGTAGTAGCACTCTGCTTCACATTTAGCTGGAGGGCTTGTAAAAGTAGGTATATGTGGGGAGGGGAATTTACAGAGTGGTGTCAGAGTGAGACTGCATCACTAGACCTCAGGGGAAAAAGCAGATTGTCATACAAGTTTGTATGTTTGGCATATAGATATTATGGTTAATGGTTGTTATATGCATTGTGGTTATATGCATTCTTGTCATTTTATTAATGTGGTGGTTACATGCATGATAGATGAAAGTTGTTCATTGCGGTCATATGCACATGCATCGATTAATCATGCATTACAGTTGACTTGTTGTTATATTCATTTCATTCATATGCATGATGAGTATAGTCAATGCGGCTAAGATATTGATGTTATATATATTGTGTTAATCTGGATCTACCTGTGCAAATGGTTATGGTCATGATATTTAGGTACGAGTCGATATACTTGTGATACTGTGTTATACTGATATGGACTGACTTGTGCAGATGTGATAGCCTCCCCTGAGATACATTGAGGTATTAATTTGATTATCTCATCTATTTGGTTTATCTAACATGGTATGTTTGCAAGAAATAGAAGATCAGGGATGAAGAGCACAGTAGTCGACTATGGCTCACATGATTCGCTTACAGGCCTGACGCGAAATATACAGAATGGAGAAGTGGCATGATTATGTGGCATGTTTTCAAGTACAAAAGTATGAGAAATAAAAATCAAGTTTTGGCAATTGTGGTTAAATTTAGTAGAGCTTTGGAGATCACATTTCCATAATTGGACATTGGAGATCAAACCATTATAGTAGTTGCCTCCTTCTACCTTAGCGTGGACAATGGATAGTATGGGGTTGTGTTTAAAATTTTTTTGAATGTTTAATTAATTGCATGTGTATGTGTCTATAAGATTTCATGAAGGAATGATCTTGTTTTAAGACAATTGTACTAACCTAATATGTGTTGAGACAACTGATATGCGCTTGTGTGCAAGTGGGTGTTAGTTGTAGTATTATGACTAATGACTTTGAGTTGATTGCATATTATGACATTGTTGTTAGTCTTAGTAAAGTTTGATTTCAAATTAATAGACACGATGTCTTGATCTTTGGAACATGTCACTGACATGTGTGAACGGTTGTAGGGCAACATGCTTGGTATTAGCATGACAAGGTAACAATTGATTTATTTATATAACTAACAATTGGGTGATATGATAGCACATAATAAGACTCAATTGCAGCAAGAAAAATGTATAACAGTTGGTTCCATCTATGGCTGGATTTGCCAAGGAATTGGAGTCCCTTGAGATATAATATATGTACGTGTTCAGTTGCAAGGCAGCGTGCTTGGAATGACAAGGTAAGGTAACTAGTATATTGTTATATTTGTATATACACTTACAATTATGTTTTTATGAAAGTATGATGCAGGGAATTATGTGGCAAAAGGGACTGCCATGAAATATTGAAGAAGGCTCAGGTTTAGCTTTCCCTTGGAAGCATTGGGAACCCATGGAGATTGATTCATGGTGTCTGTTGCTAGTTTTGTGCTCTCGGTATTTTGTGATTTGTTTGCGCTTGATTTGTGGTGTTGATTGCATCTACTACATGGCCATGCCACTTTGTTTATGGTGTTGTATTGTTTTTTGGTGTCTTCTTGTTCTTGCCTTTTATGTTTTGAGGATATTGGGAATTGGTTGGGGAAAGAGGAAAGTTAATGCAGCTCAGGGAGAGCTAAATGAAACCCAACATGTAATATGAGACCCAGATGAAGCCTGGTATATGTAAAGGGAAGATGAAGGCAAGAATATGATATACAATTGGATTATTTGGGTCCATTGGGGTAAATAGACAGTGGCAAGACAATATTAAGAAAGGTAACATGAAAGGTAAAGTAAATGGATTTCAGATATCAGATGCATTGTCTATGTTAGGAGCCGTTGTTCTCAATGTTGTGCATGTTATGCACAGACAAAGAGATTTCTCTTAACCTTGACCTCATGATATATAGTAATTACGTTGTGATCATGATTATGTTGATGTCTATATATGTATACATGTATGTATGTATGAAGTTGTATAATAAGGTTGTCAGGGATCATGCTTGTGGAGGAATGATTGCTTATGCAGGTGAATGGTATGAAGAGGTTCTTGGTTTAAGAGGAATCAAGTGGGCAGAGTAGCCCTGACAAATATATGAGGTCAGTGTCATGTGGATATGAATTAATATTGTGATTATACTATGCTTATGTTTATGTTATGGATAGGTGATGTTTAAGGATACATCAATGAAAGGAAAGTAGTGTGATATGTGACATGTTGGGATAAGCACGGATAGTGGAAAAAGCCACAAACCTGGGACTTGGGTTGTGGATGCATGAAATAAGGCGTGGCAAAGACACTAGAGGTAAGGTTTCCTAATAGAGACAGTGTGGTCTTTGGATGTGTTGTACCATTATTGTGTATATGTTGTACATGGTGTGTTGTGTACATGTGGTATTGTGTCATGAGTATTGTGTAGTCGTTGTATCGTGACATGTGTATTCATTGTATTGTATTGTGTGCACATATATGTGTTGATATTGTACACTGGGTGTAAGTGCACGTGTGTTATTGTACATTGGATGTAGGTGTGTATGCTGTGTTGTACACTGGGTGTAGGTGTGTGTGTGATGTTGTACATTGGCTGTAGGTGTATGTGTTGTGTTGTACACTATGTATGTGTATGTTTTATACAATGTGATGGGACAGGCAGGTGTGGGATTATTTGGGCCCTTGTTTTTTATATTGAGGGTTGAGGTGGTTTAGTCTTTAGATGCCCTTATTATTGATATTGAGGGTTGAGACAGTTTAGTCTCTAGATGCCCTTGTTGTTGATATTGAGGGTAGAGGCAGTTTAGTGTACAGATTCCCTTGTTGTTGATATTGAGGGAGGAGGCGGTATAGTCTCTGGATTTCCTTGTTGCTTTGAAGAGAAGGAATTGGTGCTTGTTGGGTTTGGAAACCGATCCATTGTGTGTGCATGATTGAAGAGAATAGAAGGAACTGGGTGCTTTTCGGGTTTGGAAACCGAGCCAGTGTGTGTACGTGATTGAAGAGAAGATAAGGCACTAGATGCTTGTCGGGTTTGAAAATTGATTCAGTGTGTGTATGGAATGGACAAAGAACAAAGGAAGAAGCAAAGAAGCATTTCAAAGATAAGTATTAGTATTTTATTTTAGTTTTTAATTATGTACATAGTTATGATTATGATTTATGATGCTTACATGTGATCTATGATTCTGATATATGATGGTTGAGTTTTGAGCTAACCGAATGTGATATGTTTATACATGATGATTTGATCAAATATCTAGTTTTACTTGTTGTGACAGGAAGTAAATAGAATTTCAAGTGTACCTTATTGACGGGCCCACCAATAAGGTAGGATTTGAATTTATTTCAATTCATTTTGAGTCCGATGGAAAATATGTTCTTGGTACAGGAAAACATGAAAATGATCGGTTTGGGTGGTTGGAGGTAGTTGTAAGAGTGTTGGAAACAACAATAAAAGGAATTGCAACATGCAACAGTATGTTACCAAAACATTCAGGAGCAAGGCAATAGTGGGACACTGATACCCAATAATGTCCATTGATTTCCATGAGCATGCTATGATCAATATGATGGTTTTGACGCAGGGATATGCCTTGGTCTTTGGACCTTTCGATGCAAGGAAACCTTGCCAAGGGATGGATAACCCAAGGGACTATGTAGTAGAGAAGGGGATGTTGGGGAACTTGGAATGTGAGTGAGTGCATGGAAGGGGGTGACCCGATTTCTTGAGGGACTATGTAGTAGAGAAGGGAAGGTCAAGGAATAAATTTTTTTTGGTCATTAGCATTTCCAGATGGAATTAGAAACACATTGGGAGTGTTCCCTGGAACAATGAATCGATAATTTTTCAATGAGGGAACATGTAGCGCAAGGATCATAGCATTGGACATTGGATGTAGGTTTGACTTTGGCAGTGGATTCTAGACTTCTTGGGAAGGAGGTGAATCTTGGTATTACTTTGAGGGTGGAGGTGTGAGGCTTTAGATTTCCTTGTTGTTGATGCAGGCATCGTATCCTTTTATTTTCCGGTTAAATAAAATGTGCATATGTATGAATGTGTATATTATTGTGAATATTGTATTGAGTTGGATTTATAAAGCTCCATAAACAATAGGTTTGTTTTTCGGTTGAAGAAAAAGTGCTTAAGTATATGTGGTGGCTATTGTAAATATATCATAATAAGATGTGTTATAAACCTCCAATAAGCGGCATGCTTTTCATATTGGTCATGGTTTTCAACAATTTTTTATTGTAAATACTGCATCGAGCTGGGTTATAAAGCTCCATAGGCAATATGCTTTGTTTTTAACGATTTGTTGGTCATAGGTATCATAGGACATCGAGGAAAGTGTTCCCCCAAGGGTGAGGGATTTGTAACAACCCCAGGTTAAGTTTCCATGTAAAAAAAAAAAAATACCAAGGTCATAGGACACATATTCCAAGTTGAATGGTTATGAAAACATCACATTGGGGGTCACTTGTGGTTTATTTATGGCTATGTAAATTGTCAAAGGAATTGACGAAGGAAAAGAGACATTAATTGGAATTTAATTATAAGTATTATAGGTAAATTTGGGAATCATCCCTAAGACCAGTATGAACAGGGTCTATCATCCCCTAATTCATACCAATAGGGCCTATCATCCCCTAATTCATACCAATAGGGTCTATCATCCCCTGTTTCAGTTGCTACATGCCCTAGAGAAGCCATTCCATTGATGGCTTTAATTCATGAGAGTTTCAATGTTTGAAGTATAGTTAAAATGATCCATTGACTCATCAAGGCTCCTTTGAATGAGCCTAAGTGCATTGAAAAGCACTTACCCCCTTGCAAGGGTGCTCTAGAAAGCACTTCCTGACACTTAAGGGTGTGTTGGTCTCCTAGGATAAAAATCATCATTGTTCCAAGAATCTCCACATGTACAGTGCCTTCTAGAAGAGCTCATAGGTGTCATAGTTAAAATACATGTGTTCATCCATCACCATTGAACCTAGAAACATGTCTCATCTATTATTATAAATCCATTCAATATCATTTATTAAGAAACTACCTACAATTTCCCTATAAATTGAGCACTCATCTAAGTGCAAGGGAGGAAGAAATTTATGTAGTGTTATGCTGTTGGATTCTCAATTCTTGGAGAGTTGAAGTATTGCGATGTTGTTGGATTGATGCTTGGTGTGATGAGGATAGGATGAAGTTGGAGCAGGTTGACAATGAATTGATCGACTGGTTGTAATCTGTTACTCCTAATACTACAATAAAGATATTTGTTCTTTCCCTCATATATGTGATTATCTTTTGTGAATGTATTCTCAATATGTTCATGTATTCTAATATTTAGTCAGTTCAATCTAGTTATGATAGATATATATTGTATATTTCTATCGTCGATTTTTGTCTTCTAGTTTTTATTGCAGGTATTGATCGGGCGAGTTCAGTTAGATCGAGAGCGACAAAATCGACGAAAGAAGAATAACAAGAGCGAAGGATCACAAGTAAGTCTCTTCATCTTCTTTTTATTTTTTTATCTTAGAGAAAAAATCATTTACCTTTCCTCTATTGTTCTGAGTGAAGAAACACCACACTCAGGAGATTAGTTTATCCATAGATTAGAATTCCTCATAACAAATTGGCGACTCCATTGAGGAAAAATCCATCATTCATGGTGTTTATTTCCTTTTTAACCATCATCAGTAGACTTTACTTCAACTATTTAGTCATTTGAATGTATTGTTGCCTTAGAAGTTTGTTTAGCATGGTTGATCTTCAAGTTTCACTATGCCCAACATATTGTTGGTCAGGGTACAGTGCTCTGCATAGCATTGTCTCCCATTCATAGGTGCTCTGCAACACACTGTCTACCCTTAAGGGGTGCGTTTTCCCTTAGCCAACCAAATTCTATAATAATTTGTCTTTTGCATTCAGTTTCAGCCTATTGCTTGTTGTATTCTCATATGCATGTTTGACCTTAGAGACTAGTAAACACTACTTAGTTCTTCCTCCTTTGGATAGTGGTTTGTTCAATGTTTCATTAGCTATTTTCTTTATTATTTTTCAAAAAAAATCCAAAGTTGTAAATTTTGCGTTAGATCAATTATTTGTTTTCAAAAAGGAAAATTGTCATTTCAGTCTTCATTTCCTAAGAGAAAATTGTTGTTTCAGTCCTCATTTCTCGAAAAAAGAGAACATTATTTGATTGATTTGTGCATTTAGTTTCTTTTTAATCATTCATATTAAAGGAAACTGAAAATAAAAACATGAATATGCATTTAGAGATTGTGAGTGTTGCATAGAAATAGATTAGGGAAATCTGCATTTAGTTTGTGCTCTTTGATCTATGCTCAAAAATATGATTTCTCTATCCCTTTAGTAGCTAAGGTTTTCATTGAAAAACTGAATTGAAAAGATTTCTTCTCATTTAGTTGCATTTTAGGAATTTCCCATTACATCTCAAAGTGAACCTGAAAGATAAAATTTTAAGTAAGATCAACATAAAATTTAGTTCAATCAACCTAAGAAAGCATTGTAACATTAACGATAATACTTAGAATGTCTAGGCTAGTGATGTGTTCCAACGCCGTTAAGCATAGCAGTTGTCGTTAACTTTTCTGCAATACATTACGAGTGTGAAATCCCACTCCATGTACGTAAGTATATCGAAGCTCGTCCATGTACCTTCGGGTATATAGGGCAGTTTTCTAGTACGAAAAGTATAAGGGGGTGCTCTCACTGTGTGGTTTCGCATTAGACAGTGCTATTACGGACTTGGGCCTCCACGTACCTTCGAGTATATTTGGGAGGACAAATTTAGGTTGCTTACCATCCATAGGTAAACGAGTCGGTTGCCTGTAACTTGTGATACACCGAACACAGCATTCGAGGAGATTTCCTGCCTATACTTCTTGGTTCGCCAGGAGGTATTCTACAGTTCACATACTTGGTAATCCTTTTGCCTAGTATCACCCTTTTATTTGTTTATTTTTTTTTTTAATAAAATAAATCAGTCATTGTGGAAGAAGAACAACCCTTTCCCCTTCGTTCGCGTAGAATAGCGCTTAAACCACCTTTACCACCAGAAGCCATTTATGGTTGGCAAAGGAAACCCCATTCTATCAAATCCAGTACCATCAGTACCTCTGGTGCATCATCTTCATCACATCTACCAAAGTCATATCGAGTCGTTTCTACACATCCTGGTTTATCTATTGTCATCGAAACATAGTCCTCGTCGCTACCTGTGGACACTAAAGTTCCAATCAGTGAGACCATATATCCATAACCCGACGTTATTTAACTGGAAGTTGATCTAGATCCCATCGTTCTTTTACTAGAACATCTAGATCTCAAAGTCGAACGACAAGCAGTTGTTCTTGTATCGGTTTCTCCTCAATCATCCGTAGCCATTGAGTCTTCCCTTTTATCGTGCATTCAACCACCTGAAATATATCTCGGGCCTGGCGGAAAAAGTATTTCACTTTGTTTGATTTCAATTTCGGAAGAACCTCAATAAGAAGAAACACCCTCAACTCCAACTCATTTTGGGTCGGGGCTTTATATTTACGAGTCTTTTCCTCGATTAAGTTACACTGCTTCAATTGATCTTGTTTAAATCCAAGTTCTCATAGATCCTATAGGTTATTCATTGGGTCATTTGACCATGGCTGAGTCAACACCTCCGCATGTACCATCTGTTACAGTTGTGACATCATCTAATGTTGCTACTCCGTCGATGTTTACCACGTCACCCGAGTCACATATTTATGGTGGTCCGTCCGTCCCACCGGATTACCAATCATTATCTGAAACCTACTTTGGTGCCTCTTCAAATCCATGGACTTCACCCATGTCATCTTATAGTATCTTATCTGGTACATCTCTAATGAGTACTAAACAGCTTGATTCTTTATACACATCTTCAATTTAGCATCAAGTTGGTCCATCTAGGTACCTTCCATCTAGTTCAATATCGACTGGACTCCCACCATTTGGAGTCAATATATTCCATCTTATTATACTCCTCATGCTAGGGGGGCAACCTACGGTCACCCATTTTGACAGTACTTCGTTTTTTTATGGTCACCCAAATGTTGGAATGATTTTTTATTAGTGGTAGCCTATCATGCCTATTCAACCACAAACGGTTGTACATTAATACCAACCGGTCCAACTTGTTGTGCCTACATCTACCCCACATGTTAATACTTCATTACCCCATTTACAGGCTCAGTGGTTTGTACCTCAACCATCTCAGGTGGGTACTTCAACCCATTAGCCTCAAGTCTTGGGCCTCTAGACTCCACCTCCTTCGGCTGGTTTACAACAACCACTTGTATCTGGAATTTTACAACCAAAAGCTGGATTACCCTTTTATGGGATGTAATAGGCTCCTGTCGGTCTTAACTATTCACAACTAGATCCAATCTATTCTGGTTTTGGTTATAATCTTGGTGGTCAATCACCTTGGCAGCCACAACCTCAAATACCACAACAACAATTTCAATAACAACAATCTTATCTAGGTCTTGGTCAACAAATCCCTCAAGCATTTGGTCATCAAAATAACCCCTATTTGGGTTACCAGCAGCAAATGTCTTATGCTGGTGCACAATGGCCTATTTCCCAAGCAATTCCATCCTATCCTAGTTATGCTCAACCTAACTTGAATCGACAGTTTCCCTTTGTTGCAACATTAGAATTACCTGATTTAAACCGGCTTACCAATGATCCCATCAGCTATTCTCCTTGGTGGTCGGTGATTCCACACAAATTACCCTCCAAAATTCCAAAATTCAATGAAACCTTGGAGAAGACCCGTCAATGCATGTTATGACTTATTAAAGTCCTTAAATGGTGACTCTGTTAGACTACATCTTTTCCAACATACGCTTACTGGTCCGGCTGTGAAGTGGTATATTGAATTACCACGAGCTTCATTTGATAACTTCATGCCTTAGCCACTACCTTTTTAACCCACTTCTAGTTACCCATACGATATGAAACTGGAATGGAACTTTTGACCAACTTTAAACAAACAATTGTTACTCACATTTCTGATCATATTCATGAGTGGCGTCGTCATCGTCGAATGGTCAAAACATTTGTTCCTTATCACCTTTGGCTGAGTGGCTTATTAATCCCTTCCTGCCATCTATCACCGAGGATGTATCTAAAGGTGATAGCGTCACTGAAGTGCAAGTCATTTCTCGTGCCCATTACTTAGATTTTATTTATACTCAGTATGGCACACTCTATGAGAAAATTCCAAACGCGTCGCGATCAAATTTTACTATTCCTCCTCCATCTGGTAAGGACTCTCATGCCGACGACGGTGTGATTGGTTCTGTAAACACTCACACCTCTACTGCATCTAATCCTGCACCTTCTTCTGAAATACATACCATGTCAAATTAAAAAGGCAAAAGTGACAAGCAACCCAGAAGCAAGAAAAATGGGAAAGCAAATCAAAATCAAAATTCACCCCTGCAGGAACAATCATCTGATCAACAATCTGGAAATTCTCGGAAACCTCGTTACCCTTGCTTGATATGTAATGAGGAGAATTTTATGTGAGACTCTCGTCACCGCTCTGAAGTCTCCAAAATTCTTAAGACTTCACCTGCATCTGTTGTGTTGATAGATCATTTTCTGAATCCAGACACAAACATGGTTGCTACGGATCTCTCTTCTAGTTCCCAAGTGTGTATGCTATCTATCACGAAGCCAAAAACTAATGTTTTGGTGTCTACGTGAAATAAATATTACGGTAGTCAGGCTACTGATCAACCTACTACCTGGACCACAAATTCGTCAACTAAATCAATTCCGCCACCTGTTATTCCAGAGTTAACAATAAAACCACTGAAGGAAGACGTCCATAAATCAATTGTGGGAAGTCACTTGGCTCACCTCGCTTATCTCAATCACCTACGACATTGAAAGCTTATGACGGTCATACATATAAGCCTTGTGGTATTATCAATAACCTGCATGTCAAACTAGGGGGAAAAACTGTAACTTTTGAAGTTGAGTTCCTTCACGGACCCCCTGACTACAAAATTTTACTTGGAAGGCCATGGGTTTACGCTATGACTGCAATCGTTTCTACTTACCATTCAAATGATCACCTTCCCTCATAAAGGCACTATCACAGTAATTAATAAACTCTCCTTCTTTGCCTCTAGTTCCCAAGTATCTGGAAGCATTCTGTTAGTTCACGCACCCTAGTTATCACTTGAAAACATTTTTGTTGGTCTCTTTAGGGATTCTTCCCTAATGGGCACCTTTTCACTATCGTCGCCCTCAACGTCGACGGAAATTGTGAATATAGATACCTGCTGCATGATATCTTCCACTTCATCTGACGTAAGGAAGATTACAATTAATTCTAAAGTAGATACAGTGGGTGAATTTCTACCGCCAAGCCCAATCAAGCTTGCATAACAATCAATTTTTTTGGCTTGGGCAATGCATCTTGATCCATCATCGCCGATCATTTGGTTCGATCATTCATTATATTTTGGTACTCCTTCTCATCCTTTTTCATCCACATTCTTGAATGATTAGAGCATTGTGGAAGGCATGATTCCATAAGGAGAACCAAGAAACGATTATCATCATTGTTCCCATCTTCCAGATTACAACGAAGATAATCTTTTTGAACTGTATTGCCCTACGATCTCTGACTGATTTTTGAATTATGTTCCAATTAATGCCATCGAATCCAAGCGAAACCTGTCAAAAATTGAAGAAATGATTTCTATCGATATTTCGACCAAACCTGGCATTGTAGAAAACATTCATGTTGGTGTATCTTGTTCTGCATCTGAACTCAACACTTATCGCTCTCTTTTTCATGAATTCCGAGATGTATTTTCTTGGTCTTATGAGGAAATTCCAAGCATAGATTCTAGTATTGTTGAACACACAATTAAAATGTACCCTGATGTGAAACTAGTACGTCAACGCCTTCGTCCTGTTCATCTGAAGAAGGCTGCTTCCATTAAAGTAGAAGTTGAAAAAAATTTGCATTGTGGTTTCATTTACCCTGTTCCACTTATTGATTAGGTTTCCAACATTGTTCCTGTCATGAAGAAATAAGGGACAATCAGAGTGTGCGTTGATTATCTGGATGTCAATCTTGCTTTTCCAAAAGAAAATTATCCTACTCCCTTTATCGACCAAATTATTTATGAATGTGTCGGCTGTGAAATATTTTCATTCACGGATGGATTCTCTGGTTACAATTAAATCAATATTCGCCCACAGGACCAATATAAGACAGCATTCATTTGTCCCTGGGCACATTCGTTTATCATAAACTCCCATTTGGTTTAAAGAACACTGGGGCAACATTTCAGAGAGCAATGGATTATGCTTTCCATGACATTAAGCACATTGTTCAACCTTATCTAGATGATTTACCCGTGCATTCACGAAAACAGACTGATCACCCGGCGAATCTGAGAGCTATATTTTTACGCTGCAACACTACAAGATTCACCTTAATCCACACAAATGTGTTTTTTGTGTTGGTTCTAGTCGTTTTCTAGTATTTTTTGTCTCAAAAGATGGAATTCAAATTGACCCACTGAAGGTCCAGGCCATTCTCGATTTGCCTGCACCATCAAACTTACTTCAGTTACATAGACTTCAAGGAAAGGCTAACTTTCTAAGGAGGTTCATACCCAACTATGCCGAAATGGAAAATGGATTTACTCATCTCTTAAAAAATGGGATTCCCTTCGATTGGGATAAGGTTGTGCAGCTTCTTTTGATGCTCTTAAAGATACCCTGATCTGAGCATCATTAATGTATCTGCCTAATTATCAAAGTGATTATTTCATGTATCTTGCCACTGCAGATATAACCATTTCTATGGTTTTAGTCCAAGAACACGATGGGATAGAACATCCGATATATTATTTGAGTCGTAATCTCATTGATACGAAATTCAGGTACTCATATGTCGAAAAGCTCAGCTTGGAAGACATCCAAGCTGTCCAAATATTTCGCCATTATATCCTGCTCTGAAAGACCATTATCATTTCAGATTGCAACCCTATGACATACATTATGTCACGTCAATTTCTGGGGGGGGGAATATTCAAAATGGATCATCATTTTCCACGAATTTGATTTGGAATTCATCAAATCCAAGTCAAATAAGTCTTTGTATTTTGCTGAGCTTATCTACAACCTTCCCTCTAATAGTACTGAGTCTACATCGGAACCATCAATTCCAGATGAGTCTCTATTTCTGATTGGGTCATTTGACCCTTGGTATGGGGATTTTATCATTTATCTCCAAACCCAAAAAAAATTTCCCAATACCTCTCACTCGCAACAGCAACGTATTTGATACCAAACCAAACATTATTTGATCGTCGGTG
Organism: Pinus albicaulis; assembly: GCA_034641835.2. Classification (NCBI taxonomy): domain Eukaryota; kingdom Viridiplantae; phylum Streptophyta; class Pinopsida; order Pinales; family Pinaceae; genus Pinus; species Pinus albicaulis. The sequence goes on from CM076570.1 coordinate 258,073,754, forward strand.
ACACATTTTATCGTCGTGGTGTTGATACGATTTTAAGGAGGTGCCTCACTCATGACGAGGCAAAGAAAGTTTTGAATGATTTTCATGCTGGTGCTTGTGGTGGACATTGGTCTGGGTACGCTACCATGCTGAATATTCTCTGCGTTGGTTATTTTTGGCTAACCGTATTCCACGACTGCATTCTAGCGGCCAGAAGTTGTCATGAGTGCCAGATATTTGATCGTAAAATCCATATGTTACTAGCACCAATGCATCATTTCATCGTTGTGGGAACATTTGAAAAATGGGGCATTGACTTCATGACCTGCAACCCTCATTCAGTCGGGGGGCATGGTTATATTATTGTCATCGTCGACTAATTTACCAAGTGGGCTGAAGCGATGCCTACATTCAATAACACAGGCGAAGCAGCTACATTTTTCTTCTTCAATAATGGTGTTCCTCGGTTTTGTGTACCATAAGATATAGTTACATATCATGGTAAGAATTTTTGCAATAACATGATGAATGAGTTGACTACTAAATTATGACTGTCGCATGATAGTTCTACCCCTTATTATCCGCAATCTAATGGAAAATTTGAAGCCATTAATAAGATCCTTAAGTGAATGCTTCAATGAATGATAAGGGTTCATAAACAAAATTTGCATTTAATCATGTACTTGGATTTATGGGCATATCGAACCTCAGTGAGAAATGCAACCGGATTTACTCCCTTTAAGTTGGTGTATGCTCTAGAATCTATCTTACCAATCCAATGTGAAATTTTGTCATTAAAACTCGCTATTGACCTGCTACCTGACACCTTTAATCAAGAAGCACGTATTTTTAACCTCATCCATCTAGATGAAACGCATTGTGAAGCTGCATTGGCCAACAAAGTGCATAAGAGACGATTCAAGGCGCAATATGACCACAATGTCAAGCCTCACATCTTCTCAGATGGAGACCTTGCCTTGCCTTATGATCAAGAAGCTGATTTGATAGGAACAGGAAAATTTGAGCAACTATGGCATGACCCCTACATTGTCAAAAGAGATTTGGCTAAGGGCGCCTACGAATTAGTTGATTATGATGGAATTCCATTAACGTAGCCTCAAAATGGGTTGTATCTTAATTGTTACTACGCTTAATTGAGCGTATTAAACTTTTGTATCGTATTGTATTAATTATATTAGTTCGTTTTTTAGAGTTTTCTTGAATTTATTAATCCACTTTACATTTCATCACAGATGACTGAATCTTTGGAACCATTCATTGGGTACACCGATGGTGGTAGTCGTAGTACGCAGAACCTATCGTCTGTAGCATCGGCCATTTTCGCTCCAGGTGGTGAGTTACTGATTTTTCAATGGATTTGTATCGATCGATCAACAAAAAATATCGCTGAGTATAGCGCATTGATTTAACTTCTCTCGGATGCCATTGCACTTAGCATTAACCACATCATCATTAGGTTAGGCTCACAGCTTTTCATACTACAACTTACTAGTGTCTATACCATCTAAAATCCAACAATTCATTGTATGTTCCTTAGAGTTCAAATTTTGGAAATACATTTTTATTACGTTCAATATCAACCCATTTCCAGAAATTTCAACACATTAACTAATTCTTTAGTGAATTATGATTTTTTGCAACACATGTAAAGATACATTTTCAATTCACATCATACAATTGAATAGGATTACGCATTAAACATAGGAAAACTTTAAAATAAAATAGATAGATAGTTTAGGTTTTTACAAAATTTGTGCCCAAGACACATTGGTCATCTGACCTCAAAATGTATACAAAAATGTCAAAAGTAAAACTAGTGATGCTCATGATAACAAGCAACTACTCTAGCTATCCTGCGCAATAGACTCATTCAACAGCTAGAAACACCAATAGTATGTCGTTGCAGCCTCATAGGTAACTCTTTGATCCAGACATCAAGTATCCCAAGAGTTAATCCCTCAACATGCTGCTGCAACTCGACAAGATTCTCGGTCAAATATAAATCCCGAAGGACTTCTCTTCCGATATTACTCTCTACTGTTTCATCTGCTTCCTGGTCTATTCGACCCACTGGTCGAACGCGACCCACATCTGTGTACATAAAAATCTTTAGTTTAGTCTTGGAAAACATCAAAAATACAAAAACATGTAGAAAAATTAAAATTGAAAACATGGTCAAAACATTTTTACCCATTCACCCCATTGAATTCCATCTAGTAAAATCAAATCTGGATCTCCACGAAAATCTACACCTGCGTACAGATACTCCTCTATGGCGATATTCTGTCATCAAAGCCAGGAAAAAAATGCAGTAGAAAATATGATAGTTGACTGACTAGCATGCCTAGCCATCAATTCGACCCATCTCTACATCCGAGGGTCTCTAGGATCAGAAATTCTCAGTGTCGCATGTTGTGGTTGCATCAATGGAACTCTCTCTAAAATAAAGGAAATCAAGATCGAACCATAACTGAAATTATTTATACCACCCTTTACTTTAGTCAATTGTTCTTTCATCTTAAAGAGTACTTCTTCAGCCTAGTTGAAAACTATCAGTTAGAGACACTCGAGAGAATACTGCATGTATGAACGGTTTGCGACATGTAGTGTCACAGAGCCAACAAGTTTTGCAGTAGAGCAGATCTCGCAAGGGAAACATGAGAACCACGTCTCGATAATCCAGTAAGAAACTAAACATCCTCAACTATTATTAGGAGCACTTTGTCCCCAATATGAAATGCCTGAGATGTCAGATCCCATGAATGAACCAAGAACTCTAATAGTTCAATATGTTGTCTCATCCCTGCTAATCTCAAATACTTAAGTAACCCATAATCCTTGAGGGCTCTTACAGTGCCAGGATCATTTAGGGAAATCATGTCTTGTTATTCATGTTCTCTTTCTCGCCATGTAATGGTCATTTTGTTCTAATCAATACCTGAAATCCAACAATAAGCTTCATTAGATATATTTCATGCAAAAAAATGGGGAAATTTTGAGCACACAGCAAGAAACAAATTTTTGAAATGTGCCCAATGCACCCCTGGTCTATAGACATAGTGTTGCAGAGCATCTGAGCTTCAATTTTAGTGCTCTTCAACACACTTTTCGACATGCAAGGGTTCATTTCCCTTAGGACACAATAGATTTAACTTAGGGGGCTCAAAAATCGAAAAAATCAGCATGAAATGAAACAAAAATGACACTAAAAGGAAGAGAAAGTTTAGATCTCCAACCTGGATTAAAATGTGCGAGAAATCGTCCATTGAAATTGTCACAATCAACCGCTGAAGTTTGAGGGAAAAAATGGTTCAGAGCTCCTAAATTTCAAATGGTAACTATGGAATGGTAAAATGAAATGGTAAAAACTTCTTTTTATTAGTAATTTTTTATTATTTTAATCATGTTTAATGGCGTGACTATATTTTTTGTTCATTTTTACTATAAAACATGTATTTTTAATCTGTTTGATGGTTCTCTGAACAGGTTTACAGCTGATATAGTGAGTTTGAAGTGTACAATTATCTAAAAATGATTTGACCATAGAGCATACTTTTATCTATTTTTCTAGCTATGTTAAACATGAAAAAAGGAACCCCCATGGAGTCTTATTTTAGCTCTTTTCAGACTTTGTTAATGTGAAAATATTGTCGAGCACTTGTCCTTTCGAACTCGTAAAAGGAAATGAAACGACATCTAGTCAATATAATTTTAACCCTTTTCCAGACTGAGATAGATTATTTACGAAAAAGGAGCACCTTATTCAAACATGGCTAAGAGGTTTTCTCAGGTATCATTTTACACTTTTTCGGACCTGAGCGACAAATCTACGAAAAAGGACTTATGGAGTTTTATTTTCGTCCCTTTTTCAAACTCTCTAAACATGAAAAAGGACTGAGTTTTCACTGTCGTTAGACTTGTTAAAACATCAAATAGCGATGGACTTGTCCGATCATTACAAGATCGAGTTTCAATATCGCTAGACTCGTTAAATCAACAAATAGCGATGGACTCACCTGAAGAGTTTAATTGTAGATCAAGCATATGTTACCCTCCTCAATCTTGTTATAAAACAAAGAGGTATTGGTAAATAATGACTGGGGAAATTTTGGGAAAAAAAAAACAAAACACTTACCTATGGTCTATCATACCATCCATCACTTTGGTTTTGGTTCAATGCTGCCAACTCATTTCAGTGTCACTGATATGTTCAAGAGAAGTCATCCAATAATTCCTCATCTTCTGCAATACTCATAAACCTTCATTTTAATAATCGCCATCCCTAAACATTGCTTCATCAAGTCACATTTTGTCTCCAAAATCATTACTCATGTTTTATGTCATATCTGCGATGAGTCGCTTCCTATCGACATTGGCTCATCATTCAGGAAGTTGACTTAGAAACATCTTTCCATTTCCTTGTAACTTGCTTACATCAACGGAAAGTTTCTCGCTTCTGGCGATAGGTTGACATCACATACCTTCGACTGAAATATTTTATTTGGCGTTCAACATCAAATCATCTATTCACACCTTGCAAATTGTACTGCAATACCTTGAGAACCATTAACATCAACGGTGGTTTCTCTCGTGTATGTTAATGGCTTACATCAATGGCTAGTAATCATACGATGTCTTCCCATGTTAAACTTCAGATCACATATTCGTATGGTTAGAATTTTACTTCGAACGATTGAGTAAACGAGATAGAAGACCCCGGATCCATTTTCTTCCATCTAGGCTAAGATTTCAGGAATTGCACTACATCATTCGTACGTTGGCTTTACATATAGATGGTCATCCTATCATGGGCCTATATCTATAGGCATGTACATATATGTAGACGACTGTCTGATTTATGTACGTGTTATGATAGTTTATGTGTTGAGCATGGGTATGCCTCCCTCAGAAATTCATGTCCAATATGTACAAGATATCATGATTTAATTTATTGCAAATGTTGGAAATGTTGTCATTGATGGCAAAGGAGATGACAAAGGAGGAGCACCTGAAACAGCAACAAGGCAAAGAGAGCATGAGACATAAAGCAAAGGCAGTTGTAGAAGGGTCATGTGATTAGAGATCTGGAGAGGCAGCAGAGGTAGCAAAAAGAGAAGCAAGGAGCAGCATCAGTCAAGGAGCAGAGTTATTTGATTTCATAGATATAATGAGAAACATGTATTGACTGTTGGATTTTTTTATGAAAGTATGAATAGAGTGTTCAGGGTTTGTGGACAGTGTAAACTCTGTACAAAGGGATTTGAAGTGTGATTCTTGTATAGGGTGGAGGAATTGATGATTGTGAGTCTATCAGGTTTCATAAACAGTTTTAAATAAACTCTGTGGAAAAGTTTTTTATGGTATTCTGCAGAAAATTGAAGAAAATCTATAAACTGTTGAGACAGGGTTGACTGTGAGATCGGGAATGAATAATCAATTGTGTAAATTCTGTATGGACCATATATGTATCCCTTAGTCAAAACCTGTGTGATGGAACCCTATGATTGACTGTGTGAATAGAAACTACAGTGTTTCAAAGTTCGTTGTTATGTTGACAATCCCCTGAGGGTCCTACCTCATGGTGTACTGATTTGTACATGCTTTGTAGAAAAAAATTGAACGGTTTCTGTATAGAAACTCAAGAGGCCGACTATGTTCATGTGGCATAGCAGAGTAAACCTCTGTCTTTTAAAGAGAAAGGTGATTTTAGTAGATCGGATTGAGCAGCAGTGAATTGGTAATGACACATTGAATGGGATGCAACAGTGATCAAAATTGGTGAAGAGTATGTGAGATACTTAAATGCATCAAGCGATGACTTAATTGCAGAAGTTTCGTAGCGAAGGTTCGAAGTGAGTATTATGAAAGGAAGACATTCTGCAGCGTTCAAGAGGAACCGAAGGCGTAGAGGCAGAAGTCATCATAGGTTGGTTATCGGACTTGTTTTTTCTAACCTATTCTGATTGTTAAAATAAACCAAGAGCGAAATGGAATTAAATTCCATAAAACTGTGAAGAAGGGTTCTGTTAGAAGAGTCGTGAATCTCTATGGAAGGAGTGAACCTTTTTCTAAGTGATAAACCCTGTTGTATAGAACGTGAAGATTCACTAGAATCTCTATTCGTTGGAGTAAAAGAGCATTGTTTTATTGCCGGAAGAGTAATATCTGTGGGAATTAATCATTGAGTTAGAGCAAGGAATTAAGTCGAAGAACTGTGTTAACCATAGTAAGAAACCGAGTTAAGTATTGTGCAATTACCTGGAGTGGTTTTGTGAAACCAATACCACCTTCATCGTGCTTCTTTTGGGCTAGGAGAAAAAACTCACAAAATAACGCGATCCAATACATTTGTGCCACGTTAGCAGTCCAAAACCGCCCATATCGTGTTTCTTTGGAACGCTAATCTTCTGTCGGGAAAAAAATACGATATCAAATTGGTTCATTTGATCCAGAGGCCGGTGGATCAAACGATGGTCGTGACACAAGTTACACAGGAGATAAGTTAAGGTATGGCCCGGTTGTTTTATGTTGAAACCCGTTCATTTACATGTTGAGGTGTGGGCCCCGTGGGAAAAATATATGTTAAAATGTTGTGTTGGTAGTGTAATCGGGTTCATAACACAAGTCCAAAGGTTGTGCACTGTATTAAGATTTTATTATAAGCTGAGGGTCGAACCATTGTATAAAGTGCTAAGTTCGGGTTTTTAAATAAATCAAAAAAAAGGTGTTGATTTATGGTTCAAGTCGAAAGGTTGAATATTGTTGCAAGGTTAACATTATTAAAGCTCTTTTTTATAAAGGCCAAGGCTTATATAAAAGGGGGATATAGTTCGGGTGGTTCATTTAATTTACCAAAGGTCATATTATTCGAGAGTTTAATAACAAAGGTAAAGTGTGTATAGTTGTTGGGCTAAAAAATCCCTGTGGTTATATGCATTAGTGTGTTGGGTTAACAAAGTCAACCAATGAAATTAATCCAAAGTTAATTCGCTAGTGGGACCCTTTGTTCATCGCACCAAACTATTGGAGGATGTGATTATGATATTGCGCTCACGATAAATAATGTGGAGCTGATATGTTATGAGCTGTGATTCGTATGTGTTTGAGTTCCGGCTTAAAGGGCATCAAAGTGGGCCATCGCATCGGAAAAAAAGCAAAACATCATAACATACCTTTCAAGAATGCGATTGCGATTAATCGCATCGGAACTATCACAAGGGAAGTAATCGCAATTGGAAGTATTCAGTTGCGATTAATTGCATCGGAAAATAGAAAAAGGTTCGATATTGTGGGCTTGAATACCTTGGGTCTTGTTCCAAAGTTTTGAGTGTTGATCTGAATCTTTGTGAAAGTATAATGTATGTCGAGGTATATATATTATATGATAAAGCAAAGCTTGTATGAAATGAGCGTGGGCCATATGTGTGAACATAAGTTGCGATACATTAGATTGAAGCTTGAATGTTAGTTCGAATGAGTGAATTTTCCACATGATTGAATTGTGGCCCCAGATGTGAAATACTATCATATGGTGGGTTGTTAAAGTGCTAACCCATGCGAAGACTGATATATGATATAATATATGTTACCAGACCATAGAGTCATAATTTGGCTCTATATAAAGTCATATATGCGTGAAACCAACAGTAAGAGATGTTGAGTTTTAAATGAAAGAGCAAAGACTTATATTTGATATATTATAGTTGCTGGAACATAAGAATGAAAGGGGTTATAATGCTCAGCTGCAGATAAATTGAAAGAGAAGAACCTCAGGCAAAGTGCTTTAGTTAATAAAAGAAGTTTCCATGATAAAGGAATGAAAATGTGGGCTCGACAGGTATACATACACAGTGAACAGGAATATGCACAGGAATGAATTTGACAGGTGTACAAGCACAGAAAGCAGGAGAATATGCAGAACTGAAAAAGACAGTAAACAGAGTATGCAGAACAGTTACATGACAGCTGCAGATACACAATTGCAGTGAACAGCAGAGGTATGTAGAAGAGTTTCTTAACAGCAGCAGAAAAGACAAAACCAGCAAAGCGAAAGGCCAAAAAATGGGCTGAGTGAAATTATTTTTATGTAACTGAAAATGTGAATGTAAATGTTGTAATTGATTTTATATTGTTTGTGATGCATTGGCAAGTTTCCGGAGGAAAACAAAAATCCCACTGTAATATTGAAATTAGTACATATAGTTATATTTTTCTAAGTGAGCTGGTAAAAGAAATGAGAAGGCAAAAGGTAAAGAGGTATGGCTGTCCATTTCGAATTACCTATGGAATGCTAACAGTCATACGAAAATCCCTATAAATGATATCACCTTGATATGCATAGGAAGGTTAGAGAGGTTGGAGAATGGGGAATTGAGGCAGAGAAGATAAGAAGGAGGAGGAGCAGAACGAGATGTTGTGAAGGGTTAGAGAATGCAGAAATGGAGCTGAGCAAGGAAGAAGGAGGAGCTGATAGAGAATCCGAGAAGATGCAGAGATGATGCAAGGAAGATATGAGAACTGAAGGACAGCAGAAGAGAAGGGATATATCAGAAATACATCCATGTAACCTAAGTTTTTTTTTTGAGAGATTATGTTATTTCTCCTTTATCAAGTTAGAAGCTGAGCAGATGGTATATCTCGGGATCGAGGTAGGAGCCTCCTGTAGGTTGGTGCCTACAGAAAATAGATGGGAGTTGGTGCTTCCACATCAAGTTGTAGCTTGATAAAATGTCAGTTGTAGCTGACTGAGGTAGGAGCCTCCTGTAGGTTGGTGCTTGCAGAAAATAGATGGGAGTTGGAGCTTCCTTGCAAGTTGTAGCTTGCGGAATTGAGGTGTAGGTGTTGAAATGCAGCAAGATGATGGAGCTTAGGTGAAAAAGGTGAAATGCAAGTCAGCTGAGGAGATGCCCGTTAGGAAAATTCTCGCGCAAAGTCTATTTTTAGACTATGTCTATTTTTAGACATATGGAGCATGGTCCAGGGGTTGCAGTATGTTATTCTTGGAGTATTGGTCATGTTGGTAAAAAAATAGATGGACCTCTATTTTTAGACATTTAGGTCGAAGTCTATTTTTAGACTGCCTATCCTAAAAATAGGGAAGTCAAATATTATTTACCCTTAATAATATTTGGACTCTAAACTTCAATTTACTCTCTTGGAGCACTTCAGTTCGAGCTACAGAAGTGGCTCATGCATCTGACAGAGGAATTACGCTATTCCTAGGGGTTTGGTGAGCTCATGCATGGTTAACTTCAGTTAGGACTTCAGTGGCAGAAGTTTGGTGGAGTTGATGAGACAGTTGGTGGAGTTGTGTTCGGTTTAACTTAGTTGAACTAGTTGTGATTAGTTTAACTAGCTAATCAACTAGTAATGAGTGGAGTGAATTAAATATTATTTAATTCACTAATTATTAACTCATTATTCAACTCAAGAACACATCAGTTCACTATAGTGCATGGACAGTTCAGTGGAGACCAATGAAAGAGGTAGATGAAAGGGTTGAGATAGCTATCAGTTGTGACATCAGTTGTGCATGAGATTTGCACCACACTTGGAGGCAATTTCCCATGATGATTGCGCTGTCAAGCCAAGGAGATTCGAACCTTGGATCTCTATTTAGACAGGCCATGATTGCGCAATAGAGGCAAGCAATTAGTGGATGTGTTTTGAACCCGTGACTTGTTCAAAACCAAGCTAGTTTGTGTGTAACTTCATGAGATAGTACTGAGTACTTGTGAGGAGTATTGTACTGAGTTTGTTACATGTTTTCTCCATTATAATATACACAATAGCTGCGGGGTTTTCAGCTATAAGCTTTCCCCATACACACTGTGTTAATGTGTATGATGATTTGATGTGCTATCGCTTGTTTTATTTCCGCATGTGTGATGATCTGAGTGGAAGAGATTATGTGTTGCATACAATCTGAATTGACATGTGATCAGTAGGTCTTTGTGACATCAATCAGGCTTCAGCAAATTTTTATAGTAGAGCCTGGAATGGAGCTCATAGAACAACAGAGATATTAGAGCTTGCCTTTGCATCACAACAATAATAATATGTGGTTTTCTCCCTTTATGGGTTTCCACTTATATCTGGTGTCGATGTGCATGATGTCTATTTTTTGATATGGTATATCTATTCTGCTTAATACTTGTTGCTCACATATTCTGCTTATTAATTGTTGCTCACAAATAAAGATTGCTCACATATTATGTTGATCATGAAATGAAGGTGTTAATAAAGTTTAATGAAAAGTTTTAAAAAGTCCATGAATGTGTTAAACTGATTCACCCCCCCCCTCTTAGTTTAACTAAGGGTTCAACAATTGGTATCAGAGCCAAGTTCCTTTGGTGCAAGCCTAATAGCTTGAAGGAGATCTAGTTGAGTCATGGACTATCATAATGTACCTGTGTTAAGTACAACAAACTTTCTTGAATGGAGAGATAAGGTTAAAATAGGATTATTGGCTTATGAACCTGAGGTATGGAAACTTGTATGTGATGGTTACTGCACACACTCTCCCTCGGTGCAAGAACAACATAGGAATTCCAAGGCAAAATGTGTGATATTCAATAATCTTCATATCAAGGATCTTGAGTTAATAATGGATTTAACCTCTGCAAAAGAAATCTGGGATAGATTTCACTTCATGCATGGAGTAGACACTAAGGACTGCACTGTCAAGAAGAAGAAGAGAATTAGGATGAAGAAAAATTCATGTTAGTAGGAAAATGTTCAATCAAATGAGGTACTTGCTAGTGTGAATGGAGATAAGAACCATGAAGGAAGTACAGCTGAAGAAAAATCCAAACCTGACACTGCTTTGACTGAAATAGAAATATTGAAGAATGAAAACAAAGACCTGAAGACATTGGTGCAAATATGTGATGAGAAAGAATATGAATATAAGAAAAAAATTATTGGCCTGAAAACACGGCTTGAAGAAGCAAAGAAAGTAGAAGACACTCTGCTGGAACAAATGAGAGAGAAAAGTCTGGAATGTGAAAAGTTGGAAGAATAAGTAGTGAACCTAAGAAAGAATTTAGAAAAATCCCAAAGAGATTTATTAATGAATACTCCTCAAATGAAAAGATCTGGACAGTTGGACTAGATTCTAAAGGCTCAAAGGTCACCTCTCATAAAGGCTGGGATAGGATATGAAGGTGAAACCAGTAAGTCCAAGGTTGAAGATAACAGGAATGTCATTTTTGTAAAAGTTGTAAAGGACAGTGAAGCAACTCAGCAGATTCCTTCAAAAGTAGAAGCCAGCAAGAACATGATTTGTAAAGAAACAAATAGAAACAAGCAGCAACATGAAAGGACAGAGAATGAGAGGATGAAACAATCAGTTGCAAAAGGCTCTTGCGCTCCTAAGGATGAATTGAACAAAATTGGAAGATGTCAAAGGAGGTTCTTTCCTCCTATGGAAAATATCACATGTTTTTCCCACCACAAACCTGGACATATAACATCATATTGTAAGACAAAGCAAATCCAGTCCAACCAACAAAGGATGCAGCAAATGAGAAGAACCCCTCAAGCAAGAAAATGGAAAAGACAATCTTTCACTAGGTACACAAATCATTTCCATGGCTACTGTTATGCATGCAGTAATTTTGGACATAAACTTGTTGATTGTAAATTGTGTTCATAAAGGGGAATAAAATATTATACATCAGCTCAAACATACCTTGGAAAAGTAAGATGTTATGTATGCCTCAAACTTGGTCACAAAGCAAAGGACTGTAATCTTCCATATACTTTAAAGAACTCCAGACAGATGATGGAATCTAAGCAAATCAAACAAAGCTGTGAATCAAAAAGGAGTGCAGACATTATGAAGAACCCCAATAAAGTATGGAAGGAAAAGAGAAAGGGGGAGCTTGTTACCTCAATAACATAATGAATCTATCATAGTCTCAGGGGGAGCTGCTCTAGGAATCAAATCAAAAATCCATCCAATGATAAATATGAAGCAACATCTCAGGGGGGGAGCAGTTCATAAATAGTCCCCTCAAAAGTAGTCTAAGAAGAGCTCCATGAAATGAGGACAGCTATAAGATCAGGAATGTACAGGACAATTTCTCTAACAATGAACTAGAGAGGAAGAAGAAAATCTGAAGCACACAATAGCCAACAGGTTGATGAAAGAAGAAAAGGCAGCAAGCAGCTATGATGATAGAGGGAACATCTAGAATTAACAATGATTCACATTAAGAAGGATGAGTAAGAAAAGTGCCTATCATCATTATGTCATTACATCATTCATCTATGAATATGCCCCTTGAAGGAGTACAGTTAAATAAGTGATAAATATTTGAGTAATCATCCCATGAAGATTCATAGAAAAGAAATTGAAGATGCCTTCCCAAGGATCTTTATATTAGAACTGTTGAATTGTTTTTTAAAAGCAGCAATGATTCTGGAGCAGTCTTAGTAAGGAAAATGTAGTGACATTTCTTTGATCAGAATGACAGAATAAGCAAATGGTTAATGATGCCAAGATCAAATTCAGGATATTGATGATTGTTGGTGTGAACAGTGGAAAGCTCAATAGTAGAATTCATGAAGGATGTCTTAATTATGGGTTAATGTGCAAACTGAAGTGAAATATCTGCATGGTTTATCAAAATAGTATCAATGGGTAGTTGGTACAAGCAGCATGCTTATCAGTAGAATATCAAGTATACCTAGTGGAACAATGGTATGGTACAGGTCCTCAAGATCAAAGGATTATGGAAAAAGTACATCAATGTAGTATTCCCAGTGTTATCTGCATTCAGCATGAAAAGGTCAGTAGCAGTTCTAAAGGATCATTATTGTTGTTTACACTTGAAGCATTATATTGAGCCTTGAAGCAGTATATTTTTCTATATATAATTGCATGCCTTCCAGAAGTCAGTACATATATACCTTCAAGGCCTCTTTCTTAAGATCATTTATAAATCTGGGTGAAGTCTGTTTGTTGAGATTTCAATAAAACTACTTGAAGAAGTGTTGCTGAAGATCATCATGATAGAACAGTTAAAGTATCGAAAGTATGAAGGATGAGTCGTGTCAGTTGAAGCTCAAAATTATGTTATTGATTCATTAAAAGCATACTTCAGCAGAAAGGATTTGCTAATATTTCACCTTTAAATAGAGATTGATCATTGACATACATAACCTCTTATGTCATAAAGGAAATTGCATGATTGATAAGTGAGACTGACCAATACATTGAATGTATCTAGCCTCAAGGTTTTGTAAATACATTGTACAAGTAGGAAAGTCATTTGGCCTCTCACATTGAAAGATTTTGCCTTTTTCTCACAACAAACTATAAGCTTTGGTTTGATTCATTGTTCACATCAGTAACAAGGACCTTTCAGCTATTAATTGTAATATCATTATCAACATCCTAACTCATATCATCACCAACAGGAAGTACAGGTGAACCACAGCAATAAAAGATATATTGGCATCATCACAATTAAACAGATGAGTACTGTAGATGTGCAGTGCGGAAAAAGACTTACTCCATCTACAACCCTCCTCAATAGATATGCATCGTATATGAAGATTATAATATAGACTGAAGTATAGCTGAAGCAAGCTTGATATGTCACATGGAGCATTCACAATCTTTAAGTATTGATCCAATGATGCATCTCTGATTATACAAGTCTGATTATATATGGTTGTCATCACCTACACTATATACAAGTTCAATAAGACTCAAAAGTGTTCTCTCAACAACTCTTATACACCAGTTTCGAGCAGCAGGGTACAAAGTCAGAAGAAAAAGGCCTAAACACATCTCAGAGAGAGGAAATTAAGAGATAGAAAGCACACTAGGAAATGTGCAACCCTTTGCCATTGATGTCAAAGGGGGAGGAAAAGCAACTAACAGAAGATAGGGTCTTCTAAAAGAATCTAGGTTGAGGAAGACTTGGAGGAAGCATTGGATTATTGGTGGATGGGTTGCCATCAATGCCAAAGGGGGAGACTATTGGAAATGTTGTCATTGATGGCAAAGGAGATGACAAAGGACGAGCACCTGAAACAGCAACAAGGAAAAAAGAGCATGAGACATGAAGCAGAGGCAGTTGTAGAAGGGTCATGTGATTGGAGATCTGGAGAGGCCGCAGAGGCAGCAAAAAGAGAAGCAAGGAGCAGCATCAGTCAAGGAGCAGAGGTATTTTATTTCATAGATATAGTTAGAAACTGGTTCTGAATAAGAAACATGTATTGACAGTTGGAATTGTTTATGAAAGTATGAATAGAGTGTTCAGGGTTTGTGGATAGTGTAAACTCTGTTCAAAGGGATTTAAAGTGTGATTCCTGTATATGGTGGAGGAATTGATGATTGTGAGTCTATCAGGGTTCATAAACAGTTTTAAATAAACTCTGTGGCAAAGTTTTTTATGGTATTCTGCATAAAATTGAAGAAAATCTATAAACTATTGAGACAGGGTTGACTATGAGATCGAGAATGAATAATCAATTGTGTAAATTCTGTATGGGCCATATATGTATCCCTTAGTCAAAACCTGTGTGATGGAACCCTATGATTGACTGTGTGAATAGAAATTGCAGTGTATCAGAGTTCGTTGTTATGTTGACAATCCCCTGAGGGTCCTACCTCACGGTGTACTGATTTGTACATGCTGTGTAGAAAACAATTGAACTGTTTATGTATAGAAACTCAAGAGGCTGACTCTGTTCATGTGGCATAGCAGAGTAAACCTCTGTCTTTTAAAGAGAAAGGTGATTTTAATACATCGGATTGAGCAGCAGTGAATTGGTAATGACACATTGAACGGGATGCAACAGTGATTAAAATTGGTGAAGAGTATGTGAGATACTTAAATGCATCAAGTGATGACTTAATTGTAGAAGTGCCATACCAAAGGTTCGAAGTGAGTATTGTGAAAGGAAGACATTCTGCAGCGTTCAAGAGGAACCAAAGGCGTAGAGGCAGAAGTCATCATAGGTTGGTTATCGGACTTGGTTTGTTTAACCTGTTCCGATTGTTAAAATAAACCAACAGCGAAATGGAATTCAATTCCATAAAACTGTGAAGTAGGGTTCTGTTAGAAGAGTCGTGAATCTCTGTGGAAGGCGTGAACCTCTGTCTAAGTGATAAACCCTGTTGTATAGAACGCGAAGATTCACTAGAATCTCTATTCGTTGGAGTAAAAGAGTATTGTTTTATTGTCGGCAGAGTAATATCTGTGGGACTTAATCATTGAGTTAGAGCGAGGAATTAATTCTAAGAACTATGTTAACCATAGTAATAAACCAAGTTAAGTACTGTGCAATTACCTGGAGTGGTTTTGTGAAACCAATACCACCTTCATCGCGCTGCTTTTGGGCCAGGAGCAGAAACTCACAAAATAATGCGATCCAATACATTTGTGCCACGTTAGCAGTCCAAAACCACCCATATCACGTTTCTTTGGAATGCTAATCTTCTGTCGGGGAAAAAATGCGATATCAACTTGGTTCGTCCGATCTGGAGGCTGGTGGATCAAACGATGGTCACGCCACAAGTTGCACAGGAGATAAGTTAAGGTATGGCCCAATTGTTTTATGTTGAAAACCGTTCATTTACATGTTGAGGTGTGGGCCTCGTGGGCGAAATATATGTTAAAATGTTGTGTTGGTAGTGTAATCAGGTTCATAACACAAGTCCAAAGGTTGTGCACTGTATTAAGATTTTATTATAAGTTTAGAGTCGAACCATTGTATAAAGTGCTAAAGTTGGGTTTTTAAATAAATCAAATAAAAGGTGTTGATTTATGGTTCGAGTCGAAAGGTTGAATACTATTGCAAGGTTAACATTATTAAATCTCTTTGTTATAAAGGCCAAGGCTTATATAAAAGGGAGATATAGTTCGGGTGGTTCATTTAATTTACCAAAGGTCATATTATTCGAGAGTTTAATAACAAAGGTAAAGTGTGTATAGTTGTTGAGCCCAAAAATCCCTACTGATATATGCATTAGTGTGTTGGGTTAACAAATTCAACCAATGAAATTAATCCAAAGTTAATTTGCTAGTGGGACCCCTTGTTCATCGCACCGAACTATTGGAGGATGCGATTACGATATTGCAATCGCGATAAAGAATGCGGACCCAATATGTTATGAACTGTGATTCGTATGTGTTTGAGTTCCGGCTTAAAGGGCCTCAAATTGGGCCATCGCATCGAAAAAAAGTAAAACATCGGAACATAACTTTGAAGAATGTGATTGCGATTAATCGCATCGGAACGATCGCAAGGGAAGTAATCGCAATCAGAAGTATTCAGTTGCGATTAATCACATCGGCAAATAGAAAAAGGTTCGATATTGTGGGCCTGAATACCTTGAGTCTTGTTCCAAAGTCTTGATTGTTGATCTGAATATTTTTGAAAGTGCAATGTATGTCGAGGTATATATATTATATGATAAAGAAAAGCTTGTATGAAATGAGTGTGGGCCATATGTGTGAACATAAGCTGCGATACATTAGATTGAAGCTCGAATGTTAGTTCGAATGAGTGAATTTTCCACATGATTGAATTGTGGCCCTAGATGTGAAATACTATCATATGGTGGGTTGTTAAAGTTATAACCCATGCGAAGACTGATATCTGATATAATATATGTTACCGGACCATAGAGTCATAATTTGGCTCTATATAAAGTCATATATGCGTGAAACCAACAGTAAGAGATGTTGAGTTTTAAATGAAAGAGCAAAGACTTATATTTGATATATTATAGTTGCTGGAACATAAAAATGAAAGGGGTTATAATGCTCAGTTGCAGATAAATTGAAAGAGAAGAACCTCAAGCAAAGTGCTTCAGTTAATAAAAGAAGTTTCCGTGATAAAGGAATGAACATGTGGGCTCGACAGGTATACATACACAGTGAACAAGAATATGCACAGGAATGAATTTGACAGGTGTACAAGCACAGAACGCAGGAGAATATGTAGAACTGAAAAAGACAGTGAACAGAGTATGCAGAAAATTTACATGACAACTGCAGATACACAATTGCAGTGAATAGCAGAGGTATGCAGAACAGTTTCTTAACAGCAGCAGAAAAGACAAAACCAGCAAAGCGAAAGGCCACAAAATGGGCTGAGTGAAATTGTTTTTATGTAACTGAAAATGTGAATGTAAATGTTGTAATTGATTTTATATTGTTTGTGATGCATTGGAAAGTTTTCGGAGGAAAACAAAAATCCCACTGTAATATTGAAATTAGTACATATAGTTATATTTTTCTGAGTGAGCTGGTAAAAGAAATGAGAAGGAAGAAGGCAAAGAGGTATGGTTGTCCATTTCGAATTACCTGTGGAATACTAACAGTCATACGGAAATAAATGATATCACCTTGATATGCATAGGAAGGTTAGAGAGGTTGGAGAATGGGGAATTGAGGCAGAGAAGATAAGAAGAAGGAGGAGCAGAATGAGATGCTATGAAGGGTTAGAGAATACAGAAATGGAGCTGAGCAGAGAAGAAGGAGGAGCTGATAGAGAATACGAGAAGATGTAGAGATGATGCAGCGCAAATATGAGGACTGATGGACAGTAGAAGAGAAGGTACAGAACAAAGCTGATATCCAAGGTAAATCAGCAAGTGTTTTCCTTTTGAAAGAGTAAGGAAGTTGGAGCTTCCCTATCAAGTTGTAGCTTGATAGATTTCAGTTGTAGCTAACTGAGGTAGGAGCCTCCTGTAGGTTGGTGCCTGCAGAAAATAGATGGGAGTTGGTGCTTCCACATCAAGTTGTAGCTTGATAAAATGTCAGTTGTAGCTGACTGAGGTTGGAGCCTCCTGTAGGTTGGTGCCTGCAGAAAATCGATGGGAGTTGGAGCTTCCTTGCAAGTTGTAGCTTGTAGAATTGAGGTAGGAGCCTCCTGTGGGTTGGAACCTACAAAATATCAGTGGTGAGAGGGAGTTGGAGCTTGCCTTTGCATCACAACAATAATAAGATGTGGTTTTCTCCCTTTATGGGTTTCCACTTATATTTGGTGTCTATGTGCATGATGTCTATGTGTTGATATGGTATATCTATTCTGCTTAATACTTGTTGCTCACATATTCTGCTTATTAATTGCTGCTCACAAATAAAGATTGCTCACATATTATGCTGATCATGAAATGAAGGTGTTAATAAAGTTTAATGAAAAGTTTTAAAAATTCCATGAATGTGTTAAACTAATTCACCCCCCCCCACCCTCTTAGTTTAACTAAGGTTTCAACAGCAAATTGATGCAGGTCACCGTCCGCTTCAGATCCTACTCATCACATCGTGAAGCATCTCATCGAATTAGTATCATTATTGTGACTTCATGCTTTAGGGGGCAGCTGTTATAGGTCAATTTGGGCATCCCCTAAGACCATTATGAACGTGGTATATCATCCCCTAATTCAATACCAACAGGGTCTATCATCCCTTGTTTCAGTTGCTACATACCCTAGAGAATTCATTCCACTTATGGCTTTAATTCATGAGTTTCAATGTTTGAAGTATAGTTAAAATGATCCATTGACTCATCAATGCTCCTCTGAATGGGCCTAATTGCATTGCAAAGCACTTACCCCATGTAAAGGTGCTCTGCAAAGCACTTCCTGACACTTAAGGGTGTGTTGGTCTCCTGGGAGTGAAATCATCATTGTTCCGAGAATCTCCACATGTCCAGTTACTTCTAGAAGATCTCATAGGTGTCATATTTCGAATACATTTGTTCATCCATCACCATTGAACCTGAAAACATGTCTCATCTATTATTATAAAGACATTCAATATCATTTATTGAGAAACTACCTAAAATTTCCCTATAAATTGAGCACTCATCTAAGTGCAAGGGAGGAAGAAATTTATGTAGTGTTATGTTGTTGGATTCTCAATTCTTGGAGAGCTAAAGTATTGTGATTTTTTTGGATTGATGCTTGTTGTGATGAGATGGGATGAATTTGGAGTAGGTTGACAAAGAACTGATCGAATGGTCGTAATCTATTCCTCCTAATACTGCAGTAAAGATATTTGTTCTTCCTCTCATATATGTGATTATATTTTGTGAATGTATTCTCAATATGTGCATGTATTCTCATATTTATTTAGTTCAATCTGGTAATGATAGATATATATTGTATATTTGTATCGTCGATTGATATCTTCTAGTTTTGATTGCAGGTATTGATCTGGCGAGTTCAGTTGGATATAGAGTGACAAAAGTGATGAAAGAAGAAGCACAAGAGCGAAGGATCACAAGTAAGTCTCTTCATCTTCTTTTTATCTGTTTATCTTAGAGATAAAATCATTTTCCTTTCCTCTATTGTTATGAGTGAAGGAACGCCACACTCATGGAAGACTAGTTTATCCGTATATTATAACTCCTCATAACAATAAGAAATAAGGAAAGTAAGAAAATGAAGGTGAAGAGACACAAATTTGCATGCTAAGTAAATTATAGGGAAAATGGAGAAAAAAGAGACATTAATGATAAAAAGGCACCTGAGAATCAGTTTACATATTTTTTTCATTCTTGGATCAGGTTCAGCAAAGGAAAGAGAACAAGTAGTTGGATAAGGAAATCAATGGAAGGAAAAGGAAAAGAAAATGAAAGCAAGGAGAAGGTTGGATTGGCAAC
Source organism: Pinus albicaulis (assembly GCA_034641835.2). Lineage (NCBI taxonomy): Eukaryota > Viridiplantae > Streptophyta > Pinopsida > Pinales > Pinaceae > Pinus > Pinus albicaulis. The sequence continues at coordinate 258,093,389 of CM076570.1, forward strand.
TTCAACAAAAAGATCTTGTAGGTAACAGGTTGAATGTGTGATCTCCATATTGGGATGTGAACGCATGGTACATGCATTTTTTTATTTAGTTCATTTATTATAATTAGAAAGGGTTTTTCATGGAGCGACACTATTTTAGCCTTGCCTTGCCATTTCCTTGATAGTCATGGTTTGATGGGGTTAATTCTTGGTTGAGCTTTGGATTGCAAGAAGTATTTGGAACTGGGTGAGGTGGTATCCAGAAAATTCCCAAGGGTTGGGGGTGGAGATGGTTTTCTCAGGGAATCCCTCGACAAATGGATGGAGACAGGCAATTTACTCAAGATATGGTGAAGAAATTCTAAGGCATCCAAGCTTGCTTTGGTTTCGTGATATCTTAACTAGTTTTGGCAAGATCGCGGTAGTTTGAGGGTGGAGGTGGTTTAACCTCTGAATTACCTTGGTTGATTATGCCTTGGTTTATCCCATGAGGTCCCACATTCATACTTGGAATATGGCATGAGGGTGATTAGATGAAAGAAAGATTTGGTTCAACTCAATCTATGATCGGGTGGTACATGGAATTCCTGTCTTGGTTGGACTTTGCATATGTTAATAAGAGATATTTTCTTATTGTAATATATGAGAATTTGTACATGTTATTATGTTGATTTGATGGTTGTTCTGTCATGTTTAATATTCTAGTTATATGTTGGTTATAAGCACGGTTTATGATGTTCTCTAGCTATGGCCCTTGTATGCTTTGATAAGTTAATGAATGGTTGATGAATGAATGGGCTGACAAGTGTTTCTATAGCTAATTGAGAGGGAATTATAAATTCTCAACTATTTTCAGATGAAATATAGAGATTTATACTTAGATATGCATTCATGGCCTGTAACTCACATGTTTACCATGTGTTTTACGAAATGTATTAGGCATGTCTAGGTCAAGATATTGTTAAGGTTTGAGTGTTTGGTATTATTTTCATCTTAACCATGCTTCTCGAAAGTTTCAAGCAGTTCTAGGCAGGGGTCTAGAGGCTAGGCTAAAAGGTGGCACATATCCTGGAACCACAATAACGAAAGCAAAAAATTTAGGTAATAACCATTGGCACCTAGGCTTATGAGTGTGGTTGGAGCCTCATAATTATATCCATGCCTTGTTGTGGGTGCAATTGGGGGTTGGGTTAGATAAAAAGTAGTTCCAACTCAAGATCTGGTCACTAGGGTAGTTTTTTAGCCTTTGAGTGATTTATGGTTCTGAGGAAGGTCAGTAGGTCTCAGTTAGAGGACCCACTTCCTTAACTGGAACTAGGAGGTTGGGTCATGTCATAATAGCACTCCACTTCACATTTTCCCAGAGGGATTGTAAAAAAAGTTAAATGTGGGGAGAGGCATTTACACTTGTGCCCTATTCCAAGCATGCATGTGGGATAATATGGGTTAAACCAAAATAGAACCAACCAGGGCTTCCAGAGGCCAAACCACCTCAACCTTCAACCATAGTTATTTGACTTAATCGATCCATAAATCATTAATACCAAACCAGATTAATATCTTCCCAAGTTGTCCAGGGCTCGAGGGAATACTATCTCAACCCACAGCCTCTAGGGAACCCAAGTTTTTGCATGGCTCTAGAGAACTGCCATCTTAACCCAAAGCCTCAAGGGAACCCAATTTGTTCCAAGGCTCCAAAGATTCTATCCCAACCCACGCCACCAGGGAACCTGAGAGCCAATCAAAAATCCATATAGAGAACCCACTACATCATGATTGTCTAGGAAATGGAAAGCCAAGGTTTAAACCACTATTAATCCAGGAAAATCTCCATGCCAATGACAATAATAACTAAGGAACCACATGCATGTACCATGCATCCAAATCTCAACAAAGAATCCACTCATGCAACCAGTTACCTGCGATGTAATCTTGTTGTAATTATGCATCCGAATTTCTCCTCGTGTTCTCTTGCTTTCCTTTGCTTACTTGTTTTTTCTCTCCTCTTAGAGCTCTCTCTCTCTCAAATTGATCCAAAGCCAAAACTAACCAAAAAGCTGTGAATTGTTTCTCTGATGTTTTTTTAATCCTTGATGTCTCATTTTTCTTTCATTTTCTCTCTAATTTCCCTTGCATGCATATTTGTGTCTCTTCACCTTTCTTTTCTCCTATTTTCCTTTATTTCTCATAATTAAAAGCCATTTATTGCCTCTTTGTCTTTATCAATTTCCATAATTGTTAATAAACCACAAGTAATTCCCAGTATAATGTTTTCCCACCACTCAGCTTGGAATACGTGTCCCATGACCTTGGTCTCATTTTTATTTACATGGAAAATCAACTAGGGGTTGTTACAAACCCCTCCCCCTTGGGGGAACGTCATCCTCGGTGTTCTATGATGCTTATGATCAGCAAAAAATACTGCATATGGAGCTTTATTAAAAACTCATTGCAGTATTTACAACATACCAAACTGTTGAAAATGTGACCACCATATTGCTTATTGGGGTTGTATAACACAACTCGATGAAATATTTACAACATACTACCTATTGGAGATTTATAACATGATTCATTGTAGTATTTACAACACACACACACACACACACACACACACACACACACACACAACCAAAACACATATACCAAACACATTTTCCCTATTAGAAAATAAGGAAGGATACAAGGACCACATTTGATCAACCATCTCCCATGTAGCTTCATCGGGCCCATAGTGCTTCCACTGCGCTTGAACTTACTTTATTGCTTGGTTCCATAGCATGATTTGTTTCTGATGTAGTGTGAATTATGGTTTTGGATGGAACTCTCCCTCTGGTTCCACCTACAATATAGATCAATAAATCACATGATCAACATCCTAGACATATCTCTTAAAAAATGAAACATGGAAAACATCATTTAATTTCATTGTTGGCGACAGTGAAAGTTTGTATGCCACTGGTCCAATCCTCTCAACGATCTCAAAAGTCCCACAATACTAAGGTGATAACTTCGCACATGAACCAATCCTCAAGGAGTTCCTCTTGGGCTTAATGCACAAGTACACATTCTCCCCAACATGAAACTCCTTGAATGCTCTATGTTGATCTGCATAACTCTTCTACCTATATTGTGTTTCCTTTAGATTCCTTTTAATAACCTGCATATCTTGCTCCGTCTCAGCCAACATATTTGGTCTAATGAGAACCATGTTCACTAGATTACTCCATCTGGTAGGAGTATTACAACTCTTCCCATAGAGAACATCAAATGTACTCATCTTCAAGGATTCTCGATACCCATTATTATATGCAAACTCCACCAGTGGAATATACTCCTCCCACTTCCTCTTTTGATGCATGACATACATCCTTAACATATCCTCAAGAATCTTGTTAACCCTTTGTGTCTGTCCATATGTCTCTGGATGATAAGTTGTATTGAAGGCTAACTCTATCCCCAAGTATACAAACATTTTCTTTCAAAACTTGGAAGTGAACTTGGCATCGCTATTTGACATTATCTTCTTGGGAACTCCATGCAGCCTCACTATCTCCCTGGTGAAAATCTGAGCTACTTCACAAGTTGAATTAGTAGACTACAATGCAATGAAGTGAGCCACCTTACTCAACCTTTCAACCACAACCATGATGGAGTCATGATCCTTCGATGTCCTCAGAAATCCTATGATGAATTCCATGGAAATGACCTCTAATTTCCATTATGGAATCAGAATATACTGCAATAGACTAGTTGGATGCTTAAATTCTACTTTCACCCGTTTACAATCCAAACATCTTGCTACAAATTCAGCCACCTCTTTCTTCAAGTTCGACCAATGATATAACTTATTAACAACTATCAACGTCTTTTGGCATCCTATGTGACTTGAATATGGATTGACATGAAAATCCCTCAAGATATGCTTCTTCAACTCCCATTGTTGGACACATAGATCATGCTCTTAAATATAATCTAGCCATATGTCGTTTGGTGATACTCCTCACCTCTATCACCCTATTGAAACCTCTGATTCAGTTGTTGATACTTCTCATCATGTTTCCCTGCATGCAAAATTCACTTCTGTAAATTTGTCCCATAAGAGCTCACAGTTGAAATATGATTTACCTGGACTCTCCTACCGAAATCATCCACGAATTTGTTCTCCTTGCCTTTAATGTAACTGATCTCAAACTCAAACTCACTAAGAGTAGCCAAGAGTATAGCTTGTTTTTCATTCACATTAGGTTGTTCAAACAAGTACCTCATTCCACGGTGATAACTCATCAAAACAAACCTCCTACCAAGGAGATAGTGTCTCCACATCTTCAATGCATGAACGATAGATTCCAACTCAAGATCATGAGTCACAAAGTTCCTCTCATGCCCTTTCAACTTCCTTGATTCATAACAGACCACAAGTTCTTCCTGCGTCAGGACTCCACCAAGTACTTCCAAGCAAGAATTTTTACAAACCACAAATTCCTTATTAGGATCTGCAATCTTCAGAACTAGAGAATTTGTAAGAAAAAAATTCAACTGCTCAAAACTAGTTGCACACTCCTTAGTCCATTCAAACTTCTTCCATTCTCTCTGCAAATATGTAATAGGATAGCCAACCTTTGTGAAGTTCCTGGTGAACCGCCTATAATGACCCGCAAACCCCATGATTGATCTAACCTCATCCACATTCCTAGGAGTTGGCCTCTCCATGATAGCTTTAATATTTTCCAGATCCATTGTTATCCCTTCCTTGGAAACAACATGTCCGAAGTAATGAATCTGAGACTGAAAGAAACTACACTTGTTGTGCTTGGCATACAACTGATGCTCTCTCTATAGTCTCAACACTACTGCTAGGTGCTTTGCATGCTCTTACTCATTCTTAGAATATACCAATATATCATAAACAAAGACTATCATAAACTTGTCCAGATAAGGACCCAACACATTGTTCATCAAACACATGAAGGTGGTTGGAGAATTAGTAATACCAAAAGGAACCACCACAAACTCATAGTTCCCATACCTTGTGTTGGGTGCCATTTTTACCTTGTGATCTCAAACCTTGGGACTACCTTTGCCTTTTTCCCTTCTTTTCTATATTAAACAGTGATGTTTTACCTTATTTCATTATCTTGTCGTTTCATTAATTTTTATGATGTATCGTTTCCTTTTTTTGGCTAGCTAGGATGAATATTGGAGGAATTTCTCTGGTCTTTTGTTGTCCTTTCAGATGTTATTCTTAGCACAAGAAGACCTAGAACATGAGGCGTACAAGATCAGTTGAGAGTGTGTTGTTACAGTGAGATGTTACACTACGATGTTGTTACATCACGGTGTTGTTACAGACCCGCTATTATGAACTGATGTTACAGTCTTATTTCTAATTGGATATCGTCAACTTCCGGATGATGTCCTGTCCTTAATTGTTGTTACGCTACAGCTGTCGTTTTCCACGATAGTTGTAGAAGTTATTACATATTATATTTTAGAATGAAATATTTTACGCATTTTTTATTGTAATCCATATTCTTCCAGTCAGATGTTTTATTAAAAAATTGGTTGTAACTATATGTATGTTATTTTCATCAGCATGAGAATCGTAAGATTCTCATGACTGATTTGTTCCTTGTTTTTCTAAACATGTAACCATTATATAACTCTCGACCCTTGAGTTCAGGGGGTTAGCAGATAATTTTATCACCTTTTGGCTCTGTAATTTTGGTCACCTTAATACAAAGATATCACGTTGCTACTGTTACATGTATTTTCTAGTTTAATTTCCATTTAGTTTATATCTCTTCTTGCACCCTTCTAGGGAGGAAGGGCCCTCCTCTTTAGCGGGGGCTGCAGTGGTAAAGTAGTTGTACTATATTTCTTATTTGGTTTGTTTATTGGTGGATTGTTTTTGTTGTTTTTCTGGTTGTAAGTAGATCTACTTCAGTTTCGATATTGTTATGATGTTACACGGATGTGATTAGAAATACCAGCTGGTGTAATTGTTGTGTGGCGCACTAGGTACCGTTTAATTGAGGCATGATTACATTTATGTAGATTGTTTTTATCTGTGCATGAGTGTTAAGTTTCAGCAATAGATTTAGCAATGTTTCCTCTTTATTTTGATTTTACTTATGGTTTGATGTATCGGCACAGACAATGCAACTTTCATTGAAATAAAAGACATCCCTATATTGATAATTTATGTGTATTGTATTAGTCATTTAATAGTGATTAATACAGTCCAACACCTTGTACGAAATAAATTCTTGTAGATATCTTATTCTTTGATGCACACCTGATGATAGCCTGATATCATATCAATCTTTGAAAATATTGTTCCTCCCTTCAGTTGATCAATAAATTCATCAATCCTCAGCAATGGATACATGTTCTTGATAGTCACCTTGTTCAGTTGCTTATAATCAATGCACGATTTGATAGTGCCATCCTTCTTTCTTACAAATAATATTGGTGCACCCCAAGGAGACACACTTGGCCCTATGTATCCCTTATCAAGAATTTATTTAAGCTGCAACTTCAATTATTCCAATTGATGAGTTCTCATCCTGTAAGGTACCTTAGATGTAGGTGTTGCTCCTGGCATCAACTCAATAGAGAATTCCACTTCCCTATGAGATGGTAACTCTAAAATCTATACAGGAAACAAATCCCAAAACTATTGTAGAACATGATATCTCTTCAGGACTTCATTATCCTCAACATACTTCCCTTTATCACTAGAAATATGCAATGCAAACAATAAACATCCTTTCCTACGACTGCACTTTGCTTACATAGTTGTAACTCATTGATGTAGTCTTCTTCTTTCCTTGCAAGATTATTTTTTCTCCATCTTCATCTAGGCACTCAATAACCTTATCATAGCAATCCACTTTAGTCCTCTGAATGAATATCCAATCCATGCCCAAAAGCATATTATATGAACCCAAAGGAAACACATTTAAATGTGTTGATGTAGGCATACCATTCAACTCAAATGCACAATATCTCACCCAATGATGAACTCTTCTCTTGGTCCATGTAGACAATAGCACCAACCAATATTTTGCATGCAATTATTTATTAAAGTCACATATTTCCACCAGGTTAGGACTAATGTAACTATAAATCGATCTAAGATCAATCAGAATAGAAACAACTTGATCACAAATCTTACCTTCCATATAGATAATGGATGTCTGGTGATATGCCTTCATGTTATCCACTACTGCATAAATCCAAGTAATACTCTTACCAACATCTCCAACTGTTTGTGCCTCCCAAGAACTATAAATTTGAGGCCTACCACCCTAGTGCGAAGAAAAATACACTCTTAGATGCCCTCCCCCACAAATCCAACACCTCAAAGGCTTCCTTCCATCACCTTTTTTCTACTCCTTAGATTGAGAACCATGTCATCTATCAACTATATTGAACTTCTTGTAAGGTGCCACATTTTCCTTGTCACCTTCATCCTGAGGTATTCCTCACTTCTTAGGCCATTTTACTTTAATGTTTTCATAAGGGAAATCCACTCTGCGATGCTCTCCTCCAAAATTCCAACACCTCAAAGGCTTCCTGCCATCACCTTTGTTCTTCTCCTTAGACTGAGAACCATGTCCTCTCTCAACTATATTTAACTTCTTGTAAGGTGCCACATTTTCGTTGTCACCTGCATCCCGAGATCTTCCTCGCTTATTAGGCCATTTTCATTTAGTGTTTTCATTTCCTTTCTAGTCGAACTTAAAATAAGGCTTGTTCTTTGATTGCTCGTAACAATGCTTCAGCTTTATGATGGATTCCTCCAGTGACCGAGGCTCATCAAACTCAATCTGATCTTTGAATGCTACTGGAAACCCATTGATGAAACTTTGAATTTTCACTTTCTCATCCTTTAGATAAGGCACATAACTTAGCAACTCCAGGAATCTGCTAGTGTACTCATCATCTGTCATGGAACCCATCTTAAACTCATAGAATTCATTGGCCCTTTCATCATAGTATTTGTTAGACAAGTACTTCTTCTTGAAGATTCTCTCAAACTCATCCCAAATAATCTCCTCTTCTCTAATGCCTCTGACATGCTTTACATATTCCCACCAGATATATGCTTTCCCTTTGAGACTAAAGGTAGCTATTTTGGCTTTCATGTCCTCTGAATAATCATGCAATCCAAAAAAAATATTCATACAAAGAAACGATGCTTCTGCATATTCTAATTTCTTCATTTATCCATCAAATGTAGGAGGCGTTGCTTTATTGAACTCCTATGGAAAATATCCCTTATCACTCTTCCTATAAGGATGTTGGTGGTGATGGTGATGATGTCTCCTAGAACCATAGCTAGAATAGAATCCATAATTACTAGCCTTCCTCTCCGGTGTATCTAAATATCGGCCACCTATGAATGTATCATCTTTTTCCATCATGTATCTTCTCTGAGGCCTACTACTATATGCTCCATTAGTCTTCTCCTATTACCTATCTCCATGACTAATCTCAATTTGTCCTTGCTTCTCTAAGTCTGAAAGGCTCTGAAGAATCACTACATTGACTTCTGCTTGTTTTTCTTTAGCTTTGGAAAGCATTTCCTATGCCTTAATCAGCCTGTTATTATCTGCCTTGGAATTTTTAATCTCTACCCTTAGACTCCCTAATGTATCTTCTAGATTAGGAGAATACTCTTCTCCTTGTTGCCCAACTGGCTTTTCCCATTCCATAGACTTCAAATCAGGCCTGTAAGGGGAGTCATGTGAACTCTAATCCACCACTATGCTCTTCATCATTTATATTATATTTTCGGCAATCATACCCTATTAGATAAACCATTTGAAGACATAATCAAATCATATGTTAGTGTATCTCAAGGGAGGCTATCACATCCGCACAATTCAGTCCAAATTAGTACGATACAATATCACAAGCATATCAACTCATACATGAATATCATAACCATAACAATGTATCCATAAAAAACACATAGATGACTAACATGCATACATAACAATCATATTTACCCTAAGGTCTGATGTTGCAACCTTGCCCTGATATCACCCTATAACACCCCACCCCACATTTACCCGCTTTTACCAGCTCTCTAGGGTAAACATGAGATAAGTATTACTGTGACATAACCCAACCTCCAAGTTCCAGTTATGGAAGTGGGGCCTACTAACCATAACACATATTGACGCCCCTTAGGGACACCGGATTACTGAGGATTCTGATAACCACCCTTGGTGATCAATCCCTGAGTTGGAACTTATTTTCATGATTTTTTCATCCCAATCACGCCCTTTACACATTATGCATGCTGTTATGACCTAATTATGCCAGTTATGTGCTAGAGGTTGCGATATTTGTGCCACATTTTTAGGGCTAACCTTCAAGACATTGCCCAAAACTCTCCATAATGTAATCTAATATGATAACAAGTCTTTGTAATCAATATTAGGCTATATTTTTCTAAAAAAATGGTATTCACATGGTAAAAAATTCATCAAGCATATGGTAAACATTGTAGCTACAAGTCATGAATGCATATCTAATCATGAACTTATGAACTTCATCAGAGAATCATCAAGAAGGCTTGATGCCCTCTCAAGCTAGATTCAACAACACTTGTTAGCCCGTACATTCATATAACCATTCAATGACAAATCAAATCATGAACAAGGTCCATATCAAGAGCACATCATTTAACCATGTTTATAACCAACATATAACCAGAATAAATCCATGGAAAACCAACCATAACATCACACAATAACCACTACATGTGCTCATAGATACCACAATAACCAATACATGTTCTCATAGATCACAATAGGAAAATAACTCATATTAATCATATGCAAAATCCAACCAAGTCAGGGACTTCCACATACCACCCGACCATAGATTGGGTTGAACCAAATCTCTCTTTCAGGAAATCACCCTCGTCCCATATTCCAAGCATGAATGTGGGATCATATGGGTTAAAACAAAATATAACCAACTAGGGTTTCTAGTAGCCAAACCACCTCAACACTCAACCACGGTGATTTCACCTACTCGGTTCAGAAATCACTAATACCAAACCAAATTTACCTCTTCCCAAATTTTCCAAGTCTCCAGGGACTACTATCTCAACCCACAACCTCTAGGGAACCCAATTTTTTACAAGGCTCCAAATAACTACCATCTATCCCCACAACCTCTAGGGAATCTAAGCTATTCCAGGATTCCAGAGATTCTATCCCAACCCACATCCACTAGGGAACCTGAGAACCAATCAAAATCAAGATAGAGAACCCACTACATCATGGTTATCCGGTAAATGGCAAGGCAAGGTTGAAACCACTGTCAATCTAGGCAAATATCCATACCAATGACAACAAACGACCAAGGAACCACATGCATGTACCATGCATCAAAATCTCAACAAGGAATCCACACATGCAACCTGTTACCTGTAATGTAATCCTATTGTAGTTGTTGATCCAACTTTCTCCTTGTGCTCCCTTACTTTACTTTTCTTACCCTTTGCTTTCCTTTACTTGCTTTCTCTCTCCTCTTAGAGCTCTCTCTCTCTGAAATTGATCCAAAGTCAAAACTAACCAAAAATCTATGAAGTGTTTCTCTTATGCCCTTTTCTCCTTGATGTCTCCTTTTCTTTCATTTTCCTTCACTTTCTCTTTAATTTCCATTGCATGCATATTTGTGTCGCTTCACCTTCCTTTTCTCCCATTTTCCTTTATTTCTCATAATTAAATGCCATTTATTGCCTCTTTTCCTTTGAAAATTTCCATATAAATTAATAAACCGCAAGTGGTGCCCACTATAATGTTTTCCCACCATTCAGCTTGGAATATGTGTCCCATGACCTTAGCCTTTTTTTATTTACAAGGAAAATAGCAAGGGTTGTTAAACAAAGTGTGGATTTGATTGCAAGTGTGGTTTCGACTATGAAGCCTGTAGAACCTTGCTAAATCTTGTGATTTGTGTGTATTCCCTCCAAAAAATTAGGGGTTGTTAAACAAAGTGTGGATTTGATTGCAAGTGTGGTTTCGACTATGAAGCCTGTAGAACCTTGCTAAATCTTGTGATTTGAGTGTATTCCCTCCAAAAAATTAGTCATTGATATTACATGTTAGGTACCTATATTACTAATATAGTCCCATATTGTTGTTAGTGTGACCCCCTTATTGTTATTTTTGTACCCCTATAATCCCAATTTTGCTATTATTGTTCCCTTACATTATTATTGTCAGGTCGTCTAGGATTATATTGTGACCCCATGGACTCCTATATATAGAATGAGGTTTTTTCATTTGTATCATCCAATAATTGTTCGTTTATGTAATGTAAAGGAGGTTTCCCCCTCGAAGTGGCTTATTTCTAAGGTGTTGATCTCTCTTTTCTTCTATTTTTGGAGTTGGTCTCATAACATTTGGTATCAGAGCTTTCAATTCTAGGGTTTCGCTTCTCCAAACAGGTCATCATGGAAGAAGCTAAAAAATTTATAGAGAGAAGCCGAAATCTGGAGGAACATCGTGTAAAAATTTTAGATATTGGTTCGCAATATGTTCGGAGATATGATCTGTGGAAGTTAGGGTTTTTTCACGATCCCGAATTTCACCTAAACATGCCATCGTGGAATTTTCACTATAACATTTTTTCTACGAAGGTTCAGAAGTTGAAATTTTTACAAAGTGAAGCCGAAATCCTAAGGATCTGCATGTAAAAATTTTAGATCTTGGTTCGCAATATTTTCAGAGATATTATCTGTAGAAGTTATGGTTTTTTTAGGCTCCCGAATTTCATCTCAAAGAGGTGACCATGGGAAAATCATCATAACTCTCTCTCTGAGCATCGGATTGGAATTCTATAAAAATTTGCCATAATTACACAGACTGTAGTTTCCTGTATATCAATTTCATAGTGGAAGGAGGAAACAGTGACACGTGGCACGTTGTACAAGTTCGCTCTATTGAACCAGACCATAATTAGGTAATTGTGGGAGATTGGGCATAACTTTGCCTTGAAGAATCCAAACCACGTTATACCTATGGAATTCGAAAGAAGATTCAGAGGGCTACTACAGGGCTGAATTTTAGATATTGAAGATCTGAAATCACATAGACAATTTAGTTTCAATATCGAGCTCCTCAAAAGCAAGAAAAAGGTATGTATTTTTTTTCGAATTGCATAAGTCTTGTGTGAAAAATCAGTTTGAAGTGATTCCAAGGGATTATTGAAGCATAGATATCAGTATTGGGTTCTAAAATGCCACCTAAGAAGAATTCAACACCCATTAAGCCTTCATAAGGCTCTACTATGACTCATGAAGAGGAAGAAGCGCAACGTGACGTATCAAAATTACAAGATCAAGTGCACTAAATTTCGCTCTCGCAAAGAGAAACAAAAAATGAAATGGAAGTTTTGAAGAAAGGTGTGGAAGCTAAGATGGATGTTTTGAAGAAAAGCATGGAAGCTAAGATGGATGGTTTGAAGAATGGCATGGAAGCCGACATGGAAGCTAAGATCAATGAAAAAATAAAAGACAACATGGAAGACATGAAGAATGATCTAAAAGCAGACATGGAAATTTTGATGACAAAGTTAATATAAGAAATGATTCCTAATGGTGGAAAGATAGTAGAGGAAACTCATGATGAGAACAAAATAAATTTTAATTGTGATTTCATAAACTCTGATGTTGGATTGAAGAACCACCATATTCCAAATATGGATATGAGGAAGTTTGATGGAAAGGATCCCATAACATGGATACTACATATGGAGAAATATTTTGATCTCAATAATGTGCAAAACACACAAAAGGTACATATTGCAACTATACATTTAGAGCAAAATACATTTGTATGGTATCGATGGCTTTGCTCCCGTAAAAAAAATTGTCTCTTGGTCAATTTTTACAGAGGAAATGATAGCACATCATGAGGATACAAAGAGAAACACCTTCTTTAGCCAATTGATAAATCTCAAACAAAAGGGTTCGGTGGTGGAGAACATTGAGGACTTCCAAAAATTGAATATAAGGGTAACTAATATTCCAGAGGAACACAGGATTGATGTCTTCATAGGGATTTTAAAGGATAACATCAAACATGAAGTTCGCGTTTGGGAACCTTATTCATTGGAGAAGGCATTCAAGTTGGAAAGAAAAATTGAATGTAAAATCATGAAGACAAGGAAGGCTACCACTCAAATCTATAAAGATGTAAGTGTTACTACTCCTATACTTCCACAACCTACAAGGTTTACACCACAACAATTGGAAGAAAAAAGAGAAAAAGGGTTTTGCTAAAGTTTTGATAGAAAATACACTATAGGTCATAAGTGTGCGGAGAAGAAATTATTTTACATAGATTGTGAAGAGGAGGAAGAAAATGAACAAGAAAATTCAAAAGAAGAGGATATACACGAGGAACCAACCCTAGAAGAAGAAGAAATGAGTCTGACCATATCGTGTTATGCATTGGTAGGAATTACCACTCCTCAAACTCTCAAGGTAGAAGGACATATCAAGAAGAAAAAGGTAATAGTGTTGATTGATTAAAGTAGCACCCATAATTTTATTCATTGTAAGGTAGCGAAGGAATTGAATTGTTTCCTATACCCAGCACCAGAATGTCAAGTGATGGTTGCAAATGGAGGAACTATAAATTGCTCTGGAAAATGCCATAATATCAAGCTAACCATGGAGTAATATGTATTGAATAGTCCAATGCTTTCCATTCCTATGGGAGGTGTTGATGTTGTACTAGGATTACAACATTTCTCAACCTTTGGGAGCAGTAATATAACACTGTGAATTTTTTCAAAAGTGTTAGGGTCCTATATTTCATAGGATCTCAATGTGACTAAGCTTATAGGCTATCTGTCAAATTATTTTGTAAAATGATTTCCAATCTGCAAATAATTTTCAAAATAAAAAAGGAGATAACATAAAAAATCAAAAGAGGGTATATGTAAAAAATAAAAAATATATAGAATGTGAACCCCATCAAAAAGAAGAAATCAATAAATTTTGAAACTATTGCACCTCCAAATGCCACTGCTCTTAGTTTATCTTATTTCTGAAAATAAATTGTGTGCAGCTTGTTTAAAATGCCATAATATTTCAATAAAATTCAATCATATAATTTAAGCATGATTGAATTAGATTTAAACTTCTTGCTAATAGGTAGTGAAAAATAATTTGTCAAACTGTTTAATATTGACAGATTAATGAGTTAGGTAGAAAATAAAAATTGGATCAATAATTTAATCTAAACCAAGGGAGGTAGGATAAGGATGCAAAAGAATGAAAAATTAAAAAATGTTAGGAAAATTATTATTTTGTAGGCGTCCATGTCAATAAAATGCTAGGGAAACAAAAAAGAAAAAGAAAGCTTCATTCTATCTTAAGGATTTGATTGGCTACTAATCTAAATGCACCTATGGAAAAAATTATTTGTATGGTTTAAATCCTTATTATAAATTCATATCCTAAAGTTTTAAACCATAGCAATATATCCCCGCCATAATTTCATTTCATTCCATTTCCCTAAATCATTAAACCGTACCATATATCCCTAAACTATATCCCTCATCTCCCTACATTTCCATTACAATTCCTTTCATATCTCCCAACGCATTTCTTAATAAATTTATAACCCCACCACTTCCACATCATCGCATTAAAATCCCACACATTCATCAACATCCGACGATCACCCTTAACACTTGTCGGCATCCAACGGCCCATATGACCTTTTGGCCCCCATCAACCATCTGAAGTTTATGGGGGGGGTGTCCGAAAATAATTGTAATACGAAACTGCCCATGTATACATGTAACCCTCACGTGATTTCGGACCACCTAGGCGTAAAACAACAAACCACCTTACCCCCCCCCCCCACCAAAAAAAATTATTTCCAGTATACCGCCTGCTGCAATGACCGTTTTTCACCGCTCCTCCACTGCCACTTCATTACCCATTAGCCAATTAAATTCTCTCCCTCCATAGTTCTATGTAAACTTAATTACCTATCTGTTAACTCGTGCCATCAACGAAAACATGATTTTCACTATTAGACCTATTAAATCTCTCTGCAAACGCCTTTTCTCATTACATGATTATTATAATTTGTTGTTTGCAGGTTGTTTAGGATCCAGAAGCGCTACAATTTCTTGAGCAACACCCAATCGTATTATTCTATATTTATTTCCCCAGTCTTGCTCATAAAACCTTCTTTCTTCCCTCTGTTCCATTGTTAGTTGTAGACACTATGCCTCCCAAAGGTAAAGATCCCGAGGAAAACATTAATCCCTTGATTTTCGCTCCTCTAGACCTTCATCACATCCCTATGGCTTATAGAGATTATCTAATTTATGAAACACACTCTGATATTAACATTATTGAGATGTATTTTTGGCTGGAAGACAAATGGATTGAAAAATCTGATGAAATCTAGCTCTGGGAGTCTAATCTTCTCCATTTTATCTTTCCTCCAAGCCACAGTGCTCCTAATTTCATCGGGAAATTTCATGCCTCTTACTTGCCTAACCAGAGAGCCAAGTCAATTATAATGGCCAAGTTATGTTTACCATAATCCCTCATTCCATCGAATAGATGATGCTAGCTCCCACAATCGATAATTTTGCCCCATTCTCTCATGAAGTCCTGGTTGAAATATATCAGAGATTAGATCTTGCCAAGAAAACCCAAACCTTAGAACTATTCCTGGAAAAATATTTTGAATTTCCTAAAAGAAATCCTCCTTATCCTTCATCCCTTTTCCCTGAGAAAACCAAGCAAATAACCATTGTCTTATCTTACCTGCTTGGTTACTACTCTGAAAAATACTTAGATGAAGCTATTATAGGATTTCTGTCTATCTTTTCCAATGATGCCAAGCCTTCCATTATGTTCAATTTCAGCCATTTTCTTGTAGAATCCATCCATTAGCAGTTTCTTGATTTCAAGACATAAGAGGTATTTAAACATACCTCTATTCTATTTTATATGTTCATATACTTCCATGGAGACAATATGAAATTGTCATTGCAAAATTTAAATGATAAAGGATACCAACACACAGTCATTTTTTGGACCACCTTGGTCATGAAAGAGAAAAATGAATTCACCTACAAGAAACTCATTGAAATGTTTGTTCACCCAGCTATCATTCTTCTAAATAGCAGAGAAGAACCTAGAATCAGTGAAGAGATTCAGAAGATATTGCAGCTGACAGAACAAGTTCAGACACGAGATTGCTACCTGTATGAAAATTACACTGAAATAAGATATTTTGGAAGTGAACTATAGCCATACAAGTTTCCCAAATTCCTCCCAATGAGGAGTTTTTCTCTGGAATTCATTAGGCAAATATTAACATGGATCAGGTACATTTCGTGGCTGCCAAAAATAAATCTCAATTCAAGGTAAAAACTCAGATTGGCCCATTTATTGTAATTGAAGAAAATTAATAGCAAAGGCAGATCAACTATTAAAGAAAATGCAATTTGATTTAAGTTTCACCTGGTCATATGACCCATTAGGCATTGTGTCTAAATTAAGGGTAAAAGTCAAATCCACTCCTTACTTTCATACAACAAGACCAGAACTAGAGCCATACAAGAAAAATATGGATTGGACAGAGAACACATTGCATGAAGCAAAAGAACAGCTAGTGTCATCATCAAAAGTGCAGACTCCAACAAATCAGGAAAAGACATCTAAAAGGAATAGAGAAGAATGGTCTCCTTCAGAGACAAACATCTTCAGAGAAGGATTCAAAATTTTGTATAGAAAGAAGGCTAAACTTAGTTCCAGACTAAGTATTAGCAAGGATTCAGAGCAGCAGACCCCTGTCAACACAAATGAGCCTCTTATATCCTCATTAATAGGAGAGCAGCCCACACAATCTCCTACTACTTCAATGACTACTTCAAATCAGCAGCAGATCATACAAACAGGTACTTCAAATTCAAGTGAGCTAGAAAATAGCACCATGGACATCTTCAAGGAAATAAAACTCAATAATGAAGCCTTGAAGATTAATACATATAACCAATTCTGGAAACAAACTTCAGGTGCCCAAAGTAGGCTATTGTCAGCCTTTGATGCAAAGAAAGGAAGAATGCTAATGGCATTTCTTCAAGCACAAGTTCCTCAGCCTAAAGGAGAAGAAGACTATAATAAAACATATTTTGAGTTTGATGCCAAAGATATACATCCCATTGATCAAATGGAGATGCATAAACAAACTGGAGAGATGATCTTTTCAACTGTAACTAACACAACCATGTCTTTATCTAAAATGCAGGTTACACTAGCAAATATCATATCACAACTCAACATGGAGAAAGTCTCAGCTTTTTCCAAAGACACCAGGATTAAAACCTTGGAAGAGTTGGTAATCAAGTTGGATTATGACCCTGCAAATTTAAATGTTGCAGAAGAGTTAATCAAGAAAAAGAATGTTGATATTGTAGCATTGAGGAAGCAATTGAAATTACCACCTACATAAGATCCTTTAGCCAAGGAAATTTCAGAGACAGAAGCAGAGAAAGCAAATATGCTAAAACTCATTCTTGAACAGAGTACACAACTGAAACAGATGGAAACATATATGGAGAAGTGGATTAAGGAAAGTAAGAAACCAGTCAAGCAAGTTTCTCCTTTAAAATCACTTCCAATGACAGATATTCCCACTGTTATAGCTGCTACTACCAGTAAAGGAGATTCTGCAGATCAATTAGCCTCCACACTTCAAAACATGACTTTACAGACAAAAGAAATAAAGAAGCTACAGGACAAAGTGAAACTTCTTGAATATCAACAGAAGAATTCTGAGAATTATCATGCATCAGAGCTTCAGAGAGCTCAAAACCAAGTTGAAAAATGGAAGAAGTCGGCCACTGAAGCTTCCATTGGCTACACTCTGGGAAAATTTAAAGAAATCTTTTGGACTAACATTTTTGAAGAGATTAATGAAATCTAGCCATCTATAAGGATCATCTTCGAGCAGAAAGAGTTAGTAGAAAAGGCAAATAGGGTAATTTCTCATGCAAACACTCAACTAGAAGATATTCCCAATATAGCTAGCAGCATCATTCAATTTCTAAACTCTAAGGACAATCAAGAATTGGACGAGTTAGGAGAAGATGATAGGACTAAAACTATTCTTGAAGTAAAGAAAGTTTTGATTAAAAAGAACTTGGTGGTACGGTTAACAGAAAAAATGTCATACTCTGGATTTAATAATCAACATGTTTCTTACAAGGATTAATGCATTGATTAAAAAATGTCTCCCATCACTATTTGTTATAAATGACAAATTAATGCCCAAGGAGGATTATATGAAGAATCTCAAAGAAACAGCAAGGTTTGCATCTATGTCTTCTATTCAAAGTTATTTGACAGGTAAAGCATTATATAAAACAGTTGAAGATATTAGTTTTATTCACCATGAAATAAACACATTTTCACTACTAAACCAACTTTTACAAAGTACACTGAGGTAGATGAAATCTACCACAAGTTTATTAAAGCTTCAATTCCTGATGAAGAGCGATGGGAAAAAAATTGCGAATACCAAGAGTAAAGAACAAGTCATCGTGTCAGCACAACAATTAGTTTTGCCACCAACACAATCAATTTTTCCAGCGCAGTCCTAAAAAGGTGGTGACTCAACAACAACTTTCCAGTAGAACAGGGCCAGAACGCAGATCCGCTTCTTTTAGATCGTTTTTCTTTCCTTTCTGTTTGTTTTCAAAAAATGTAGTTTTTCCTTGTCATTCAGGCATTGATTATTGTATTATTGTAATATTTTGTATAAATACTCTAGTTTTTCAAGTATCAAAGGTTGATTGATTGAGATGAGGATTATTTTTGTATATTGAAGTACTGTAAGCTTTTTCAAAGCACTGGAGCATCAATAATACTCATACCATTCACAGGATTCTTGTGGATTAAATACTCGTGATGTTTTTCTTCTGTTAGTATGTTTCATTATTATCTTTCATTGTAATCATCTAAATTCCAATCACAAAGCAGAAAGCATGCTGAACGGGATTTACTTTTGAGTACCTTATTCTGGCTGCGCTTACAATCATAATGTTTTCCACTGAAGGCCAAACTAAAGAATTATTAATCACTTTTTAGTTCTGCTGAATATTTTTCATATTTCTGTCATAATCCATTTATAAATTCTAAAAGATCCAGTCAATATTCCTAGCTTGCGCTGTGTTTACTTTGTGAAAATTTGATGCAACTATCCAGTTATATTTTGACTCCATTACCCAATAGACATTAATAAATTTAATACAATCAATTTTCCAAAATCCAAAACAAAACTCAAAACCCAAGTTCAATCATAACTAGCCTAAAAGCTTATCCAAAAAAATTTAAATCTTAAAGAGAGAGCCCTCTCTGAAACTGGCATGGCTAGATCCCAGTTTCCAAAGTTAGTTTGATGTTGGCCTATGTGATTATTTCTCACAATCTCTAGTAAATTACAAAACACTAACATAGTGGTGACCATACTTAGGAAGAATTGAAATCAATCATAATTTCTTTCGAATTCATCACTAGTTAAATAATCACTGTATAAAAAATTTCGCAGAGATTTCTATATATATATATATATTTTTAAATACAGTGTGCAATTTCAAGGTCAAAAGGTTGGTGTGAGTTTCATTTTAGATTGTGTGTTTTGATTTTCAAAGTTGGCTTCCAAGATAACTTATACAAGATCCCATCCTGACCCGAAACGTCCTGAAATATTGGATCATCCTCAAAAGATTGGAAAAATAGATAAGGATACTTCACAGAAATCAGTCAAACAGATCAATTCATATGAAATCCGGGGAAGTAATAATCCTCTCCCTAGAGCACAATTCCTTCCTAATAAGCTTGAAACTTTACAAGATATCAACTTTGACTTAAAGTTTGAGCAAAGCTTGTTTAGAAGCAAATTGTAATATCCCAAATGGGGAAGAAGCAATATATGAACACAATAATGGAAAGAATAGTGAATAAATCAACACACCATGATATGATACAAATATACAACCATCTTATTAAACATATCAGCAAATAATAGGCACAATATCTTGAGGATCAAGTCACTCAAGCAATACAAAACAAACCTCTAAAGAAAAATATGCCATCACATGAGAAATAACTACCATACATATGCACTGAGCTAAGACAACACAGTTTTAGGGCATAAAATACTACATAAATATAGATCAATGTAGATCTATTGTTATATAGCTCAAATAATGCTAGGAGTGAAGATCTAGCCTCCTAGACACCTTTCCAAGAGAACCCGGGAAGGATTTCCAGAAATACACCAAATACAAATGGTGATCTACAGCCCTAGGACTGAAGAGTCACTGCAAATTGAAGCCCATGAAATATAAGGCTGAAATGATGTGGATCTAATATAGATCTCCTCAAGGGTCCCCTCCAATGAAAGGATGAACCCTTCACCTACGGGAAAACACTCTAAAAGAGCCAATAGATCCTCCTCTGAAACTACCCTCCAAAATAATGCAATTCCCAGCTGAAACTGTGTTGTGAATGATGGGGATAGGTTGGCCTAGTTCCAAACATCTGAAATGTTCTCAAGAACCCTCCTTGTTGATCTCCCAAGAGAAGGAATCTTTCCTCCTATGAAAAACTAGCTCAGAAAGTGGGTTTCTTAACCCTCCACTGCAACACCCTGCAACACAACACAAATTTGAACAGAAACTACGTTGTAGCTTAAGACTAAAGCTTGGCCAGAATGCCGGATATGTGGAAATGGTAGATCAATACTCTCCCAATAGGCCTCTCAAGGAAAGAGGTGGGATTCCCGACCGGGAACACCCTGTGCTAAACAGCACTGCAATCTTAGCTAAACAGTTGAAGAGAGCAAGAAAGTCTAAACAAACATATCAAAATAATAATAATAACATAACCCCATATGGCCTCCATCCTTTTCCTTATAAACAATTTGAGCCTTCTCACCTTGGGTCCCACTCAGTAGGGTTTCCACCATCATGCAATCAATCTCCCTCCAAAACTGTATTGGCCCACCATTAATGCCACTCCTCCATAACAACGTTGTTTGATTTGGTCAAAGTTGACCTATTCAACATGCTCCAGCCCCTTTTCACACCTAAGGGTCTTCAATCCAGCTTTTAGATGACCTCCATTCACACTAGGAGTGTATTTTATTCCTACTAAGGAGATTTATGGGTCTCCATACCCTCTTATTCCTCTATCTAAGAGCAAAATCAAAATTTAATATTCCAATTAGCTGTGTACTAATTCAGGAATATTACAGTCCTCTCTTCCCAAATGTTGCTTTTCCTCAAGCAACTGCAAGGATAGAACTGAAGAGCCTCTCCTTTTCCTCCTTTAGCATCCCCATGTGATAAGTTCCTCCAATGAACAATATGTTTTCTCATCAATAAGTCTCCAAGTTGCTCCTCCCAAGTGTATAAGTATGCCTTTGGTGAAAATTCCAAATGGCTCTCATCATGAACAAGTGGGATATCCATGGAAGCAACTATATGTGGTCTAGAGGCCTTCTTGAAGCATGGAATCTGAAATATATTGGGAACTATCATTCCCATGTGAAGCCTCCATTCCCAAGCTATCATCCATAAGAAGTGAGTCACCCTCCAACATGGCAACTCATGAAACATCTCCTCCACCTTAAGCTCTTGCAAAGTAGGTGGGCTGCATAGTTGAACATGATGGATCAAATTGTCCATCCCACACTGTCTCTCTCTCCACTTATGATAAGTGTAGAGCTATTATTGAATATGGGTTGTAATAAGGTTGCCTTCATGAAGCAAAAAGGCAATAGGATCCTCAAATATCCACACTTTGGTTCTTGCCCAAATCATCCCATATAAAATGAATATGACATTATCATCATACGGAATCCAAATGAGAGAAGTACCCAAGGTTTTACATAATTCTGGATGGTACCAACAGTTTCTCAAGCAGTTACAGTGCATTTTTACCAACTGTAGTTTCAGAACATGATGTGGCAAGTTGTCTCCCAACAAATTGCTAGTTGTGCATGTCATCACACTTACTAGTGAATAGTAAATGGCATTATATATCAACTGAACATATATGAAATAGTACAACAGTTGCCCAAATCCATACAAGAAATGGCTCTCTCCATCATATATGTTGGTCCCAAAATGGCCATGAAGCCCAAATAGAGGCTTGCCCTCTTGTGGAGCAATGCATTGTATAAAGATGATAAGAGAATGAAAATATTGTGTTATGTAATCAATAAGTGCAAAAACACAATTCTTACCATGTACTGAGAGTAATCTGATAATAAGATCCATGAATGAGCCCTCCATAGTGGTATGATATACTCCCATGAAGAGGAATGAACTATGTGTTGCATGTAGATATTTCCTCTTATGCTTGAAAATCCAAGTCAAGAAGATCATATCATGGTAATAGATGTCTCCATCCACTACTCCATGTAATATTACAAAATTTGTACACAGCAATTTGGAATATTAGATTTTGGTGTTTTCACTTAGGAGAGGAATAAATGGGTAAGGAGGCCCATGAACAATAAAAATATGAATAAATTCCACCAT
This sequence comes from Pinus albicaulis, assembly GCA_034641835.2. Classification (NCBI taxonomy): domain Eukaryota; kingdom Viridiplantae; phylum Streptophyta; class Pinopsida; order Pinales; family Pinaceae; genus Pinus; species Pinus albicaulis. The sequence goes on from CM076570.1 coordinate 258,115,991, forward strand.
AATGAGGAAGGAGATTGCCTTAGGAGCTGGATTTTACACTTTGAGGTGTGAACAAGGGCAAAATAGATGTGGACAGAGTCAAGTTTGACTAAGTCAACATGCATTCTTGAGGAGGAATAGATCACCCAAGTAACTATCTCAATGTGAACAAGGATCAGCTAGACACACATAAGAAGAGATAGATTGAAGACCCCTCAGTGTGAAAGGAGGCAAAACAGGTGAACTAGTTCCAGTTGACCAAGTAAACAGCGCTGCTAGAAGAGGATGGAAGCCAACAAGGACAGCGCAGTTTTGAAGGAGGAATCTTCACTAGGAAGTCACCTCAACAATGTGTGGGGTCTGGGGTGAGGAGGCTCACCAAGGATAAAAAGGATGGCATAGCAACAAGGAGATCATTCATTATTCAGCTATCTTTGGTATTTTGACTACTTGCATGCTTCAGCTGTTTAGTTGTGGTTGCAGCACTGCTTAGTGCAAAGAATTCTCATGCGGGAATTCCATCCTATTATTTGGATCAGCTTGCTTAAGGGATCTAAAGGGAATGGTTTGAGCTTAAATTCCATCATCTGGCTTAGGGCCAATCAGCCATTAACACCTACAGTGCATTCATCTTCAGAAACTGTGTCCTTTATGCAAGTGCGGTAGCAGCATGGTTGAACCCCTGGATTTTGTGCTAGTGTTTGAGGAGGAGGTGTTTATTTCCCTCCGGGAGTTCTAATAAGAAGGGCCTAGGGCCATTTTTCTGTATTTCTCAGCTATCTTATGTCATATTCAGCCATGTTTAATATAGGGATGCAGTAACTGCGTTATTTTCTACAGTGCTGCTTTTTATACATGTATAATGTCGGAAACCCTTGTCGGGTGTCTTATTCTTTGTGTAAAAGAGGTTAAACCTCCATTTATCTGCTATTTGATTAATCTAATATCTATATCAGTCTTATTTCATCATTTTCTATAGAAACCCTCATGGTAATTATGCTCTCACAGTCTTCAGAAATTCTGTTGTAGAGAAGTCATGGGATCGGGGTGTTTTTAAGCTATCTTTAGCTGGGGAGATCTGTTTAGTGTAGCTAGATTCATTTGTTTCACCTCCAATTCTGCAAGTGGGTTTTATATTGTCTAAAATAAGGGATCCAAGTCCCAATAACCACTTTTATTGCGTTATTTGCTTAATACAGTTGTTTTATGCCCTATATCACTGCATTTCCCCACTTGGGAAGAAGGATATAGGCCATATTCTTGTTGAGGTTATTACATATTTTGGTGAGATGTTATTTTACATCTAATGAGATGTTCTACATTTACATTCTCATGATTTTCTGAAGCTCCAACTTTGGAATATCTTAAGATATTTCATTTGTTGTAGAAAATCCCAATTTTGGGATATTACAGTGGTATTAGAGCTGCCATCTTGGCTCGACCTGTGGATTTCAGATCTAATAAAAAGATAATAAGAAGAGGAGAAAAATATGGATGAGATTACTCTCATCCATTTTCAGATCTAAGAAGAGCCTCTCCAAGGAGGTTCAACCGATGGAAGAAGAAAGATGCAATGAAACTCCAAGAGGGTTTCAAGAAGGAGAAAGTTGCAGTGAGACCTCTAGAAGGTTTCAAGAGGAAGAAGAAGATCCATGCACATCCTGTTCTCATAGAGGGAGTGGAGAGCAATAATACCACTTAGAACATGAGATCCTAAGTGGGTATTTGGCAGAATACAAGTGCCAACCTAGGGTTTTCAAAGAGACCCTAGATTTTCCTCAGTTTATTCAACTGAGAGAAGAAAGAAGACCATGCAGTAAGAGGATGATAAGAGGCAACAGATTCATGTTGTCTACATTTTATGGGTCACTCAAGTGTGCAGCAGAGACTTGGGTGATGAAACTAGAAGCATTTTTCCTACTACACCCAGTAGTGGAAAAAGAGGCTATGGAGATCTCGGCGTTCCACTTGAAGGGCAAGGCAAGCTCTTGGTGGTTCATCCATGGAAGTCATACAAGAGTACCTAATTTTGCTGATTTCACTCATCAAGTAATCAGGAGATTTGAAATTGGCAGTAGAAGATCAGAGGAGGAGGAGACCTCTTCTCCATTTGAGGAGCCTTGTAGCAGCGTTGTCACCATCATGGAGGGGCAGCCATCTTGCGGCCCTACAAGAGGATCCCGAGACTCACCAGGGTATGCATGTATTTCCATTTCCGACCATTTCATAAAATCTTATGGGAAGTCTTGGAAATTTGTCCTTACATGGCCCAGGAGCAAAACACATTGTTGTGGGGGAACAGCAAGCTTGCATAGCGTTGTGCAACTTGGGATTGATCCAAGAGGGGATGAACATCCATTCCTTTGCACCCTTATTGAGTTGCATGCAGCATAAGGGTTTAGGGTGCAAGATTGGGGGAGGCATGATGAATGTTGAGTCACTTCCTATTGGTGTTTGGCTTTCAGCACACTTGCATTATTTTGGATTCAAGAGATTGGTTGATGAGAGGTATTTTCTGAAAGATCTCCAAGGGGTTACATCTCAACTTCCCATGAGGTGTAAGGAGGAATACTTTCTTTGGGAGATTGGTAGTCTTCATTGGGAAGATACCAAGGGGGAGAATGAATGGAGACATCCACACTTGGATGAATGGAGGTGGATGGAGAGCAAGAGGCTTGTGAGCCACTTGCAAATATATGACACAGGGCAGCAAGAAGCAAAGCTGCGCTGGTTACTTTTGAGAGAGTTTGGCCATCTCGGGTGATACTCTTTGTTAAGAAGTAGGGAGGCATGGCATGGCACCCATATGTTAAAATAGCAAGATATTTGTTTGTATGGGGCATCATACAAGGTAACCATCATGATCTTACTCTATGGCTTGTATGAGGGAGAGATGAGGGAGCAGCAAGAGTTGTTGTTGCTATGGTTGCACTTGGGAGAGTATGGGCAGAAATCTTTCCATACTTTTCATGATATTTTCGGAGAGAAGGAAGGCACATTCATGGTGCAAGGATGCTACCCTTCAGCATTGGAGGATTATGAGAGGCTTCCATGTCGAAAGAAGATCTTCTCACATAGCAGCATGATGGTGGATGGCTTTGGCATGTGGAATGTCAAAGGGAGAAGTCATGGAGTAACAAGAGCCTTTTTACTAAGGCCTACAACGCTGTCACTTGAGAGCATGTTTCTATTGATGGAGTGTTCCAAAGGGAGAATGTACCCTCTCTTCTTGCAGATTTTTATGAGAAGATTCTCATGGGAGGATTCACTCATGGACCTCACCTTCAGCTCACACATAATGCATGGTAATAAATACACTTATGTGCTTGTTGATTACTCTATTGAGTATTTGTATTTTCTCACCATATGTAAACAGTGCATTGCTCCACAAGAGAGCAAGATTATTTATGGGTTTCATGGTCACTTTAGGGCCAAATTTTGTAATGTTGATAATCCATCTTTACATGACTTTGGGAAAGTGTTGTATTGTTTTGATTGTACACAGCTGGTATATATTGCTACTTACTACTCCATAGTACATAAGCTAACATGCATAGCTGCAAATTCTTTGAAATACAACTTGCCACTTGATGCTCTGAATCAGCAGTTGAAAGGACTGCGTTGTATCCACCAAGGAGACCATGTGTATCATCCTCACTTGCACATAACCTTCAGTAACTTTCTGATTTGGATGACATATGGTAGTGATGTGCCATTCACTTTGAATGGAACGGTTTGGGCCAGCATGATCCATAGTTTTGGAGAGGGGATCTTTGAAGATTCAATCTTTCTATTGCCACTTAAGGGCAACTTATTTGCAGCCCATGATCAGCATGCACTCTACACTTATCATGATTGGAGAGGAAGACATCATGGATTAGGATATCTTGTCTACCATGTTCATATTTTCAACCCACCTATTCTACATGAGCCCAAGGTGGAAGAGATCCTTCATGAGTTTCCATACGGGAGGTTGACTCATTTTGTTTGGTTGATAGCTTAGGGAGGGGAGATTCAAATGGGGATGATGAATCCTAATCTATATCAGTTCTCATGCCTCAAGAGGACCTTCAAATAGCCCATTGTTGCCTCCATGGATTTTTCACTATCACATGATGTCAGCTATTTGGAATGTTCACCAAAGGATAGTGTATGCACTTGGGAGGGGCAGCTTGGAGATGTGTTGATGGAACAGCACCTTGATCTTTGGGGAGCATTATCATATGAGGATTCTACGGGGGGAGAATAGGAGGTTCTTCAGTCCTATCTTTGCAGTTGCTTGAGGACAAGCAACATTTGAGAGGGAAGGACTGTAATATTCCAAAATTTGCACACAACAATTTGGAATATTAGATTTTGGTGTTTTCACTTAGGAGAGGAATAAATGGGTAAGAAGGCCCATGAATAATAAAAATATGAATAAATTACACCATAATGAGGAATGAGATTACCTTAGGAGCTAAATTTTACACTTTCAGGTGTGAACAAGGGAAAAATGGATGTGGACAGAGTCATGTTTGACTAAGTCAACATGCATTCTTGAGAAGGAAGAGATCACCCAAGTAAACTAGCTCAATGTGAACAAGGATCAGCTAGAAACACATAAGAAGAGTTGGATTGAAGACCCCTCAGTGTGAAAGGATGAAATACAGGTGAACTAGTTCCAGTTGACCAAGTCAACAACGCTGCTAGAAGAGGAGGGAAGCCAACAAGGACAGCGCAGTTTTGAAGGAGGAACATTCACTAGGAAGTCACCTCAACAATGTGTGGGGTCCGGGGTGAGGAGGCTCACCAAGGATAAAAAGGAGGGCATAGCAACAAGGAGATCATTCAGTATTCAGCTATCTTTGGTCTTTTGACTACTTGCATGCTTCAGTTGTTAGTTGTGGTTGCAGCACTGCTTAGTGCAAAGAATTCTCATGTGGGAATTCCATCCTATTCTTTGGATCAGCTTGCTTAAGGGATCTAAAGGGAAGGGTTTGAGCTTCAATTCCATCATCTAGCTTAGGGCCAATCATCCATTAACACCTACAGCGCAGTCATCTTCAGAAACTGCGTCCTTTATGCAGGTGCAGCAGCAGCAGGGTTGCACCCCTGGATTTTGTGCTAGTGTTTGAGGAGGAGGTGTTTATTTCCCTCCGGGAGTTCTAATAAAAAGGGCCTAGGGCCATTTTTCTATATTGATCAGCTATCTTATGTCATATTCAGCCATTTTTAATACAGGGATGCAGTAACTACGTTATTTTTTGCAGTGATGCCGGAAACCCTTGCCGAGTGTCTTATTCTTTATGTAAAAGAGGTTAAACCTCCATTTCTCTGCTATTTTATTAATATAATCTCCAGATCAATATTATTTCATCATTTTCTACAGAAACCCTCATGGTAATTACGCTCTCATAGTCTTCATAAATTTTGTTGTAGAGAAGTCATGGGATCGAGGTGTTTTTAAGCTATCTTTAGCTGGGGAGATCTGTTTAGTGTAGCTAGATTCATTTGTTTCACCTCTAATTCTGAAAGTGGGTTGTATATTGTCTAAACTAAGGGATTCAAGTACCAGTATCCACTGTTATTGCATTATTTGCTGAAGATAGTTTTTTTATGCCCTATATCACTGCATTTCCCCACTTGGGAAGGAGGATATAGGCCATATTCTTGCTTAGGTTCTTACATATACTGGTAAGATGTTATTTTACATCTAATGAGTTGTTCTACATTTCCATGCTCATGATTTGCTGAAGCTCCAACTTTGGAATATCTTAAGATATTCCATTTGTTGTAGAAAATCCTAATTTTGTGATATTACACTCCATCACTCTCATCTCCTCCTTTCCCATCAAGTGCATTATATGTGAAGTGATCCTGGGGAAACTCCATCAACAAACCCAAGTTCCCAAATGAAAGCATTTTTTTCCTTTGTAATAAGGCTCCTGTCATCTCATAGCTCCATTCTTTGACATACCACATTTCAAAGCCATCAATCATAATGTTGTTATATATGGGAGATTCCTTCCAAAGTGGAAGTACCTCTTGATACTCCAAGGCTAAGGATTAGCCCCTTTGCACCATGATAGTGCCATCACCTACTCCTGCAACATTATGCAAAGTATAGAAGGAAATCAGTCCATATCCCCCCAAGAACAACCAAAGTAACAACAACTCTTGTTGCCTCCCCACACCATCACCATATAAACTATGGAGCAAAAACATGATGTTTTACATGAAATATATCGCATCACCCCAATATACCCAAACTCCTTGCTGCCATATGATGTAAGAGCCATGCCAAGTTCCATCCGCCAACCTACTCTTTGAAATAGAATGTGTCATATGATGACCAAACTCTTTCAAGAGTAACCAACGCAGTCTTGCCTCCTGCTGCCCGGTGTCATAAATCTGTAAGTGGCTTCCCAACCTCTTGCTCATCAACATCACCATCCAACCAATGGTGAGTGTCTATCATCATTTCCAAAAGTGGCATCCTTCCAGTGGAGAATACCATCCTCCCAAACCAGATTCCTATCTTTACATTTCATGGGATGTTGAAATGCAATCTCCTAGAGATCTCCAAATGAAGACCACTCCTCAATGACAAATTTGATCCCATAAGGATCCAAATTTCCTTAAGGCAAAATATTCTCATTGAGCAATGAAGTGCTCATCAAGAAAGACCCATCATAACAATGGAAGATAAGATGCCTCTCATCAACCATCTGCCTATCCTCTGCTATGCATGTAGAAAGGTCATTGGAATGCTCCAATAATGGTTGGGCCCCCAACTCATCACTACTGCTCAATGACAACATTGTTGATCTCCATAATGGTGCATCTTTTGTCTCAAGATCATGCTCAGTGCTGAACACATAGTTCTACATTGCATTGTTTAGGACAATACTCATCCCATCCTCCAAGAATCTACACTCCAACCCCAAGAGTTGTGTGCAGCTTAGCAATGATACACTAGGATGATTGTATATCTCCTCCTTGAACAAATCAAGGCTAATCAGTGCAGTGATAGTCTGCTTCCCCAAATCAGCAATGTAATTTGGCCCTAGGTCATGTAGTAGTACATTCCCACAATCCTCCATATGATGTGTTGAAATAATGGAAAGTGAAAACATGTGCATACCTTGGTAAAGCTTGGGAACATCTTGTGTTAGGTCCCTATATCACTAGTATAGTCCCTTATTATTGTTAGTGTAAACCCCTTATTATTATTATTGTACCCTTGTAACCCCCATTTTGTTATTATTGTGCCCTTAAATTATTATTGTTAGGTCAGCTAGGATTACATTGTGGCCCACTAGGATTACATTATGGCCCCATGGACTCCTATATATATAAAGGAGGTTTTGTAAATTGTATCACCCAATAATTTTTCATTCATGTAATGTATTGGAGGTTGCCCCCTCGAGGTGGCTTATTTATAAGGCGTTGATATCTCTTTTCTTCTCTTTTTGGAGTTGGTTTCCCAACATTTGGTATCAGAGCTTTGGATTCTAGGGTTTCGCTGTAAATTTTTTTCTACGAAGTTTCAGAAGCTGAAATTTTTAGGGTGCGAAGCCGAAATCCTGAGGAAGATTGTCTAAAAATTTCAGAGCCTGGTTCGCAATATTTTCGGAGATATGATCTGTGGAAGTTAGGTATTTTTTCAGGCTCTTAAACAGGTCATCATGGCATTTGCGCTATAAATTTTTTTCTACTGAGGTTCAAAATATTTATTTTTATGGTGCAAAGATGAAATCCTAAGGAAACTCGTCAAAAAATTTCAGAGCTTGGTTCGCAATATTTTTGGAGATATGATCTGTTGAAGGTAGTGCTTTTTCAGGCTCCCGAATTTCATCTCAAAAAGGTGATCGTGGGAAAATTTCAATAACTCTCTCTCTGAGCATCCGATTGGAGTGCCGTAAAAAGTTTTCACAAGTAAACATACTGTAGTTTCTTGGCTATCAATTTTAGAGGTTAAGGATGAAACAGTGACACGTGGAAAGTCGTACAAGTTCGCTATACTGAACTAGTCCATAATTAGGTCATTGTGGGAGATTGGACATAACTTTGTCCTGGAGAATCCAAATCAAGTCATACCTGTGGCATTAAAAAGAGAATTCAGAGGGCTACTTCAGTGCTGAATTTTAGATATTGAAGAGCTGCAATCACAGAGATAATACAATTTCAATATCGAGCTCCTCAAAAGCAACTAAAAGGTGTGTATTTTTTTCTGAATTGCATAAGTCTTGTTTGAAGAATCAAGTTGAATTGATTGCAAGGGAATATTGTAGAATAGATATCAGTATTGGATTATAAAATGGCCGCTAAAAATAATTCAACACCCATTAATCCTTTGGAAAGCTCTACTATGACTCATGAAGACGAAGAATGGCAACATGACATATCAAAATTACAAGAGCAAGTGCAACAAATTTCGCTCTCGCAAAGAGCAACAAAAAATGACATGGAAGTTTTGAAGAAAGGTGTGGAATCTAAGATAGATGGCATGGAATCTAAGAATGATGTCATGGAGGCTGGCATGGAATCTAAGATGGATGACATGGAAGCTAAGATCGATGAGAAAATGGAAAACATGAAGAATTTTCTAAAATAAGACATGGAAGGTTTGACAAAGTTGATACAAGAAAGGTTTCCTAATGGTGAAAAGATAGTAGAAGAACCTCATGATGAGAAAAAAATAAATTTTAATCGTGATTTCATAAACTCTAATGTTGGCGGGAAGAACCACCATATTCCAAAAATGGATATGAGGAAGTTTGATGGAAATGATCCTGTAACATGGATACTACAGATGGAGCAATATTTTGATCTCCATAATGTGCAAAACACACAAAAGGTACGCATTGCAACTTTACATTTAGAACAAAATACATTTGTATGGTATCGATGGCTTTACTCCCGTAAAAAAATTGTCACTTGGTCAATTTTACGGAGGAAATGATAGAACATTATGATGATACAAAGAGAAACACCTTCTTTAGCCAATTGATAAATCTCAAACAAAAGGGTTCAGTGGGGGAGCACATTGAGGACTTCCAAAAATTGAATATAAGGGTAAATAATATTCCAGAGGAACACAGGATTGATCTCTTCTTAGGTACTCTAAAGGATAACATCCAACATGAAGTTCGTGTTTTGGAACATGATTCATTGGAGAAGGCATTCAGGTTGGCAAGAAAAGTTGAATGTAAAATTATGGCGACAAGGAAGCCTACCACTCAATTCTATAAAGAAGGAAGTGTTGTTATGCCTAGATTTCCACAACCTACAAGGTTGACACCACAACAATTGGAAGAAAAAAGAGCAAAAGGGCTTTGCTACAGTTGTGATAGCAAATACACTAAAGGTCATAAGTGTGCTGAAAAGAAATTATTTTATATAGATTGTGAAGAAGAAGAAGAAAATGAAAAAGAAGAGGATATACACCAGGAACCAGCCATAGAAGAGGAAGAAATGAATCCGACCATATCATGTAATGCACTGGCAGGAATTACCACTCCTCAAACTCTCAAGATAGCAGGACAGATCAAGAAGAAAAAGGTAATAGTGTTGATTGATTCGGGTAGCACCCATAATTTTATTCATTGTAAGGTAGCCAAGGAATTAAATTGTTTCCTATACCCAGCACCAGAATGTCAAGTGATGGTTGCAAATGGAGGAACTATAAATTGCTCTGGAAAATGCCATAATATCAAGCTAACCATGGAGGAATATGTATTGACTAGTCCAATGCTTTCCATTCCTATGGGAGGTGCTGATGTTGTACTAGGAGTACAATGGTTACAATCTTTGGGGACGGTAGCTTTTAATTTTCAAGAACTTTTCTTGAAATTTTTTTCAAAAGGAAAGGAAGTCGAATTACGGAGTATTGCGGGGAAGCCGGGAAGGATAATAAGCTCTAATGTCATGACAAAGCTTCTAAAGAAAGAACAACGAGGCGTAATTGCACAATTATGCTCACTAGAAGTTCCAACATCAAAATCATCTATTTCTGCAGATCTCCAACAAGTCTTGGACAATCATTCCAAGGTGTTTGAAACTCCAAAAGGACTCCCACCTATTCGTGATCATGATCATGCTATTCATTTGATTCCAGGAAGTGTTCCTCCAAACATCGGGCCTTATAGATATCCTTACTTCCAAAAGAGCGAAATTGAACGTATGATTGCAGAAATGTTAGAGGCGGGTATAATTCAACCTAGTCAAAGTTCTTTCTCTGCTCCTGTAGTATTGGTACACAAGAAGGATGGATCATGGCCAATGTGTCCGGATTATAGGGAGCTCAATAAGCTCACCATTAAAGATAAATTTCCCATTCCTGTGATTGATGAATTATTGGATGAATTACATGGAGCAATTTATTTTACCAATTTGGATCTTCGTTTAGGATATCATCAAATTAGAATGAAGACTGAAGATATTCCAAAAACAGCATTTCGAACTCATGAGGGTCATTATGAATTTTTGGTCATGCCTTTTGGCCTTGCCAATGCACCTTCTACATTTCAAGGGTTGATGAATTCCATTTTCAAACCCTTCCTTAGAAAATTTGTGCTAGTATTTTTTGATGATATACTAATCTCCAGCAGGTCTTGGAAGGATCATGTTGAACATGTTGACAGGGTGCTCAAACTATTGCAGGAGAAACAATTATATGCAAAAACATCCAAATGTTTCTTTGGAGTACAAGAGGTGCAATATCTGGGTCATATTGTATCTCACGAGGGTGTTAAGGTAGACCCTAACAAAATTAAAGCCATTAAGGAATGGAAAGTCCCCACAACCATAAAGCAGTTGGGAGGATTTCTCGGGTTAACAGGGTATTATCGCAAGTTTGTTAAGAATTATGGGAGAATAGAAGAACCTCTAACAACATTATTGAAGAAAGATGCATTTTCATGGACTCCTGAAGCAACTAAGGCCTTTGAACATCTTAAAGAGGCAATGTGCCTAGCACCGGTCTTAGCTACGCCGGACTTCACAAAAACCTTTATTGTGGAATGTGATGCCTCAGGAAATGGAATTGGTGCTGTTTTAATGCAGGAAGGAAGACCCATTGCTTTTGAAAGTCGTCCAATCAAAGGAAAGTATTTACAGAAACCTATTTATGAGAATGAAATGTTAGCAATACTGCATGCACTAAATAAAAGCCGAACTTACCTAATGGGAAGACACTTCAAGGTAAAAATTGATCATGATAGTCTTAAACAATTTTTGGAACAAAGACTATCTTCAGAAGAGCAGCAAAAATGGGTCACAAAGATGTTGGGTTATGACTTTGAAATAATAACAAAAAGGAAAGCTTAATGTTGTTGCAGATGCACTCTCAAGAAAGAATGAAGAGGTGGAAGCATTGCTTTGTGCCATTTCTATTATCCAACCAGATTGGATAACCGAAGCAAGAGATGAATGGAAGAAGGACAAAGATGTATGGACACTCATTCAAAAGTTGAAGCAAGATCCTAGTACATATGATACATTTAGTTGGAAAAATGATTCCTTATGGTACAAAGATCGCTTATATCTTTGTAAGAATTCCCAACTAAAACAAAAGATTCTTTCGGAATTGCACACTTCTCCTTTAGGAGGACACTCAGGATTTTTAAAAACTTACCACAGGGTGAAGAAAGAATTTTTTTGGGATGGCCTTAAATCTGATATTCAAAATTTTGTGACGGAATGTTTGGTTTGCCAGCAGAATAAAGTTGAGACAATTAAGACCCCGGGACTTCTACAACCTTTATCCATTCCAAGTCAACGTTGGGGGGAGATTTCAATGGATTTTATCACAGGTTTACCTAAGTCCGAAGGAAAGAGTGTCATCATGGTGGTAGTTGATAGACTTACCAAGTATGCACACTTTTGTGCATTATCTCATCCATTTAAAGCAAGTAGAGTTGCTACTACATTTATGGACAGAATTCAAAAGCTACATGGAAGCCCAAGGGTTATTGTGAGCGACAGAGATCCCATTTTTACTGGAAATTTTTGGACGGAGTTATTTTCTTGTTGGGTACTCAATTAGCTCATAGCTCATCTTATCATCCTCAATCTGATGGTCAAACTGAGATAGTAAATAAATGTTTGGAAGGATATCTTCTTTGTTTTGTATTTGATAAACAAACACAATGGGTCAAGTGGTTACCTCTTGCTGAATGGTGGTATAACACTTCCTTCCATACTGCAGCAAAAATGACCCCATTTATGGCACTTTATGGATATCATCCACCATTCATCACATCATATTTAAGAGAAAATTCGAAGGTTCAAGCAGTGGAAGATCACATCGAGCATCAGCAAGAATTTCTCCAACTCTTAAAGGATAACCTGAATTTGGCACAAAATCGAATGAAACAACAGGCAGATCAACATCGCAGCGAGAGAAGTTTTGATGTGGGAGATTGGGTATTTTTACGGCTACAACCATATAAACAAATGTCCCTCAAGCAAGCTAAGAAGGATAATAAATTATCGCCAAAGTACTATGGTCCTTACAAGGTGTTGCAAAAGATTGGTACTATGGCATACAAATTGGAGCTTCCTGCTTCTTCGCGAGTACATCCGGTTTTCCATGTTTCATGCTTAAAGAAGGTTATAGGTGAAAATCTTCCAGTTCAAACAATATTGCCAGAACTTGATGGGGAAGGGAAAATCATATTGGAACCTGAAGCATTCATGGAAAAAAGAACTCGACAACTACGGAATCGATCAATTTCAGAGTATCTCATCAAGTGGAAGAACTTACCCACTGAAGATTCTACATGGGAGGATGAGAATTTTATACAGAAGCACCCAGAGCTACTCAAGTGTTGAGGACAACACTTTTTTGAAAGAGAGGGGCATGTTAGGTCCCTATATTACTAGTATAGTCCCTTATTGTTGTTAGTGTAACCCCCTTATTGTTATTATTGTACCCTTGTAACCCCCATTTTGTTATTATTGTGCCCTTAAATTATTGTTGTTAGGTCGGCTAGGATTACATTATGGCCCCATGGACTCCTATATATAGAAAGGAGGTTTTGTAAATTGTATCATCCAAGAATTTTTCATTCATGTAATGTATTGGAGGTTTCCCCCTCGAAGTGGCTTATTTCTAAGGCATTGATATCTCTTTTCTTCTCTTTTTGGAGCTGGTTTCCCAACATCTTGTACTGCTACAAGGGTTCCTCCTTCTGGTGTGATGGCTTCCCTAACTACTGATGATGATTGTTGCTCTTCTATGGCTGCATAAATGCTGGTACAAGTCTCCTCCTCCTCATGCATCTCCAGAATAGCGCATGGGACTCTAACTGTCAAGAGATCAAGACCACTTTGCAAAGGTGCAAGCATTCTTTCTCCTGATGCAAGTGCTCCTGCAGCAAGCAGTGGTAAAGGCCTCTTCCCCTCTGATTTATTATTGTAAAACTTCTTGATCAACCTTTGAGTAAATTTTGTATATGCAGTCACTTTTGCATGGCTCAAATGGTTGAACCACCATATGTTTGCTTCACCTTCAAGGTGCAGTGCTGCAATCTCAACAGTTTCTTCCTCTACTATTGGATGTAGCAGGAAAATTTCATCCAAACACATTCCCCAAGCTCTTTCTGTGCATTACGATGACCCATCAAAGGTAGACATTAAAAATATACTTGCCTTTATTCTTCTACTGTTGCAAGGTCTCCTTTCTTCTTTGAGTTGAATGAACTGTGGGAGAGTTAGATTCTCCTTGAAAGCTCTAGGTTGAGACATATATTATGCAAGATACTCACGTAGAATCTCATGATCTAAGTGTCCTCCCTCTCCATGCCTCTTGTCTTCAAAAGAAAAGGGCATAGCATGTATCTTTGGAGTTCTATGCAATACTGAATCTTCTTTTTGCTGATAGGAAGTACATGGACCTTCCTCATCTTGAAACCCTAGTGTGGTTTCACTCCTTTTCTCCATTTTCCTTTGCTTGACCTCCTTGGTGAGGTCCTTCTTAGATCTGAAAAGAGATGAGATAACACTCATTCTTTCCACCATTCTGATCTCTTTCTCCTTCTTCTTATTCTTCTGATAGCACAATGGCTGAGATCCATGGGCTAAGCCAAGATTATGCTCTGATACCACTGTAATATCCCAAATGGGGAAGCAGCAATATATGAACACAATAATGGAAATAACAGTGAATAAATCAACACACCATGATACAAGAAAAATGTACAGCCATCTTATTAAACATATCAGCAAATAATAGGCACAAGATCTTGAGGATCAAGTCACTCAAGCAATACAAAACAAGCCTCTACAAGCAAAATATGCCATCACATGAGAAATAGCTACCATAAAAATGCCCTGAGCTAAGACAGCGCAGTTTTAGGGCATAAAATATTGCACAAAGACAGATCAATGTAGATCTGCTGTTATATAGCTCAAATAATGCTAGGAGTGAATATCTAGCCTCCTAGACACATTTCCAAGAGAACCCGGGAAGGGTTTCCAGAAATACACCAAATACAAATGGTGATCTACAGCCCTAGGACTGAAGAGTCATTGCAAATTGAAGCCAATGAAATAGAAGGCTGAAATAATGTGGATCTGATATAGATCTCCTCAAGGGTCCCCTCCAATGAAAGGATGAACCCTTCACCTACAGGAAAACACCCTAAAAGAGCTAATAGATCCTCCTTTGAAACTACCCTCTAAAATAATGCAATTCCCAGTTGAAATTGTGCTGTGAATGATGGGGATAGGTTGGCCTGGTGCCAAAGATCTGAAATGTTCTCAAGAACCCTCCTTGTTGATCTCCCAAGAGAAGGAATCTTTCCTCCTATGAAAAACTAGCTCAGAAAGTGGGTTTCTTAACCCTCCACTGCAACACCCTGCAACACAATGCAAATCTTAAGCTACAACGTAGTTTCTATTCAGATTTGCGTGGGAAAGAGGTGGGATTCCCGAACGGGAACACCCTGTACTAAACAGCACTGCAATCTTAGCTAAACAGCTGAATAGAGCAAAAAAGTCTAAACAGACATATCAAAATAATAATCATATCATAACCCCATATGGATGTCATCCTCTTCCTTATAAACAATGTGAGGCTTCTCACCTTGGGTTCCACTCATTAGGGTTTCCACCATCATGCAATCAATCTCCCTCCAAAACTGCGTTGTCCCACCATTAATGCCACTCCCCCATAACAGTGCTATTTGATTTGGTCAAATTTGACCTATTCAACATGCTCCAGCCCCTTTTCACACCTAAGGGTCTTCAATCCAGCTTTTAGATGACCTCCATTCACACTAAGAGTGTCTTTTTATTCCTGCTAAGGAGATTTATGGGTCTCTATACCCTCTTATTCCTCTATCTAAGAGAAAAATCAAAATTTAATATTCAAATTACTTGTGTGCTAATTTAGGAATATTACACAAATCCTAAAATTGGGCAGATACATTAGTCATTGACCAATCTATTTTGCATCCAAATTCACTTAAAAATTTGCCTTCTTTAACAAAATTTGATCAAGAAATTTTCTAGGATTTTGAGATCGTCGAAGGTTTGGTATCAGACTTCACTTCAGCAGTTACAAATGCCTATCTCCAACAATCGGTAGAATTTTCTGCATTAAATATTGTTGCTTCATCCATTGCATCCCAAATTATTCAACAAAGATTTGTGAGTCCAGCCTCTTCTGAAAATTCCACTACTTATCCTCTCATAAAAACTCAAAAACCTCCATCTCCATCACTTCATCCATCCTCTCCTTCACATACAGTTCATCCTTTTCCACCTCTTCCACCACTTATTATTGTGAATCCTCCACCTCCAATCATGGTTGTATGTTATGCTCCCTTGATTCTTCCTCAAAATCTAGGGGCTATGCCCGAAGATTATCAATCCAAAATACCCCAGTTCGATAATACCCAACCCATTACTGCTCAACATCATGTATACAAAATGAATGATTTCTTTGATCCCCATGAGATTGATGTTGATGATTTTATGATGAGGTTATTCGTTCAGACCCTTGGAGGTGAGGTTAGGAAATGGTTTAGAGCTTTACCAACTACTTCCATCAATTCACTAGCAGTCCTACAGCATCAGTTTCTAGATAGATGGAAAATTAAAAAGAACCCCCTCCAAATTTTATCAGAATATGAAAATATCAGAAGAGAAACTAGAGAAAGTGTGTAGGATTATTGTGCTAGATTCAACTCTATTTATAATGTTATTCCTGCTCGCATAAAGCCACCCGAAGGACTAGTGTTGATTAAGTTTCCATATGGTTTTGAACTGGATATAGCTTATCAATTAAGAGAGAGGAATCCTGGCACCTTAGAGGAAATGCATAGCATATCAGTCAATGTAGAGGCCATTTTGATGGCAAAAAGAGCTAGAATGAGGGTTGAGATGAGAGTTACCATAAAATAAGAAGCATCAACCTCTAACACTGATGCCAAGATAGATTCTTTAGTGAGGGAGATGGAACGAATGATGATTGATAGAAACATCCCTAGGGAGAATCAAAACCCTCCCCAAAATCGCAATCAAAACAATAGGAGAAATCAACAACAGATTAAACAAAGGGGACCTGAACAAAAAATTAGACCCACTTTTCAGGACAATTATGTTGATGAAAATGGAGAGATCCCTCAAGGGGAAGAAGACAACCAAATAAATTTGTTGGGTTTACATAATAATGATACTATTTTTCTCACAGAAGAAGAAGAGCAGCTATTTTCATTAGCCCAAACAGAGCTTGAGTCAGAAGAATATGAAGAATATAAACAGGGATTTGAAAATGCTATTATGGAGGTTCACGAACAATATAATCTTAGGATCAGAAAAAATTCTAATAATACTGCTAAGAAGAACACTGATCATCCTCCCAAAATTACCTCTAATTGAGACCCTGAGAAAACAGTAGAAAAGTCTTCTAAGAAATATGGTGAAAATCCTGAAAAGAAACCTTCAGAGGTTTCTACTAAAAAGACAGGTGATCTTGTTTCTAAACCAACTCAAACTGATGTTCCAACCACCAATCAGAAAAACCTACTTAAATCTAAAGAAAATATCGATGTACCTGACATTCCCAATCTTGTAAAGATCCAATCATCATTCAATATTGAAAACGAACTATCCAAAGTCAAAATTCCCATCCCTTTGATAGAGCTAATGAAAAAAAAACATACAGAACTCAGGTAATGGAAGTACTAAAGATAGGGGAAACTATTAACACTCTCAACATTAATGATGATCAACCTGAATTGTTGTTTGGAATAGAAGTAGATGGTAAGTTACGAGAAGGAGCAGTCCCTCCTTTCTATGTCAGCTTCAACATACATGATAAAATCCTACATAATGTTATGCTAGATTCAGGTGCTTCACACAACTTAATGCCCAAAGATGTAATGGAAAAGTTAGGTCTTTACTTCACTAGGCCTTGCAAAGATCTATACTCATTTGATTCAGGTAAAGTAAAGTGTTTGGGTCTCATCAAGGACCTATGCGTAACTTTGTCTGAAATCCCAGCCAAAAGCCTAGTTATGGACATTGTCATAGCAGACATTCCTCCTAAGTATGGCATGCTTTTATCACGTTCTTGGGGAGCAAAGTTACAAGGAACCCTTCAACTAGATATGACCTATGCTATAATACCAATTTTTGGTCAGCAGAGAAGGTTGTATAGGGAAAATCTCATGAAATAAATGGTAAGCAGTCAAGAAAAACCTCATAATTACCCTCTATATTCTTTTCACACTGATTTGGATTCATTCATATTATTCAATGATACGGAAATTGAAGCACAATTTGGAAACAACGTTGATACACCTGAAAATTCAGCTCAACTAGAAAAATTAGATCCTCCCCTAGGACTCTTCTGGAATATGAGCTTTGATGGAGCCTGTAGTAAAGAAGGATCTGGAGCAGGAGTCTGGTTATCTAATCCATCTAATAATAATTGTGAAGGGCATTCCTATAGACTTAATTTTCAGTGCACCAATAATATTGCAGAATATGAAGCTCTGATGTTAGGCCTGCAGTTACTCAAGAAATTAGGTGCCAAAATAATTATTGTGCATGGAGATTCAGAATTAATCATCAAACAAATAAAAAGAGAATAAGTTTCTAAACACCCTAGATTAAGAGCCTACAGAAATGAAGTGCTCGATTTCCTAGATACTTTTGTGGAATATGATCTAGCAGTAATTCCAATAAGTCAAAATGTCATAGCTGATAGTCTTGTTGTCTCTGCAAGCACTTGCAAAATACCTCACCCGAATAAACCACACACAATTGAAATAAAACATCGACCTGCAATACCAGATAACATGTGATACTAGCAGGTTTTTGAAAATAACAAACAGATTGAAAGCTTCTTACTGTCAAAACATGAGTTTGAGGAAACCCAGTTAGATTTGGATAATCAGGAACAAAATCAAATAGAACCGGAATATCATGTAGAAAATCAAATAGATTTATATAATCCTTTGGTAAATCGGTGTGTTAAATTAGATGTCAATAATCATTTAGATGAAAGTGTGCCTAAACTAGAAATTCGTGAAATAGATCCTGAAAAGGAATATTTTTAAATTCTTCAACTAAAAGATAATATTTTGCCCCGGGGATTAGCTCCATTAGAAGACCTTTTTGACTTCAATGATGCAGCAAGGAAGCCTAAAATTGAGCCCACAGGAGCAGAAGTTGAGGAATGCAACATAGGTATTGAACAAAACCCGAAGATGATCAAATTGTCAAAAACATTACCTATTGTCACCAAACAGAGATATATAGCCCTATTCAAAGAATACATTGATGCTTTCGCTTGGAATTATGAGGACCTAAAGGTTTATGATTCCAACATTATACAACACAAAATTAAATTAAAGAAGAACAAAAACCTTTCAAACAGAAACTTCGAAGGATAAATCCAGTTTTTTTACCTTTAGTTGAGAAAGAAGTTAAACGAATGTATGATACTAAAATAATTGTCCCCCTTCGATATTCCAAATGGGTGTCAAACATAGTACCAACCAGAAAGAAAACTGGAGAAATCAGGTTGTGCATTGATTTCAGACATATGAAAAAGGTTTCTCTGAAAGATAACTATCCCTTACCCAAAATGGACCGTATCTTATAAAACATGATAGGATCAAGTAGGATATCATTACTAGATGGCTTCTTTGGCTATAGCCAAGTTTTGGTTGATCCAGAAGATCAATATAAAACATCTTTTACCACTCCATGGGGCACTTTCATGTATGTGAAAATGCCCTTTGGACTAATGAATGTTAGGGCCACATTCCAAAGAGAAATGGACATTGATTTTTCAGAAGAGATTGGAGACTTTATTGTAATCTATCTGGATGATATAACTGTGTATTCAAAATCTTACGAAGAACACTTGAGACATTGGAAACGAGTCTTTGAGAAATGCAGAAAATTTGGCATATCTTTAAATCCTAAGAAAACACTATTTGGCTTGGAAGAAGGAAAATTGTTAGGACATATCATATAAAAATATGGAGTTAGAATTGACCCTAAGGGAATTGAAGCAATCCTAAAGATCAGTCCCCCAAGAAACATTAAAGAACTTCAATCCTTCATAGGTAAATTTTTTTGTGTGAGAAGATTTATTCCTAATCTTGCTGAACTTCTTAGAAACATAACCAATATGCTCAAGAAAGATTCTGAAATCAAATGGAGCATAGAGGCTAGGAAATCTTTTGATATGGTAAAACAGGCATTAACTAAAGCACCAGTATTAATCAGTCCATACTTTTCTAAAGATTTTATAATTTTCTCTTTTGCTTCTGAGCACATCGTTGCAACTGTTTTACTGCAGAAAAATAGTGAAGGATTTGAGCAGCCAATAGCTTTCTTCAGCAAAGCTTTAAGAGATGCTTCTCTCAAGTACAACATCATGGAAAAACATGAATTTTCACTAGTCAAAGCAATTAAATATTTTAGAGTTTATATTCTGCATTCACATGTAATTTCTTATGTACCTAACTCTGTGTGAAAGGATATCTTAATGCAGAATGGACCAGATGGAAAAAGAGGAAAACGGATTGCAATTATTTTAGAGTATGGTCTGGAAATAAAACCTACCAAACTAATTAAAGGGAAAGGACTTGCACAACTTATGGTTGAGTCCAATTTTCAAGCTCTAGACATAAACTTGGTGGAAAATTTGGATGATCAAGAGGAGAAGGTGACTCCACAAATCAATGAAAATTTTTTAAATTTGCCCTAGTATGTAGACCTGCTTTATGTATTGTTCAATTTAAATGCTCCTCCTGGTCTTACAAAAACTAAAGATAGATTTTTGAAATTAAACGCAGTAAAATTTTGCATCATTGACAATGTCCTTTATTGGAAATATTTTGGTGACCTATTACTCAAATGTTTGTTGAAGAATGATGCAGACAAGATTATGCATGATTTTCATGAAGGAGACTGTGGTGGCCACCTATATAGGAAGACTACTGCTAATAAAATTCTCAAGGTTAGTTTTTATTGGCCCACCCTTTTTTCTGATATCCATAAGAAAGTCACAACCTGCCATAAGTGTCAAATTTTTGAAGGTAAAAAGAAACTTCTACCCTTTCCATTAAAACCCATTTTTATTGAAAGCCCATTCCAAAATGGGGTTTTGATTTCATAGGTGAAATCCATCCTCCTTCCTCTGCCCAACACAAGTGGATTTTAACAACCACAAATTACTTCACTAAGTGGATAGAGGCCATCCCTTCTATAAATTCCACTGATGTTGTTATTACAAAATTCTTTGAGACTAATATCCTTTCCAAATTTGGTTGCCCAAGGAAAATCATCACTAACAATGCAGCAACCTTTAAGTCCAAAAATATGATTCAATTATGTGATAAATATCATATTTTTTTAGGAAATTCAACAGCCTATTACCCACAAGGTAATGGATTGGTTGAATCATCCAATAAGAGTCTGGTAAACATCGTCAAGAAGTTATTAGAACAGAATAAAAATTCTTGGCATAATAAGTTAACCAATGCACTTTCGGCTTATAGGCTTACTACCAAGAAATCCATTAGTATGTCACCATACCAACTTGTTTATGGGATGGATGTTGTTTTTTCATCTTCTCTAGCACTGCCGGTGATGAAGGTAATGCAAGAGTTACAAGTGGAACCAAATGATGCACTCAGAAGGATTCATCAAACCATTCAGTTGCAACAAATAAGAGAAGAGGTGTATAACATAACAGAGCACATCCAAGAAAATATCAAGAAAATATTTGACAAAAGGACCAAGGCAGCTGATTTTTCTATTGGTGACAAAGTTTTAAAATGGGATGCAAGGAGAGAAGACAAAGGGAAGCATAACAAGTTTGATAATCTATGGATGGTACCATATATTATAAATGCTTTTAGAGGTGACCATGCATTTTTTCTCACAGATATAGATGGAATAGAGTTACGTGGTGATCCTGTAAATGGTAGGATGTTGAAGCATTATTTCTCCTAGTCTAAATATTCTTTTACATCATTGTAAATATCATAGTCAACATAGATTGGATTGGATGTTTTGCTTATTAAGGTTGAAGCCTGCAAAGAAGTCCCTAAGCCATGATCAACAGACCATCATAATATTTGAAGCAGAAAAAGGAATCAGATTACAGATTGCTCAAATGTGCAGAAGGATAAGGCTACTAATCACAGGTTCTTGACACTTCAATGCATGGAAATGTCATCCCTAGCTGGAGCCACTGTTAGGGTCCTATATTTCATAGGATCTCAAGGTGACTGAGTTTATTCTATCTGTCAAATTTATTTTGTAAAATTATTTCCAATCTGCAAATAATTTTCAAAATAAAAAAGGAGATAACATTAAAAATAAAAAGAGGGTATATGTTAAAAATAAAAATAAAAATATAGAATGTGAACCCCATCAAAAAGAAGAAATCAATAAATTTTGAAGTGTTGCAGCTCCAAAAGCCACTACTCTTACTTTAGCTTATTTCTGAAAATAAATTGTGTGCAGCTTGTTTAAAATGCCACAATAGTTCAATAAAATTCAATCATATCATTTAAGCATGATCGAATTAGATTTAAATTGCTTGCTAATAGGTAGTGAAAAATAATTTGTCAAACTGTTTAATCTTGACAGATTAACGAGTTATGTAGAAAATAAAAATTGGTTCAATAATTTAATCTGAACCAAGGGAGGTAGGATATGGATGCAAAAGAATGAAAAAATAAAAAATGTTAGGAAAATTACTATTTTTGTAGGCATCCATGTCAATAAAATGCTAGGGAAGCGAAAAATAAAAAGAAAGCTTCACTCTTTCTTAAAGGATTTGATTGGCTACTAATCTAAATGCGCCTATGGAAAATTTTATTTGTATGGTTTAAATCCTAATTATAAATTCATATCCTAAAGTTTTTAAACATAGAAATATATCCCCGCCATACTTTCATTTCATTCCATTTCCCTAAATCATTAAACCATACCATATATCCCTAAAATATATCCCTCATCTCCATACATTTCTATTGCAATTCCTTTCATATCTCCCGACGCATTATTTAATAAAGTTCCAACCCCACCACTTCCACATCATTGCATTACAATCCCGCACATTCATCAACATCTGACGATCACCCTTAACACTTGTCAGAAGACCCATTACTTTTGAAAGTTGTCCAATCAAAGGAAAGTATTTACAGAAAGCTATTTATGAGAATGAAATGTTGGCAATACTACATGCACTAAAGAAATGGCGACCTTACCTAATGGGAAGACATTTCAAGGTAAAAATTGATCATGATAGTCTTAAACACTTTTTGGAACAAAGACTACCTTCAGAAAAGCAACAAAAATGGGTCACAAAGATGTTGGGTTATGAATTTGAAATCATATACAAAAAAGGGAAGTTAAATGTTGTGGCAAATACACACTCAAGAAAGAATGAAGAGGTGGAAGCATTTCTTTGTGCCATTTCTATTATCCAACCAGATTGGATACCGAAGCAAGGGATGAATGGAAGAAGGACTAAGAAGTGTGGACACTCATTCAAAAGTTGCAGCAAGATCCTAGTACATCTGATACATTTAGTTGGAAAAATGATTCCTTATGGTACAATTATCGCTTATATCTTTGTAAGAATTCCCAACTAAAACAAAAAATTCTTTTGGAATTGCACACTTCTCCTTTAGGAGGACACTCAGGATTTTTAAAAACTTACCATAAGGTGAAGAAAGAATTTTTTTAGGATGGCCTTAAATCTGATATTCAAAATTTTGTGGCAGAATTTTTGGTTTGCCAGCAAAATAAAGTTGAGACAATTAAGAGGTCGGGTCTTCTACAACCTTTATCCATTCCAAGTCAGAGTTGGGAGGAGATTTCAATGGATTTTATCGCAGGTTTACCTAAGTGCAAAGGAAAGAGTGTCATCATGGTGGTAGTTGATAAACTTACCAAGTATGCACACTTTTGTGCATTATCTCATTCATTTAAAGCAAGTACAATTTCTACTGCATTTATGAAAACAATTCAAAAGCTACATGGAAACCTAAAGATTATTGTAAGCGACAGAGATCCCATTTATACTAGAAATTTTTGGACGGAATTATTTTCGTGTTTGGGTACTCAACTAGCTCATAGCTAATCTTATCATCCTCAATCCAATGGTCAAAGTGAGATAGTGAACAAATGTTTGGAGGGATATCTTCATTGTTTTGTATATGATAAACAA
Source organism: Pinus albicaulis (assembly GCA_034641835.2). Classification (NCBI taxonomy): domain Eukaryota; kingdom Viridiplantae; phylum Streptophyta; class Pinopsida; order Pinales; family Pinaceae; genus Pinus; species Pinus albicaulis. The sequence goes on from CM076570.1 coordinate 258,139,671, forward strand.
ACATAATGGGTCAAGTGGTTACCTTTGGCTGAATGGTGGTATAACACTTCCTTCCATACTGCAGAAAAAATGACCCCATTTATGGCACTTTATGGATATCATCCACCGTCCATCACATAATATTTAGGAGAAAATTGTAAGGTTCAAGTTGTGGAATATCACATCGAGCATCAACAACAAGTTCTCCAACTCTTAAGGGATAACCTAAATTTGGCACAAAATCGAATGAAACAACAGGCAGATCAACATCGCAGCGAGAGAAGTTTTGGTGTAGAAGACTGGGTATTTTTATGACTACAACCATACAAGAAAATGTCCCTCAAGCAATCTAAAAAGGATAATAAATTATCGCTAGAGTATTATGGTCCTTACAAGGTGTTGCAAAAGATTGGTACTATGGCATACAAATTGGAGCTTCCTGCTTCTTTGCGAATGCATCCAGTTTTCCATGTTTCATGATTAAAGAAGGTTATAGGGGACAAACTTCCAGTTCAAACAATATTGCCAGAACTTGATGAGGAAGGAAAAATCATATTGGAACCTGAAGCATCCACAGAAACAATAACTCGACAACTACGAAATCGATCAATTTCAGAGTATCTCATCAAGTGGAAGAACTTACTCACTGAAGATTCTACATGGGAGGATGATAATTTTATACAGAAGCATCCAAAGCTACTCAAGCATTGAGGACAACACTTTTTTGAAGGAGAGGGGCATGTTAGGTCCCTATATTACTAGTATAATCCCTTATTATTGTTAGTGTAACCCCCTTACTGTTATTGTTGTACCCCCGTAATCCTAATATTGTTATTATTGTGCCCTTACATTATTATTTTTAGGTCAACTAGGATTATATTGTGACCCCATGGACTCCTATATATAGAAGGAGGTTTTTTCATTTGTATCATCCAAGAATTGTTCATCTATGTAATGTAAATGAGGATGCCCCCTCGAAGTAGGCTTATTTCCACATAAGCCTACCATTCTTTCACATGTCTAGCTTCTAATCCCAACATCATTGGTGAATTTCATCTTGCATGACCCAAAGTTTGTGGCACCTGAACCCTTACATTAGCCAAAACATAGATGTCAACATCGTTAAGGACCCTTCTAGGGTTTGCAAACAACCAAACGTGCTCCTTAGTTCCCATCCAAGGATCTTCACCAATTCTAATATTAGCTCCACTTTTAACTTTCCATACCACCCATTTTCCAATGAGGGGATAAGTATCTACCAGATCCTTCCATACAACCAAACCTTTTGTATATTTGATTGGAGATCTAAACCATTCAATAAGTGAGAGATTTTTTAGATACATGGAATTTGTTACACAACCCCTAAGAGTCTAATTTTGTGTAAATATACAAAGGCTTCTTACCACAAGAGCCTTAACAAAGAGAAATATATTCTTTAAACCCCAACCACCCATAGACTTTGGGGAAATAACCTTCTTCCATTTTGCTACTAAGATTTCTAATCCCTAGAGCCACCATACAAGAAAAAAAAACTCACTTAACCTTTGTGAGAATAGATATTGGAACAACAATAATGGACACTCAATATACAAGGACGCTTTCCAGGACTGTTATTAACAAAATCAACCTACCCCCTCTGGACATAAATATGTTAACCCACAAAGATATTCAAACTTTCACCTTCTCTAAAATTCAAGTCCAAATTGAAATCCTATAGCCATTTGGCCTTTGGTAAAATCCCAAGTATTTAAAAATCAGTATTAAAATCCCTTTTGGAAAATAGAAAAAAATCTTACAAGTGAAAAGGGAAAGTCTTTTGTCAACTAGAATACATCAGATAAGACTTTTCTTGATTGATTTCCATATTCGAGGATTTATTGAAACTAGACAAGATAGATCTTATCAATTTTATGTCCTCAAAAGAAACATTTGTGAAGCAGAGTAAGTCATGCATGAAGATAATGTGTCTAATTACCTTGCTAGAAGAGGCATTGACACTAGAGTAGGAACCATTCCATTTTTCAAGACCAATGATTTTTCTTTGGGCTTCTACCATAATTAGAATTAGGAGAGAGGATAGAGGGCATCCTTTCCTCAAACCCCTTGTGGCTCCAAAGAAACAAGAAGGGGTGCCCATTTATGCGAATAGAAAATGAAATTGATTGAAGACATCCCAAAATCCAATTTACCACATGAAGGAAAAATGCCATATTTAAGAGCACTAATCCCAAGAAGGTCTACCCTACATTGTCATATGATTTGGATAAATCAATCTTGAGCACCACCACTAATGTTTTTGAGGTCTTAACAATGTGTATAGTTTCTTGAGTGATGGCCATTGTGTCAAGTATCTACCTTCCCCACAGAAAGATGAATTGTTCTTCGTAAATGATGTCAATAATAATTAGCTTTAGATGAATAGAATTTACCTTTGCAATAAGTTTGCACATAAAAATACAATAAGGTATGAGCCTGAAATTTATGAAGGAAATTCCATCCTATTTCTTTGGAATAGGTGTAATGTGTGTCTTATTGAGGGATCCCAACACTTTTATGGTGCTTTAAGATTCTCCAATCATCAACATAAGAATGTATTTTTTTATCAAATCATAAAAATTTGTGTAAAATTCCATTGGCAAACCATACTGATTCAGGTTCTTGGCTTTACGCATAAAATAAATGACATATAACACCTCTCCTTTTGTTACCTCATCTAATACTATGGAATTCAACCAATATCATGGAAGTTAAAATATTAACAACTTCCAAAATCTCATGAATGGGGAATCTCGCTAGTTATTTAAACATGGAATTGAAATAACTTATTCCTTCCTCCACCATATTAGAGAACAAGTGTAGTGAATATCCATTGCTCAACCATGAATTCCTTATAGTTTTTAAATTCATTCTATAGTTTACATACCCATGATTTTTTTTTGTATTATTGTCACCTTCATTTGTGCATATTGCTTTGCTTTTCAATTTCAATTTTGACTTTTTTCTCTTTCGTAGGATTTGCCTAGAGTCTTCCATACTTTGAACTTCAAAAATGTTTGAGACTTCTACTGAAGCTATAACTTTCTCTTGAAAAAATTCATAATATTATCTTCTATGTCTTTCAAATCAACTTTATACTTGGCCTTAAAGGCTATAACCCACCTTTTTGTTCCGAGCACACCTTTTAAATGTTATGCACAAATTGCACCATAAATGGTAGAGAACAGGAAGAATTGAGGGGGGTCTAGGATTGCTCCACCAACCGTCAAAAGTCTTCCATTGAAAGTGAGTCTCGATTGAATTTGAATGTGGGAGGAGAATTGGGACTACTAGAATCTATTTATACAAGAACAGGGAGGTGGTTAAAGAGACCCATTGTAGCAACCCACAACTTCAAAGAGAAATTATCGACCATCCACCTATTGGTAACCAAAAAACTATCCAATCTTTTGGTGATTGCCACGTTGTTAGTTTGGAAATTTCTCCAAGTGGGAAATAACTTAATTGACTCTAAATCAAAAAGATGTTTATTTTGGAAGAAATATTGAAAGAAGATGTGCAATGGATCTATTATGACCCTGACTCCCCAAAATTCCATGTGTGACAAAGTAAAATTAATGTCTCCACCAATAATACAAAAGGAAACATCTAGAGCACCTAGTCCATCTAATTGCTTATAAAATCATCTTTGTTTGACTAAGACCCATATATGTTTAGTACATTGAAAATTAAACATGTACTTTTTTGTTCCAGAGTTGCAAAAATAGTGGACTGAGTAGTAGGGGATGACAAAGTGGATTAATTTGCGCTCCATCATCTAACTAGTATACTTTGTTTATTTTTGGTAGCATCGGAAGTGCTTAAGTCTCCAAATTTGTGGAGAGGCTTAGGCACATGTATTCCAAAGAACCCATAAACCATTTTTTAAAATTCCACTTGGAATATGTTTTATTGTAAAAAATAATTATTTTAATGGGGAACCTAAGTCTAAACTTAGGGAAATTAAATAATTAAAAGGTATTAATAAACAGAGTGTGAATGATCTAGAAAAAGAGAAGATCAAGTCAATTTATAATCTTAGTTGTTTATTAGAGATGTAATCTTGGTCGTTTATGTCTCAATGAGAAGACTATAAAGGAAGGCTTGAGGGCCATTTGGAAAGACACATTGAGTGAATCTAGTGATCGAAATTCTTCTGACGAAGCATTTCTCACACGAAGATCAGATCTAAGTGATTACAGCGCAAAGAGGGGTAGAGATAGCTTCTGAAGAGAGTGATTTTATCAGTCGGAGAATTAACAACAGATAGAGGTAGAAAGAGATTCACCAGAGCCAGTGCAGAACCAGAGAAGTTGATGCAGAGCCAGCACAGAGCCACGCAGGGCTATACAGAGGTTGTGCAATGGCCAAGAGGGTTTTCAAGATTTTACTATCGAATCAGATTTAGAAGATGGGATTCGGGGTGTGAGACTGGGAGGCGAAGATCTGATATTCTAGGAGGCAAATCGATCTTCTAGCTAGGTGAGGCAGTTTCTAGAGAAGATGACACAAGGATTGCGCAGAGCCTGCTAGGGGCACCTTATCTAGTGACCGGATCAACTAGGAAATTCTAGTGGTTGGGTGACAGTAAAAATCACATTTTTTCTGCCATTATTTCTCTCTTTGTAACTGAATAAACCTTGAGGTATTCAGAGCTGTATTCAGGATTTGCTACTAATTAATAATATAAAACCCTCAGATCTGTTGCACCAGTTTTTCCGCATTGGGTTTTTTCCTAAGACTTTCGTCCAAAATAAAGGTGTCCTATGTGTGTATTGTTCTTTGCTTAGTTTCCTTGTTTCATAATGGTTAATAAATTAAATGTAGGCTACTTCAGTAATTTACTTCAATATTTCATGAAGAAATCTGAAATAACTATGTAATGTATTTTACAAGTAGATGAAGTAGATTTAACTACTTGCAGTAGAATTCCTGAGATTGTTAGATCTAGGAATTTTCACATGGTATCAGAGTGTTTGATGTGAAATAGGAAGAGAATATCTAGCACTGAAGTGAAGGTTGAATTGTTGCAGCAACAACAGATCGAATCCCTAGTGGGATTGCGTAATTCTAGCCAGAAGGGCTGAATTTTCGAGGTGGTTTCTCTCTGAGTGAGTTGACAGTGAGGTAAGACTTCTGGATCAATATCTTACCGAGGCAGAGGGAGCACCACAGAGCCTTCACGTAGAGCCAGAGGGATGCAGTTTTTCTACAAGCAGTTGTTGGGCAGAGAAGCGTCAAACGAAGAAGAAGAGCACATAGTGAGGGAATTATTCCTTAGTGATTTCCTTGTCGAGGAACTCAAAATTTATCATTTGTTGGGAATTAGAGTAGCATAAAACTCACCAGCTCCATCAAGGAGTGCGTAATCTAGCCTAGAAGCTACGTAATAGGGAGAAAGAGGGAGCAGTTCGACAATTTTCAACTGAGATGGCATCTCACGGACTTAGAGATCAGGATCAGTTGGAGGGTTCCTCCAACTACGTCATCTGGAAGGAAATAATCAAATTCCTTCTGGAAAAATATGATATCAAGGCATTCGTGGACAACGTGGTTATTGTACCTATAGAACTGGATCATAAAAAAAAGTACAAGTCCAATATGGACAAGGCCAAGAGGCTAATCCTTAATGGTGTCAAGGATCATATAGCCACTCATATAGTTGGTAAGGACACAGCCAGGCATATATGGGAGGCCTTTTCCCTGCTATACAAAGGAACTTCCAATCAACGGAAGATGTACTTGGAGCAGAAGCTCCGGATGATCCAAATGTAGAAGGGGGAGCACATTGCTCCATTATTAACAAGACTTCAGGAAATCTGTGACCAGTAGGTAGTCGTACGATCCACCCGAACTGCTACAATTATGGTGAGGTTGTCCGTTAATGCATTCACTGAGGGGTGGAAATTTTTTTTCCAAAGTATCTTGGGCAGGGCAACAATACCAAGTTGGGAGGAGATGTGGGCAACTCTTTAGGAAGAGGAGCTGAGAAGAGATCTAGTCAAGTGCAAACTTGACGGTAGCAGCGGGAGCAAATCGAAGAATCCAGAGGAGGAGGAGAATGCAGCCCTTGCATCAAAGGGACAGCATTGGAAATGGAAACAAAAGCGAGATGTTTTGAAGGTGAAGTGCTTCAGATGTGGCGAGATGGGCCACTTTGCATCACAGTGTCCTTTGAAGAAAAAGGACAAGGATGAGAAGTAGGATCCAAAGGTTGCAACCGTAAAAATCGAAGAGGATGAGTATGCCATGAGTGCTCACGCATCTCCAGGAGGGAGATGGGGTGACATAGAACTATATTTCACCTTGAACTTGAGTTGGGAAGGATCCTTGAGGATCCCACCTCATGGATCATCACCTTGCTACAGAAGCCCATGATCAATAGTAACAGGATGGAGGAGTTTTTCAGTGGAAGTTAAGGAGTGATGGAGCGACAATTGAAGTGGGTAGCAAAGCATACTTCTAAGAAGCGTAGAGTAGCAATAACATAGTGTAGAGTATAGTAGCACAATGCACAATAGTGCAGCACAGTACAGAGCAGCAACAATGCAGTGCAGAGCAGTAGTAGCGCAATGCAGGGAAACAACAACACATTGTATAAGAGGGACAACCCAGTAGCTATCAATGACCAAATATTCAACACCAAGGTGCATCCACTAAACGCTTGTTAAGTTTTTGGGTGGTTTTTAGTTGCTTCTCTCAGCAGCTGAGTTGGAGCGCAGATGTAGTGGCAATGCTAACAGCATAGAAGATGCAACATTTGAGAGGGAGTTGTAGCACGGATGCAACAGTGGCAGTGTCATGGGAAGCAATATAGTTGTTGCAGCAACACAGTGGTTGGTGGAAAACTTCTCAGACATCAACAGCGTAGAGGATGCTTGAGGGTCAGAGTAGTATGTAGTAGGCATGTATTAGAGCACTTTCCTCGCTAAGAGGGAGTGTTCATTTTCGGTAGCATCGAAAGTGATGTAATTCTCCAAATTTGTGGAGAGGCTTAGGAACATGTACTCCAAATAACCCAGAAACCGTTTGTAAAAATTCTATTTGAAATATATTTTATTCTAAAAATAGTTATTTTATGGGGACCCTAAGTCTAAACTTAGGGAAATTAAATAATCAAAGGGTATTAATAAAATAGAGTGTGAATAATCTAGAAAAAGCGAAGATCAAGTCAATTTATAATCTTATCTATTGATTAGAGATCTAATCTCGGTCGTTTATGTCTCAACGAAAAGACTATAAAGGAAGGCTTGAGGGCCATTTAGAAAGACACACCAAGTGAATCTAGTGATCGAATTCTTCTGACGGAGTAGTGCTTGGACGAAGATCAAATCTAAGTGATTCCAGCACAGAGAGTGTCAGAGATAGCTTCTTGAGAGAGAGTGATTTTCTCAGTCGGATAATCATCAACAAAGAGAGGCAGAAAGAGATCCACCAGATCCAGCATAGAGCCAGAGAAGCTGACGTAGAGAAGGCACAGTGGCCAAGAGGGTTTTCGAGATTTTACTATCGGATCAGATTTAGAAGCCGAGATCCAAGGTGTGAGACCGGGAGGCAAAGATCTGAGATTTTGGGAGGCATATCGATCTTCTAGCTGGGTGATGCAATTCCTAGAGAAGGTGACACAGGGACAGTGTAGTGGCAACACAGAGCCTACCAAGGGCACCTCATCTAGTGACCAGGTCAACCAGGAAATTCCAGTGATTGAGTAAGGTAAAAATCACAATTTTTTTTCTAGTATTTCTCTCTATGTAATTGAATAACCCTTGAGGTATTCAGATATGTATTCATGATTTTCTACTGCTTAATAATATAAAACCCTCAGATCTGTTGCACTGGTTTTCCCGCATTGGTTTTTTTCGGGGACTTTCGTACAAAATAAAGGTGTCCTATATGTGTATTATTCTTTGCTCAGTTTCCTTGTTTCATAATCATAAGAAATTAAGTGTAGGTTGCTTCAGTAATTTACTTCAACATTTCGTGAAGAAATCTAAAATAACTATGTAATGTAATTTACAAGTAGATGAAGTACATTCAGCTTGTTGCAGTAGGATTCCTGATATTGTTAGATCTAGGAATTTTCACATACTTGAAATATCCTCAACATCCAAAGAGGCAAATTACTAATCTCTTAGCCATGGTCCTAATAAGAAAATAGTCTTCTCACCTGAAGTCATTTTCTCCTACAAAAATATAGTATCCAGATTATGCCTCTGGATTAGCCTTTTGGTGGCTAAATATTTATGGTTTCCCCCACCCAATGAGTATTAAAGGAGAGAATAATCATGAGGGTACTTATGAAAGGGCATAATCTACTCCAAGGGGGCCTAGAAATGGCAGATTGTTTCCCCATTTTGATTTTGAGCAACACTTTTTGTTGAGCATTATGAAGGTGAGATTTTCAACTTGTAGGGTTATAAATATGGGCATCAAGTGCCATATCAACCTTGTGTGGGTGATTCTCCTTTAATTTTACCATGGACTTTATGGTTAGTGACATGGTCCTTGACCAAATCCAACATTGGGTTGGAAGATGCACCTATAATTCCATCACTAGGGAAAATATCCAAAGAGATGAGAATAGGTATGGCTTAACCCTCAAGGGACTTAGGTATCAGGGAGGATGACTAGCACATGTGTCACAATTGACTAGAATCCTCCATGTCCACAAAAATTAAAGGATAACTAATCAAGGGAGTCGAAAACTTAATCGTATATGACTTCTTCTTGGAGATGACAACATATGATGGTGAAGGGGACTCCAAACCATATTTCTTATGAGTAGAGAGTGTACCTCCCAACCCACCCCATCGATGATAGACCCATGTAGCGTACATCCCCACCATGTCATCGCACCTTAGAGGAGCATATGAACATGCTATCATAGAACCGACAACTATAAAGCCATTTCCCTCCTCCAATTATCATGTGACTATGTCTGTGTATATACCTAATTTGTGTAATTCAGGCACTCGATTTAACAATACAAATTTCCTTGCATAACCTCTTGAAGTACTTCTGATACAATGGGTTTGACATACCTTTGATCCGTTGAACGAGATCATTATGGCCAACTTTCATCTTTGTTCGACTAGTGAGTCTCACAGTCAACTAGGTTTAGACCATTACGGTGACCAAGTGATTAGAGGAGATACCTACAATTGTTTGCATTTTCAGCATGGAATATTCTCCTATGAAACACATGAGATTCAATAACATTTATAGAACAACATATAAAGAAAAATCCCCAAAAAAAGCATTATGTAAACCATCCTAAAATGTTCAATTATCGTGTGTGTGTGTGTGTGTGTGTGTGTGTATTCTTCTCCTATGCGATAAGCGAGATTAGATAACATTTATAGAACAACATCTAAAGAAAAATCCCATAAAATCACTATGTAAACCATCCAAAAACATTGACAACCACCTATAACCATGTTCCTTGATTTAACCAAAACAAAACACAATATGAAAATGAAGCCATTGTTGAAATTGATTTTTTTTCCTAACCCCCACCCCCCAATAACAATTAGTTCCCATCATAAATTATCACAAAGATGTTATAATGGCCTTTGATTTGAGCTTCATTGTAATATGAACAAATTTCTCTCACAACCTCATCCTACATGTCTTCTCCCAATATGTCCATAAAGGATGAAAATACTTTTAATTGACATTAAGCCTATTACTATTGTCCATGTATGAATGAGTAAGAAACACACTGAAGTTTTAAGAAAATCCTCCATTAACAATAATTAGACCATCCAAAATGTATAATGAAAATAATGAAAATGACAAGCTTGTCAAATTCTATTTTTCAGATTGAACAATGAAACATTCTAACTCATATCACCAAATTAAATATTCGTGACATCTCCTTAAACACACACAAAAACACATATTAAATGACAAATGCACTATCAACAAATACAAATTATTCCACCCTAAATTATGAACAATTTTATGTGAACAACCTTTATATTTATTTGGTGCTCCTCCTTTGCAACATTACGATAGGACTTCTCATAATGGATCATCAATATATCATGTTCATTGACTACTCCCATTCTAATTAGATGCCTCTCACAATCAAATAATTAGTCATTGTCGCTCTAATTACAGTGATACGTGATATGATTCATCATTGATTATTTGAATGGAATATTATAAATTAACATTTACTCACATTGGTTATTCATTAAGAAAAATAATATTGAAAGCAGGAATTTAAAAGTGACACCAACATGCCATTGGTTGTGAATAATGTTGTTCTATTTCCTATATAGGACCTTAGCATTTTTCTTGTAGTGGACATCAACCATTATAATTAGAGTAAAATATAAAGCACTGAACATTCATGGGATTTTCAGGGTTTACACATTTGGAGCCCTTTTCCTCTACAACAACAATGATCCAATAACTTTTCTAGCACAACATTTAAAATAAAAAAGGCACAGTGGAAACCATCCTAAAATGTGTATATATATTATTATTATTATTATTATTATTTTGCATAAGACTAATTTCTATTATATGATACAAAAAAATACATTCCAACTTCATGACCGGGATTGCTGAGTTAGCCAACCCTGGTTGGAAAGAGATAATTCAAAAATTCAAAAATGGGGTTGCCCCTTGGGGGGAAACCAACCTATAAAGTAGTCCACATAACATAGAGAGAGCTACCCCTAATGGGGAAACCATCCTTTAATAGAGGATCCAAGAAACTAAGTTTATCGTGCACAATAAAAGTAAGCATAAAAACTATAGTAAAACATGAAAATATTGGAGAAAGAGGAGCCATGGCTCTACAAGTTTTGGTTCTTTGCATCTTGGAGCTGCAGACGAGGAGGTTCTTCCACGATGTGGCACCCATAGTCAGAGACGTCGTCCTCCTTCTTGGAGAACTAAGGGTCTAGCTTTGGCATGGAGTTGGAGCGAGTGCATATGTCTTCTGCCTTGTCTGAATGCCTAGCGCCTTTAGCTGAGTTGTTTCCCCCACTGTCAGAGGTTTCCTCCATGCATTTGACAGAAGAGTCACCATTTTTCTAGGCAGCAAGGAGGAATAACGAGAGAGAGTGGATTTATGCGGCCTCTTCCTAGACCCAGAGACGGAATTGCTTTGCAAAGCTTCCGGAATTCAAATTGAGAGACGGGCTGAGAGAAGTTGAGGGTCAGAGACCTCCGGCACATCCATGGCCACCGAGAAAGCCACTGTGCACTCCGCCATGGCTAGAATTGGAGGGCAAGAGGGTGAACCTCTACCTCCTCCCCTACGACAACGCATTCGGTGGCAGCAAGCCATGGTATCAGTAAAATTTTGGGAATGCAGAGGAGGCAGATGAGCAGAGGGAGATGGACTGATGAGCAACAGCGTGAAATTAATGTGCAGAGGGCAACTGAACAATGGCGTGAGGGGCAGAAGCACAATGGGGACCAACAGAGAAGAGAGCAGGATCTTGCACATCAAGCGTGAGGGAAAAACGGAGGGAGGCACGAGACAAATGTGGGCAAGATTCGATGCTATTGCCCATAAAAGGCCAAAGTTATATGCAATTCGAACGAGGAAGGATTGAATGCTCAATATGTGGAATTTAATGTCGAGAAATGAGTCAGACTGGTAACCAGCAATGCCCATTTATGGCGCTCACGCCGAAGGCAGGTGCAGCCTTGTGGAGAGACCAGTTGTGAGGCAATGGAGCGGCCATGTGTCTTG